>JAYJKW010000270.1:0-437500 GCA_035084275.1 Hydrolagus colliei | reverse complement strand
ACCAATTTTATTGTTGTGTTTTTTTTTAAGGATTATTATTAGTCGCGTGTGTGGAGTTAAGAAACTTGCCCAAAGTTTGGCCGTGATCTCCATGGATTCGAAACACAGGTATCACCATCATCATCATCAGCGGTTAGAGCGAGTGCTCTAAACGCTGAGATACAGGACTCGGAGATTCTATATCAAATGCAGCGATCAGCTCAAACTATTTATGAGTTCACCTTGAGATTCCTACAATTGCAAGAGGGAAACAGGTCAAATCAGACGCATCAATGAAGAAATAACACAAAGTTTGTTTTCACATCGACCACGTCTCCAATTATTTGGCTGTAGCAGATACTATTTCAAAAACGCTGCGAGGAGAGTTCGAACCGCGCGGGAAAATCCCATTGGATTTCAAGTCCAACGCCTTACCTACTCCGCCATCGCAGCTGTTGTTGCAGTTTCCATGGGGAAGACTATTTTTAAAATTATAATATTTTCTTACTCTGATAATGTGGGAAAGCAGTGAATGAAAGCCACGGGAATGCATTGGCTATGTGTCACTGTGGGCATCTGAGTGCAGCCTTTACCAAAATAGAGTCTCCACAACGGAAGAAATTTGATGCAGTTTTAGAGGCCGGTTGAGAACAAGAAATGGCCCTTTATAAATTCAAATCAATCAAACACAATGAAAAGTATTGCTCCGAATTTATAGTGCACAGTTCACTCGTAGACAATTTTCAACGTATGTGTGCGAGTCCAGGATATCAGCTGTGGTGTGGAGTTCTTAACGTGATGGTCCAGAAAATACATTGAGAATCGTTGTTTGGATCGATAACTATCTTGCCATGATTTTATATTCTGCCACTGTTTGTAGTGAGATTACAATACAATAATCTCGTGTTTGATTCAAAACTCATTTCGTGAAGAAACTTAATGGAGATAAGGCATTCAGGTTCAGGAAAGCGTAAATTAAAATACAAAAATCATTACCTTCATGATATTGGTAAAGATATTTTATTTATGTTTTTATTAATCGTTCAAACCTCGAAACCTAGAGCAGAATTCATTTGCATCAACAGTTGATATTTCAGCCTTTAAATTGAGAAGTCTGCCGAACGTGATGGAAACCAAAAACTTTATTTGGAACAACTAGGCGAAAAGTTTACTGACAGCAGATTTGGGAGAATAGTTTGAAATACTGTTAGACATTTAGGGGTTGCTTATCCGTAGATTACCATCAGCTTTACCAATCACAAAGATTTCACTGCGACAATGATTTTGAGTAATGTTCACAATTTTTTCTGTTGCCAATTTCATCAGTTATGTTTGCAGATGTATGTTAGTTATCTGGCTCTTTGGTCTGTGATCATGATTACACTGACTGACATTTACCTTATATTGACGGTACTCTATCTGTGTTTTCAGCATTCACTCAGAGGCAGTAGTTTGAAATCAAGCAAGCACGTGCACAAGGTCTAGGTTCCCAATGTTTCTATATATATATCAGTTTGGTATTGTTTGCATTGTACATTGTATGCCAGATACGGTTTGAATGAAACTAAAATATAACAGATGTGATTTGCTTCAGGAACGCCAGAGCGTTTGAGTAAAGACATGAAGACTGGGTTGAAGACAATAAACAATTGATGTAATTTTCCACTCTATTATAGTTAACTGCACACTGATTTGCTGATTGGCAGTGTAGCGGGAACTTTATCTTGTGTCTCAACAACCTGCCAATCAGCTACCCTTCCTAAGTAATAGGCGCTAAACACACAACATTTCTTGTTATTGTTGAGGGAGCTTTATTCCGTATCTATTGCTGTCCTGGAAATATGAACGTACAGTGAAGCTGCAGCTGTTCGCTGTCTTTCAAATAGCATTTCGATATTGCTAATGAAATAATTTAACAATTAGTATCAAAGGAAATATCACCGCTCTCTTAATCTCCTCTCTGAATTGAGTCTGGGTAACAGCGTAAATGCACGTGTTTGTGCAGGAGCTTAAAAGCTGCAGCATGTAGCCAGTTGGATGAATAATAGACGACATAACAGTGTCGGCTGGGGTGCCAGTTGACGGTGAAAATCTCCAGTATAAGAAATTTAAAACATATGTCGTCCACAACACTAAAAAATTGCCTGATATCGCAAAAAGTAAAATAATGGCTTTTCGTCGGCTCTTCATCTCTGGATCACTGTCTCTCTCACATGCATTCCTGTCCCCATCACCGTGTCCCCGCAATCTCCTGCGGGCTAGACTGGCCACCAGGATGTACCTGACAGTCAGGGCGTTGAGCAGCAAAATGACAACGAATGGGAGAATCGGGATTAAAATTGTGTCGAGGAGGTCATACACTGTCCATGCGATTAACGAGTAATAGCTTGGTTTAACAATACATCCCCACGGTATACTGTTAAGCATGACCTCTGGTTCAAGGTAAAAATACCAGGGAATGCTCTCCCCAATGAAGAATACACTCAGTCCCGCTATCACTGCAGCAGCTGTTTGTTCGGTGCAATATTTAGTTTTCAGTTGTTGGCAGCAGATGGCGACATATCGATCAAAGGTGAAAGCCACAGTTAGCCATACAGAGACTGCTGGTGCTGCGGTAATCAATACCTCTAGCAACCGGCAAACATGAGTGATGTTCACGAATGAATCTGGGAAGTATTGACGAACAATTCGAGAGAAAATCACCGTAAAAATTACCACCATCAGATCAGCCACTGACATTGCCAGCATATAGTGAGAGACACATTTGGAGAGACCGCACCTCCCCCGAGACAGGATCAGAATGGCCGCGAGGTTAGCTACAGAGGGAGAGAGAGAGAAATGACCTGTTATAATAATCAATTTCTGCAGTTGATTTTGTGCTGATCAAGTATATATTTTGTGCTGGACTTCCTGTTTGATAGTATTCGCTTCTCTCTCATGAAGTCACTATTTTGCGGAATAAAAGGGAGATGGAGAAATGTCTGGCTCGCAGCCCATCACTAAGTGACACAGCCACATGAACATACAGAGACAGAGAGTGATCCACAGAAACAGGGAGATGTACTCACATGCAGAGGGAAAAGTAGCAACAAACAAAGAAGGGACACAAAGGACAATGTGGAGAAAAACAGATTCAGTCAGAAAGCCACTAATACGCGTTTTTGAAACGGCAGAAATATCTATACCTTTTCAGAGAGAGACACTCACAGACTCGGAGGGAAAGGAAGATGCAGAGATACAACTAAACAGATAGTAATACACAGACACACTGAGAGAGGCACAAAGATACTATGAGACAGATAGATACACTCAGTCTGACAGACAGAGAGTTCTTCACAGAGAGAGTGAAAGATTCATTGATAAAAACAGAAACGTACAGAGTCAGATGCACATAGATATATGTGCCCACAGGCAGAGAGAGGGACACATCACCCAAATATACTCACAAACACATACAGATAACGTAGACAGATATACAGAGAGATGGATATAAATATACACACAAGGTGAGAAAGATCCACAGGACAAATAGAGATAGTTTAACCCACAGATAGAAACGGAGAAAAAGTTTGAAACAGAGAGAGTTGTATATCCATTCGTAAACACACACACTCAACGAGAGAATGAAACATTGAGAGGGGGAGAGACGCACAGACAGACAGAAGAACAGCCATATGTAGAGAGGCAGAGAGAGACACAAATACACATAAAGCGACAAGCAGGTATATGTCTTTGGGGGCCAACATGGTGCAAGAACACGCAAAACATTTTTTGACCTGCACAGCAGTAAACAAACCCAACTGATACCTGCATGTATCTCAACTATACATGTAAATCCCAGACATAGATTGCTGGAAAATAGTGCAGAGAAAAACTAACTCTGCCTACGTCTGTTGATCTGTTTGTCCATGCATAGCTCTCTCTCTCCTCTCTGTCCAGTGGTGCACGTGTGCGTATTTCAATGTAAAGCTCTTCGTCTGTCTCACTGCATCTCCCCCTCGCCCTGTTTGTGATCAATTTGCTTTGTTTGCATATTCATATGGATGATGGTAGGATTCCCTAAGTCCTCAAACCCCCTGCTGACCAAACTAAATCTAGGAAAACAGAGATGTGTCGAGAAAATAAAATTGTCTTAGGTTTCACGTTACTTTACAATCTATCCCGGTCCTCCGGCTTGACAGTTCACTACACTTGTTCGCGGAGAAAATTGTAAGAGAGAGATACTCAGTGAGAGAGAGAGGAGTATACAGATAAGGAACTGACAGCGCACAAGATACAGAGAGAATGAGATTTGTATCAATGAAAAAAGGGAGCGAGAGAGAGGGACACACATTCATGGATAAATATGTACTCAGTCACATATAGAGCGAGAGAGATAGACACAGATCAATAGATGAAGAGACAGCGAGACGTACACAGGGACAAACCTTGTGTACAATGAGTGATGCACAAAGACAGGAGAACGAAAAACCGAGTTTGGAACAGTAGAGGACACATGCCGCAGGATTCTGGATCTTCTGCAGCCTGGAGAGGGAGGAATTGGGAAAGCCGACCACCAGGGCGCTTGCATAGCCGAGCCGGGATGTGATGAAGGCAGGAATGACGTTTTAAACGACTTTGGGGGGGTGAGACAGTGGCGAATTCGGGCAAAGTGGCTGAGACTTATCTCAGCCACTTTGCCCGAATTCTCGAAAGAAAGAGCGTATCATTGCTCGGATGTGATGGAGGCAAGACAGCTGAGGGTCGAACAAGACACCAAGGTTCCTGATGGCTTGATGAGGTCGAGTGAGCAACGATGGAGGTTGCTGGTGCCAGTGCCGGATGCATCAAGGCACTGGCGCGAGCCAATCAGTATTAAATATATAGATGTATATATAGGTAGCTGAAGAATCAGAGAGAGAGAAGGAAAGCGATGCCCTGAGATGGAGAGATGCTAAATACAAAGAGAGACGGAGAGAGATAGATACAAAGAGGCACATTACCACAGTGACCATCACCCTGAGTAGATAGCAGACACGTGGAGAGGAAGAAAAGGAGACAGATACAGACGAAGAGAAAGAAAGAAAGAGAGAGAGAAAAAACGACAGGCATGGAGACAAAAAACAGCAAAACAGAGCCAGAAAGACAGTGGAAGAGAGGACCGGGAGGATGGGCTGGCGGGATTATGAGGAGAGATCTGGGAGTGGGATTGACTTTCAATAGCTATTTTCAAAGTGACGGCACAGACTCGATGGGCTGAATGGTCTCACTTTGTGCTGAAAAATTATATGATCCTATGAATAGAGACATATACAGTAATCAAGATACAAAATGGGTAGCTTCAGAATGATTCACAGACAAAGATTCACAGGGAGACCTGCACAACAGAAATAGGATAAAGAAACACCGAAAGAGAGAGACAGATACAAAGACATAATATGATCATATACTAATCATCATCAGAAGAATAAACTGAGTCAGGATGCACACCTTACGGCACATGAACATAGACTACAAATTGTTTAAATCACTTGCCAGGAACTCCAAAAGCAGCGAGAACCGGGTAGTAAATATCTTCTATCCTTGTCAATATCGGAAGATTCATCGTGATTGTAAAAACATTAAATCTCCTCTGGGCACAGGCAGCAGCTCACGTGAAAGAGATGATGCTCCAGCTGGTAAAACGGATCCTTATATAAATCACAGTGAACGCTCTGTTGACCAATTTTACCACATTGCGTTGGTTGACTTTGAGCCGTGTGTAAAACAGCTCTGAGTTGTGCAACTTACCCCAATGTTCACATTGAGGGGCAGCTCATTGTATGATCCTTGCGCAATCCCAGTCCAATAGTATTGCATCAACTTGCATCAACGCAAATTGTTTTTAAAGTATCCAAACCAACTGAGAGACATAAATATGTCCCCACTTACACAAGGAATTCCCCAGATTGTAAATGAAGGCAAACTCGCTTCATAGCGTCAAGCTCCCATTTTAACTAATTGCAGTTTAACTCATTAATTTAAGTAGCTAAATTAGTTATTTAACTAACTAACAAATTGTTGAGTAGGGCTGGGAAGAAACAACACTCCAAATCGTGCAGGGAGATTCTCCAAATGTCCTGGCCAACCGTTCCCCAGATACAACTGATCAATCACTTGCTGTGCGATTCTCAAACAATGGAGTAAATTAATCTTGGATTAAATGCATTGCTCCTTATACCAGTGTTTCTCTCATTCTCTCTCTCTCCGTCTCACTCTAGCCTCTGTGAATTTATAGCTGTTTCCCACCATTTCTGTCTCTCTCTCTCTCTTTCCCTCTATCATTTTGTGTGTCTGTGTATGTAAACTGTGTTTTTGTGTATATGTGTGGGTATATGTGTGATTATGCATCCTTCCCTCTATATCTGTCTCTGTGTGTGTATGCATGCGCCTGTGTGTGTCTCTATCTAAAGGTGTGTGTGAGTGTCTGCGTCTCCCTCTCTAACTCTGTCTGTCTGTCTCTCTCTCTCTTTCACTGTGAGTGTGTGTTTGTTTATCTGTATGTGTGAGTGTCAGTGAGTTTGTGTGATACATTGCATTTACTAAGTAGCTGTTAAACTGAGGTTTCAGCTGTCTTTACTTGCGGATGCCACAATATCCTAGTTCTCAACTGAAATAGTGAGGGAGATTAAGTAAGTTTCCTGGCCAACATTCCCACAGATGCAATAGATCATTCACTTTATTGATGAATGTCGCACTTTACTGTGCGCAAAATGTCTATTATGTTTCGAATGTACAGAAACACTATTCCAATGATCAAACAGTAAAGCTGTGGAACACTTCCCTAAGTGTTGATTGAAAAACAAATTAGGTTAATTTTAGGAATTATAGTAACCTAGTGCACATATTGTTCGCTGGCATATATTGTTGCAACAAGTAGGAAGATGGAAGGTGAATTAAATGTCTATTTATTGATCTAGAGTTTGTTTATATCCTTAAGCTTCAACCAAAAATTCACAATAAAGAGTTCGCTGTAGGATACATATTGTGAGCATTGAAGTGAGCGTTTTGAATAGACGATAAGGAACGACATGAATTATCAGGATTATTATCAGGGTTGTATATCATTATTTCAAATAACACGTTGAGAGTGTTGGCTGAAATGGGAAGAATCAAAGTCTTCAGACTCCATTAGTTGCACTGTAATTACTGTTGAAATTTAAACATATTATGTTGAAATGTTTACCACTCCACACAATTCCAATATGACTTTCAGGTATTCAGCAAGTCTGGTTATGAGCTGCGGTTCAATTTGCAAAGTTGTCAGTCTGGCTCATTGGGTTCACTTGAGCCTCTTAGTAAGAAACAATGTGATTTAAGTGTTTCGATGGGGACTTGTTGCTTTGCCGGGGGTGCGGTACTTTAGATGTGGGTTTAAACTGCGGTTGTTGTTCAACATCAACTTCTACGACGCATTTCAAATCGGGAGGACGTCCCAAGCTGCTGAAACGAGCATGCGAGAGCTGTATTGCGGAGGGTTGGGAAAGAGTCAGGAGGATGGGGAGAGATGAGTGGGCAGCAGATTGCACGGTCGAAGTGGAAGGACTTGAGACCGGACATGAAGGAGGCGAGGCACGGATCGAGGTGAAGTTACTGTGGATGGAGTTCCACTGGGTTGGGGCAGAGAGACAGAAAGCTCGCCCGCTAATGGTAAGGGACATACAGCAGGTCTGATCCCGTCGAGGGAGATGGAGAGAGTTGGCATTTGAGGGAAAGAGAGAGTTGGGATGGGAGTGTGGGAGTTGGAAGGAAGCGGAGGGGAGATTGGTGGCGGGACAGTGGGTCGGAGATGTCGTTGTGGGGGGGGGGGGGGGGGGTTGGGGGGGGCAATGCGGTGAATAGCCTTGAAGGGGAGGATGAGCAACTTGCTTTCCGCACTCTGCGGCATGGGGAGCCAATGCAGGCTGATGGTGGGTGTGACGTAATCGCGGATCTTGGTGCAGCTGAGGACACGAGATGCAGAATTCTGGATTATCCGGAATTTATGAAAGGAAGAACCAGGAAAGCCAACGAAGTAAGAGTTTCCATAGTCAATGTGGATGTTAACATTTCCCATGGCATTTTTATAAATTATCAGTGAGTTTCTCCGAATCAACAATAACAATCCCTCAGATAAAATTAATCACTCACTTTGTGGCTGTTCCGCACAATCTAGTTTGAGCAGTGTCTCACTGCAGCACTTTCGACTTTCTGAGAAATCCGCCTTAATCTTTTCCCAAACTTTGCAAATGTGCTGAAAGAATCATCTGTTTGGTATTACATTATAATCGACCGGGTTCTTCTGGATCAAATCAAGAGCCCACAGTTCATGTAAGATAGTGGGTAGATGAGGCTACATCGCAGCAACACGGAAATTAACGGAATTGCTCTGTGTATGAGCAGTAATCTCCTCCACGCCAACTGCATTGCCATGAGTCAGCCGATATCCAACCACCACCCTAACCTGCATACCATCGACCTTACCACAAGCCAGAACACGGCCTCCACTGTAAAACTGCTTTTCTACAATAACCAACCATGACTACACCTCCGAAATTAGTTTTTTGTTAATGTCACCAATTGTTTCTTGGTCAGGATTGGAATGAGACTGATTGGCAAACTATCGTGAAATTACTATCTGTTGATTTCTGCACTTCAGTGGGTTGAGATCTGAGTATATTCGTTTGGAAGTCAGTTCAAGAAACGAACCAATGCAATCCACGTGCTTGTAGCAATGAAGTCGTTCATTCTGATTGTCACTGATGATGTGGCCAGTGGAATTCTTATTTTAACTGGATTTTTATTGAATGTGGAACTGAGGAGACCACAGGGGAATCAATAAAATAGAGTGAAAGACGGGAGTTTAAGATTTTCAAGAGAATTTAGCGAAAACCAACAGCATAAATAGACAATCACAAAAACATCAAGTGCGTTTGTAAGACGCTTCTCCGATAAAAGTTTGAACAACGGTGCTTGAGGTTCAGAGATTTCGACCATTGGAGGGTTTTCAGATCAGCAGAAGTGGAGATTAACGGTGAGTAGGGATGTAGGGTGTGGCAGAATAAAATGATGAAGAGATGGGTAATTTGAAGTAGGTAAGAGAGTAAGTGAAATGTACTGTTAAGGAAATTGTAATCAAATGAATGTCAGCAAAACCTACAGAACTCAGGCGCTAGTATAATCACCTGTTGTGGGTGCACTCACTCCACACATTCAGGAGACAATATGGCATCTTGCATTCCTGTTCGACCCTCAAATGTCCTTCCCCCCAACAACCGCAAATATCTTACCCCTAAAGCTGAACAAACCCTGGTCCATGCCTTTGTCAACTCCGTTCTGGACTTCTCGAGGACCTTCCTCGCAGCTCTACCCTGAAACACCATTCAAAATATCCAGCTCATACTCTGCCGCCCGCATTCTCCCCAGAACCCTAAGTAGCTCCGCAACTATCCCAGTCATTGTCAGACTTCATTGGGTCCCTGCGATGACATATCGATGTCAGGATACACACTTTTGTGTTTAAAACTCTGCACTCTTCAGCTCCCCCACTATGTCTCTAACCTTCTCTCTGCTCACAACAGAGGCCTATTGCCTCTTCACTACTGCATTTGGTCTCCGGCTTGCTCCGTGAATTCTCCGCCCACCGTCGGCAGCAGTGACTTCAGCTTGAACGCCCCGACGTTCTGGAAACTCCTTGCCTCAAACCCTTCACCTCATCCTCTCCTTTTCTATTTACATATTTTTCTTGATGACCTTTATTTTTGACCACGCCTACGATTACCTGTAACTCAATTGATGGTTACATGTATTGCTTGGGATGCATTCGGATTCGATCCTCTGTGTCTGGCCTCCTCCATGTCCCCCGAGTCCTCTGCTCCACCCGGGGGCCGTGCCTTTGGCCACTACGCCCCGAGGCTCTGGAACTCCCTTCCTCACTCGCTTCGCCTCGCCCCCTCTCTTCCCAATTTCAGGTCACAGCTGAAGACCTTTCTCTTCGACCGAGTTTTTGGTTACCTTCCTGCCCCTGTGCTTGGCTCGGTCCCGGGATCCGCTACAGTGAAGCCCTCTGAGACGCCGTCCGGGGTGGAGGGCGATATGTAAATCGAAGTTGTTGTTGTTGCACTGCATTTGCGAAGGTGCTGTTTGTTACACTGATGTTCTGGCTGCCTACTCAAGAGGATGGAAACTATCCCAATAACACAATCCATACAGTGCAGGGAGATTCTCCGAGTTTCTTGGCCAAGAATTCCACAGACCCAGTTGATCAATCTGCGATCTCGATCATTAATTTGTGCAAAATGATTGATGTGTTCTGAATCTACAGAACTACTCGTTCAGTTATCAAACAGTAAGGGTGTGGAACAGATTCCCTAAGGGAATTTTTGGAGAAAAAAAATATTGATATATTTAAAAAGAGTTTATATACTTTCCAAGGTCTGGAAAAACAAATATTCGACCATTAACGCGATTCCAAATTAGAATTTGCTGCATCTGCCTGATTGGCATCGGTATTCAGCTTGTTCGGAGCACAATTAGCGGAATACCAGGGATCTGCAACCCATCTTGATTTACTCAAGGCCGAAGTTCAATCTAGTATAATAGGATTCCCATGTTCTTTGGTTTTTGACCACTGGTTAACGGTCTGCCCACCCACTTCGGTTAGTTAAACGACAGTGTTATTTCGATCCATACCTCACATCGTCCATTTGTCCTTGATATATAATAATCATAACTAATAATATAATAAGTCTGATATAGCGCTTTCAATACCTTATCAACATTTCAACGCGCTTCACAGAATCTACTCTATTGCTAATTGATTATATATATGGGCGAAAGTCAACAGCCAATTTCGCACAGCAGTTGTTTTTCGCACAAACATTCATGGAATGAAATGAACAATTTTATTATTGTGCTTTTGTTGGAGGGACTATTATAATTTTATCAAAAATGTTATCAACGTACCCACATTTCATTTGTTCTGTACATAGCAGTTGTCTGAATGAATCATCTCTGCAACTTCCCTCGTGGTTAGAATTACAAGACAGAAGTGTTTCCACACATATTTTATGGAAATAAAGCGCAACATACATAATAATCTCGTTGCCTTTGAGGAGACGAAACTGAACAGAGTGGATCATGGTCCTTTCTCATGAAGGTTGAGAATAGAAAATCATCAAAGCAACCGTTCGTAGAGAATGATGTAAGTGTGCAGCTCTGAATTAGGATATCCAGCCCATTGCAACTGTAAAGGAATTATTTGGAAGTGCCCATCTAGTCAGACCACCCAACCCGCTCCTTTCGACACAGATGTCTAATTGTTTCTCTTTTAAAATACGTATTAAATAAGCTGGTCAAAGTTCTTCTCAATTTTCTTTCAAAAGCAAATTAATAATCTACCATTCTACTTCCAGGAATATTCCTCCTTAACACTAAGTAACAATAATAATACTTGCATTTGATATGGCGCTTTTCGAGTCTTCCAGTTAGCTGAAAGCAGTTCACGTAAAATAATGCAAAATGAATTGCCTGTATGTATGTGGGTGAAAACGCAGCAGTCAGTTGTGCACAGCAGTAACCCACAAACAATCTTGGATTGAAATAACAAAATTTTACATATAGCATTTATTATTAGGAATGTCGAGTAAAGAAACTTGCTTAAGGTTTTGCGCTGAATGGAATCGAACCCAAATATCTCGTTTGTAAGGTGAGTGCTCTGTCCACTGAGTCACATGAGTCCACAATATAACGGATTTGTTAATAGAATAATACATCGTGTCCTGGATGCAGAGTAAATTTGTACAGTTTATATTAACAAGACAGAGGCCCCACTGTTTGGCTGCCTGAATCTCAATGTTTACACACCCAAACCAAGCCATTCGGGAACCTTGGTTCTACCCTCAACTGCCTTTCCTCACCAATATAAAAGCAATGTTTCGCTCTGCGTTTTACCATCTCTGCAAATCGCCCGACTCCATTATCACAACCTCAAAGCCGATGAATCTCTCATCCACGCCTACATTATATGCCGGCTCGACATTGCAAATTACATCTTGGTCGGCCTTCCCAATTCCTCCTCCATCCACAGGCTGTAAATAATCTAGATTCTGCGGCCTGGACCCTCTACCTTACCAAAAACCATCGCCCCCATCCTTGCCCGACTCCACTGGCTCCACATTGTCTAGAAGATCCAACTCAACATCCTGATCCTCACACTTAAAGCCTCCACAATCTCGCCCTACCCTATCTCCGTGATATTCTATGATGTTACAAACCTGCCCGCCTCCTTCGCTCAGCAGTCTGTGGCCTGCTCCTCATTCCCCGTCCCACCCGCTCCACCATTGGCGAACGAGCCGTTAGCCACTCTGTCCACAATCTCTGGAACTCCATCCCGCATTCCCTCCTCATCGCCGCCTCCCTGACCTCCTTCAGTCACACCTCAAATCCCTCCACTTCGACTGTCCCATCGGTCACCTCAAATCCCCTCTTTCCCTCCACCCTCCCTATTCCCAGCTCGGGTCTGAAACAATGATTGTGTAGCACCCTGGGAAGTCCCACTGATGCGAAAGGAGCTACATCAGTGTAATTGTGTAGATTTTGTTCTTGTTGTGAATATCCATGTACATAATTTCCATCTGTGATTCTGCGCACGTGTGTCTGCGTGAGTAGTTGTACTTTTGTCTTTATCTGTGTGTTTTTGTGTGTGTCTGTATGCGTGGCTATCTACATTTCGTTTTCGAACATTCTCTACTGTGTCTTGATGAAAACATGAACCAGCTAGCGTCTGTTCGCCGCCTTTTGAATGAACATATAACGAGGCGGCGGCAGTTTGCGGTTCCGCAGCGTGCAGAGAGAAAATAGTATCAGCCGCAGCTGACGTGTGTCACAACAACAACAATAACAGCCTCGCGCTCTATAGCGCCCTGCAGACAATATGAATGAGACAGCATCTCAGAGCGCTTGTCAGCGATAGTACCGTTACTGCAGATAGCGGTGCTCTCACGGTTAAACCCTGCCCTATCAAAATCGCGCATTGCTGGAAGTAATATACTTACATTTAACGTAGACCCTCCTTGAACGACCAATGTGTTGAAGACCACAAGAATGAATGGTGACACTGGAGTGTTTTGTAAATCAAATTAAGATAATTTATTTTCTTGTTAGATGATTGGATAAGTAATGTGATTAAGTTTTCTGCAACTTGGACATTGTCTCGACGTAAAAGGCGCTGTACAATTGTAATTTTGTTATTTGATTTTATACATAACAACAAATAAATTTCCTGTACATGTACGCGGATGTACATGTACATCCCAGCTCGAACTTACCGCCCCTTACCTACCACACTAGACCAGGAATACTGGCCTTCTGTCCGAGAATGTGTCCTAGAGAGGGACAACTTCCTCCAACTAAATGGCAACACGAACGAGTCACTCTTGATTGGCTAGTTTCAGAACCTCTGCCCCTCCGGCGCTGGCAGTATCAGCAAGCAAGCCTGTACTCTCCATCTCAGGAAGCCATTCCGGAATCAAGGCATCTTGATCGACCCTCAACTGTCCTTCCTCCCATGAATTCACGCCGTGACCGATATTGCCTTCCGCCACGCCCGCAACATTGCAAGGACGCCATTACCTCACCCCCCACACTATTGAAACACTTGTTCACGCATTCGACACACAACCACGACCAACAGCAACAACTGCTTCGATTAACATAGCGCTCTCCGTGCCGGACAGCATCTCAGAGTCCTTAGATTCGACTAGGTTCGACTACGTGAATCGACCACACCAAGGCTCGTCTACGCAAATTATTTCCTCGTTGGCATTCTCAGCATCACCCTTCACAAGCAGCAGATTACTCAGAAGTTTGCAGCTCGTGTACTTTCCCTCACAAAGCTCATTATCATTCCCAATCTCGCGCGTCTCCACCAGCTCGGCATTCCCCCAGATGATTGAATTTATGAAACTCTTCCTCAGTTTCAAGTTCATTCGCAGACTTTACGCTGCTTATCTCTCCGATCTGCTGTCTCCCTAACAGCCTGCCGGCCCCTTCTTTTCAGCGGGATCTGGACTGCTCTAGGCTCCTCGCCCAAACCGCCCAACTATCGCTGGGCCCTATAATCTGCCCACATACTCTGGAACTCCATCCCGCAATCCCTTTGTCTCGCTTCGACCATTTTCTCCTTCAAAGCCGGACTGAAGACCTTACTATCCGACTGTCATTCTGATGCACTCCTATCACTCCTCCCTTTCCTACCCTCCATTCTCTGTGCCCATACCCATACCCACTGCTCGGGTCACGACCTAACTAATGAGTGCCTTGGTACATACTTCGGAAAGGCGCTGTATAAAAACTATTTTGTTGTTGTTGCTTAAAATATTGTGTCTTGTCGTCAACCGTCTCAGAAATATACGCAGCCAAAAATATATTAGTTATTTAGTACGTTGCAAAATATTTATAATAGGATATGTCACCAGGTATTTCACTTCCTCTCTGAAGTTAGATTGTGTTGCGGCATAAATGACGGTATTCGTGCAGCAACTCAAAAGCCTGAGCATATCTGACACTTCTCCAACCACATACACTGGGTCTGCGTAATCACTGTAGGTATAACTGTCTAAAGCATATGAAAGTACGAATTCGGTAACGTACACCAGCCATAACAGTATGAAGCTTCCGGATATGGTGAACAGTAAGATGATGGATTTTCTTCGATTCACCATCTCTGCGTCATTGCCATTTTCACTTTTCTGTTTCAGAAGTTTTCTGCGGATTCTGTTGGCTGCTAAAATGTGTCTAGCTGTCACCACGTTCATCAGTAAAATCAGAAAGAAAGCAGCGAATGGAGTTGTTACTGTGTCTAACCAGTGAAACACAATCCACCCCAGAGAGGTGTAGAAAGCTGCTTTGTCTTTGCAATACCAAGGAATATTGTCCAGTATCTCCAAGGGTTCATATTTAAAGTACCAGTGAATGCTGATCAAACAGCTCAGAACAGAGATCAACCCTAAAACCACGGCTGCTGTTCTCCCAGTACAATACGTTGTTTTCAGTTTAGGGCAACAGATAGCGACCATACGGTCAAAGGTGAAAACAACTGTGAACCAGACTGAAACGTGTGCCGCGGCTGACAACAGCACTAATCTGAGTGAGCACACGGGAGTCATGTCTAGAAATGTGACATTGAAATAAATAGCGTAGATTTGGTTCAATATCACATCGTTGATGGCGACCAGAAGATCACCCACTGCCATTGCCATCAGGTAGCGAACGGTAGATATTGAGAGACCACATTTTCCTCGGGAGAGGACCACAATGGCCAGCAGGTTCGCTGAAAGTCAAACGAAAAACAAAGAAACCCATTCATCTAGAACGAAAGCAAAAACTGCTGGGAACACTCAGCAGTCCAGGCAGCACATATGAAGAACGTTAAAGTGAGTCAATCTTTGAGGACTGAATTCAAGCGATTAAATATTTCTGTCAAAGTGCATGCTGCATTTGGCGATTGAACATTGTGGCAGTTGATGCCTCTATTAAAACATTAAGATTTAAACCAAGTGAAATACACTACTTGGGATCAGAAATCAATAATTTTATGGATTACCAATGGATTTGGCTTTGGTGCCACCAAATCCTCGCTTCACAATATCCACCAGAATCAAAACAATTCTAGAATTTCCTCATTCCCAGTGAACCCACGACATTCACCACTGCAGTCCTCGCCAGGCTACCCTGCCACTCGACACAGAGCAGATCGATTTGAAAATCCGCAAATATATACTCAGGTCTTTCTGTGTCCTGACATCTCACGACCTCTCAAACTGCTCAAAAATCGGGATCTTCCAGCAGCACACTCAATGGCCGCCCATAGCCTCGATAATTTCACGTAATACACATTTCCCACTGACTCGCAGATCAGTAATTAGGGGAAGATTGTCTGAGATACCGCTACAGGAATGGGTTGGGGTTTATTGCATTATGTAGATGGCGGTTTTACAGTTGAAAGCGAAACTCATTTCCCATGCTGCCTGCTCTGGATCCCATCAAAGACTCCAAAAATTAAGCTGATATCTAATCTTCCTTGCTTTTGCGCTTTTCACATCTTATCGAAGCCCAACAGCGCTTCGCATAATGTACTGCAAAGTGAATTGACTCTATATATTTGTGAGCGAATCACGGCAGCCAATTTCACACAGCAATGTCCCACTAACAGTCATGGATTGAAATTACGATTTTTTTAATAGTGTTTTTTGTTTGGACGGATTAATATTCGGCGTGTGGAGCAAGCAAACTTGCCCAAGGTTTCACTCTGACCTGCCTGAATTCGAACATATGTCTCCCCAGTTTGGTCTCCACAGCTTGCAGGACGAGTGCTCTAACCACAAATCCACAGGACCTGCAAGAATGAGAGGAAATGTGTACCGCTGTTTGTTGGTCACTGTTGTGAATAACTAGACACAGCTTCCGTTAAGCCCACAAATATTTAGCGAATACGCTGTAGAATATATTCTATGAAGCACGTTCAGACGTCGATAAAGTATGAAAAGCGCTACATCAAATGTAAGTATTATTAATTTTAGTAGTTGTTATAGAGTATTTTTATTTTCCAGCTGCCAAGCTAATACGGAGTCACAATACACCAGAGAGGATACCGTGAAGCAAATAGGTCAATTGAAACGAAGGCTCCTTCTTTCAATGTGGTGGAGAAAATATGAGCGCTAAAGGACATCAGAGACTCAACGTTTCAGCTGGAGTACATGGTTTCCCTGTGCATACATGTGACACAAGTAAAAACTGGCTAACATTGATCACCTGAAATCCCCCAAATTGCTAGAAGTGGATAGTATATGGACTGTGCCAGATATATTGATAGCAAGACGTGCAGTGAATAATCGGCTGAAGCCCGCAGCATTTTCCAGGAAGGGTCTGTCACTGCAGGCAATAGCGTGTTAGACTGACTGAAAGCTGCCAGTCTTTATATCCCAGCGATTCCTCCACTGAGAATACGTTATATTTAGAATCAATAAGAAACACTAATTGATGGCATCAGCTGCCGACTGAATGATTTCGAGAAGGCAAGCAGGATCTCATGCGGGCTTAGTAAGTTTTAACATGATGTGTTCAACAAAAGAATAACAGAAAGAAATGAATCCGCCGTAGTGGTCAAGGTATTCCTGTTTCTGAGTCAGGCAGGTTACAATCAGTATCTGTTTTGGTGCGTTGAGATCAGAGTTTTGGGATAGCTTATGGGGACAATTGTCAGCAATAAGGATGGTTATCAGGGTCGCTGTTTGAGGATAACGATTGGCTTCTTCTACACACGGTGCACTGGTCGATCATTAGTCACACACCATGGATCCATTGTTGTGAAACCAAATTCGGCCAGAGAAGTGACAAGCAGGTTACAAAACCCCATACAGTCGTCAGAACAATGGAAAGCAATGCAACCATTCACCCTATATACGTCATAACACTTAACAAAATGTGTGTTCTCCAAGCGCATTATGTCTCAAATTTATTCTTATTTAAACTAGCATAATCATTGGTTGTTGGGCCACAGCAATGTGCAAACAGCAGTTATGAAGTGAGTTCCAAAGATTATTGTGGTCGACTGTACAGATGCTCCATTCCTTATTGGACGTTTGTTTCAAGAGGATGGTGTGGATGCTCTGAAATATTACCTGATGCGTTTTGCTACTCACCATGATGTTTGTCGGGAGTTCAGCACATCTGCTCTCTGCATAGCGGGGACTGAAAATGCATACCTCAAGCCAAGTGATAAGTTTCCTCTGTGTTGAGTCTTTCACTGGGTCTATTCCATGCTAAACTGCCAAGGTGGAATGTGCTTCCCACAATATATCGTAATGGGATCCACTCTGAGTTTGTGTTTGATATCCAGTTCCTCAGCCTTGGATATCAACGGTGTTCTGGGGCAATATTGAATCTCAAACTTGGACAGCCTTTGCTATCAGGACACATGTCACTACACTTATACTTCCTTCCTGCATCATAGCTCCTGTTAGCTCAGCAAAAAGCTCTCTTTGTGTGTTGAAGTTTGCTGCAACAACAAACTGTTAGAAGCTTGCCAGATGGCGAACTGAATCTCAATCATTCATTGTTTTACTTTTTAAACTGAAGACGAACTCAATCATACAATCTATCCTGTGTATACTAGATTGCAAAGAGGTTTACAAGTTCGGCAGTCAGACGGCCAGTCAAGCAACAGCTAACAAAGATCAGTCACTAACAATAATCGTTTTTCAATTTTAAAAAAGTGATCATACAGAAACTATAACATTATTAATATGCAGGACAAAATAGATAGTGGGAGATTGATTCACCTGGTTCTAGAATCTAAAACCAAGGGTCAAAGTCTCAAAGTTACGGGGTCAGCCCCTTCACACTGAGTCGAGCAAAAATGTCTTCACCTAGAGGGTGGTGAATATATGGAATTCTTTCCCGCCAAAGGGTTGTTGAAGATCACCCCTTGAGCATATCTAAGACTGAGTTGGATGGATTTCCCGTTTATAAACGGATTAACAGGTATGGGAATAAGGCTGGTAGCTGGAGTTAGGTGGAATATCAGCCATGATTGAATGGCGGGGCAAGCTCGATGGGCCGTGTGACCTACTCCTGCTACTATTTGTTATGTTCTTGAAACTGAACTTGATGGTACCCGAATAACACTTTCAACATTTTAGTCCAATATCCGGTGTCTTTTCTTTACCCTTTATTTATTTCTTTATTTATTTCTTTATTTTTTAATATTGAAAAGCTTTCGTGTCTCCGCACTTGAAATTTAGAATTCAACGAATATCTGTAACAATAGCTGAATAGCCAGACATGGGCAGTTAGTCAGAAAGACGGCTGAGAATTCCAAGGGTGGGGACTTTGCGTTGCATTAACCCATTGAATTGAGTTGCCCCGACAACAGCACTAGGTAGCTTCATTGCAGAGACTTTGGTCCCAGCCCTGTTTATGTTTGACCTCTCCATTTTGAACAGCGTCCATTTGCACCAGAGGGTCTTATTAATACCTGAAACTGAAGCCTTCATTTTTGCACCAGGCATGTGCTTGAAGATGCCATTTTGAAACTCATTAACACGAAGCCTAGGGAGTAATCTATAAATTAATAAATTCGAAGAACTACTGTTTTGTTTGATTTTCAGCATCTTCTGATACATTCCAGTTAGCATGTCAGCCCTTTTTGTTTTCCAGCATCCCAGGTCCCAACATATCGACCATTTTGTTTCAGGATGTTCCCATTGTACTTTTTTTTGTTTCACCAGTTTTGTGAATTCTTCAACCCCAGCAATAGGAATGCAACTTAACATCTTAGACTCAAGATGTCGACTTTAGTTACTTGGACTGCTGTATCCACAATTCCATTCGCATTTCACCCACTTCGCGATGTCCCACTGTTCATCTAATTGCTTTCTGCTACTCTCCCCACGAGGTATCAACACCCTCATCAGTCCTCAGTACAGAGACAGGTTTGTGAGCGCCAAACGTTTGGGGGATTTTTGCACTGCCCGTCCGCTATTCCTACCATGCCATGAACCCACATTTTCGCTCGTCCTTTTATCAATCATTCACTGTAGGGCGAACACCTCCCTGAAACATTTTTGTATGAAATCCAGTAAATAATGGAGGGACTGCAGTCTCTCTTCCAGTATAGAAATCTTGGGATGAAGCTCGAGCAGCCGGAGGCATCTCCTGCTAACATAATTTTCCATGTCACACGAAGCCTAGCGGAGTTCCCAAATAACACGTACTGCGCACGTTTCACAGCTGTCCATCGATGTTCGCAGACATATTGTTTTTAAAAACAATACTGCTGTCAATATTACACAATACATATTTTGCAACTTCGCACCTAGTTCCGTCTCTGAACTTACTTCCGTCTCTCACCCAATTTATTGTGCCGATAACCTCGCAATTTTCATAGATTCATATAATCATAGATTCTTATGGCACACAAGGAAAACATTCGGCACATCAACTCTCTGCCGGATCTATACAAACAGCAATGTAATCCCACTCACCAGCTCTCTCCCCATTACCTCGCAAACCCGTTCTCTCCAATGAAGTGTCTACCTCTCTTTCAAACGTTTTTATCGAATCGGCCTCCCCCAACTTTTCAGTCAATGCATTCCAGATTCGAGCAACACGCTGAGTGGTAAGCTTTTCTTCGCATCTCCCATCTGCTTCTTTTCGAAACAATTTAAATCTGTGACCATGAGACTTTGATACACCCACCATTGGACGTATTTTTTCTCTATCCACGCTGACGAATCCCCTCATGGTCTTAACAACCACTACCATTTCTCCTCGCAACCTGCCCTATTCCAATGAGAATCAACCAAGCCTCTCCACCCTTTCCTCATAGCTGAAGTCCTTCATTCCTGTTACCATCCTTGCAAATCTCCTCTGCACCCTTTCCAACAAATGAGCTCTTGTCTTGCAATCTGGCGAAACCAAGCTGAGGCAACACGTGTTCGAATATAAGCAGCTAAGGGCGAAACCGTGGGCAAAATTTCCTTAGTCCACACGATTAATAACAACCCATCCAAAAAACCACAATACTAAAATTGTTCCTTTCCACCCACGACTGTTTGTGGGGGACGCTGCTGTGCGCAATTCGCTGCCGCGATTCGCCCACAAACATACAATCTATTCATTTAACAGGACTTTATGTGAAGCGCATTGTCGCTTTTTATATATTTTAGATAATTATCATATAACTATATTAGTTAATCATGGAGAGTCAGCGTGGAATTTCGAAGTTTTGCTCATACCTGCAGAATATCACTTAATCAGTTGAGTATGTAATTTATATGATGCACAAGACACTTGTAGAAAGCGAGAAACTGAAAATGAGTATTTATTCAGGTGCAGATCAGCCTTAATCTAAGTGAGTTTTAAGGACAGGACTGAAAACATCAGTGGCCGAACATGATCCTATTTCCTAGATTGTCTACAGATGTTGTCTATATGAGTATAGCGAAGGCATTTGATCTGATTTGTCGGAAATTGGGAATCTGTCCGGGGAAATTAATCGTTTCAAAACAAAGAATAGATTTATCGCCAAATCCATCACTGTTTGTGATGCCCTGGTGTAGCGTACTCGCAAAATATGCATGCGATCAATTTAACAGTGACTTCTCTGAAGCAGTTTGAGACATGAAGACTTGATAACGCACGATATGAAATCCAAGCATTTCTATCATTATGTAATGTTGGTAATGTTATCAAGGTGTTTGGAGCATTTCTATTTCAATGGATTTGAAGTACTCCTGAACCGTGACTTGTTAGAATGGCGGACTAGGCTCTAGTGGCTTAATAATCTACTCCAGTTGCAGTGAAAATATGACTTTATAGATGAGTCGAATGCGTGGGTGAGGGACCCAGCGGCCTGAAATGAGATGCAATGGTGGCTCCCGGCCGGGTTGTGGGGGTGGCGGAATGTAGAACGTCATGGCATGAAGGCGGCGTTAAAAGCAACGGTACAACAATAGCAACAACAATAGTGTACTGGTAGAGCGTCCGTCATGTCGGGAGGACGATTCCTACTGTTGGCGTCCTGTTGCAACCCCCCCCCTCCCCCAACCTACAACACACCAGTTTGCTGCACATCTACTGGGCAGCCACTCTGCTGGTCACCGTCACAATGGGGGAAACCAAGTCAGTGCCACGGGGAGGAAGGGCGGCGAGAGAGAATCTGACCCAGTTTCTCTCACTTTACGTTTACATTTATATCTTATCCACCTTCCTGCAAATGTCCAAAGGTAAATTAATCATCATCGAGGAGATAATCCTGAACAAGATAAATCCGTTTAATCTGAGCCCAGGAATTTATTTCATTTACTTTTCCTCTTTGTCAGTGAAGTTGAGGCTTTCTCAATTTTGTGAGATGGTAGGAGACTGAAGGAAGCAGAGAAACTGCGACGGGAAACAGGGTACCATTGTGTGCACACACAGGGGTGAAACTGCCTTTGATTCTATATTGGATCAAAGGGATCATATAAATTGACTCAAGCACACGATTTTATCCCTTTCAATCTAATTCAATATATTGAAATTTTCGAACTAACTATTGTCTCAAATTGTATAAAAAAATGAAAATTCTGAGGCAAACGTGACAGTACAAGTAGAAACTCCTTGGTGGTGAACTGTCTACAATATCACGCCTGCGTACTGGACTGTCAGAATCGAGAACAGTCACAGAGAATTCCCAGTCAGTTCCCTGAAAGTCAAAATTCCAACTGTCAGACTGGTCCTGGTGAAGCAGCAGGAAAGCTTGCGAGACAGCAATGTAAATAGCAAGGTAAGTAGTTTCAGCCGAATAGCCTCCAGCTTTACCCCAAACGAAAAATCCGTTGTTGGCATGTCTTGGCTGCTGGCAAACTGCAACTAACGGCATCCGCAACAAGTCTATGTTTCCATCTCTAAACTAAGGGTATGGACGGAGTTTTACCGTATCTCTAACCAGCATACAGAATGCAAAACAAATCTCCACAGGATAGAGCAGAGAGAGCTTCATTGTGTCACCAAATCTGACCGGGTATCATGAATGCACATTTTAGTGGGAGCGTTTCATAGATTAATAGATTCATAGAAATTTACGGCGCAAAAGGATGCCATTCGGCCCATCTAGTCTGTGCCGGCTCTTGGAAAAGAGCGATTCAATCTCACTGCCCTGCCCGCTCCCCATAGCCTAATAGACCTGTTCTCCCTAAATAAACATCTAATTCCCTTTTAAAAGTTATTATCGAATCAGCCTCCATCACCTTTTCAGGTAATTCATTCCAGATTCGAACAACTCGTTGAGTGAAAACATTTCTTCTCAGCTCCCCTCTACTTCGCCTTGAAACTATTTTAAATCTGTGACCACGAGTTACAGATTCGCCCACGAGTGCAAATAGTTTTTCTCTATTTGCCCTGTCGAAACCACTCATAATCTTATAAACCTCTGTCATGTCTCCCCTCAATCTTCTCTGCTCCAGAGAGAATAACTCTAGCCTATCTAGCCTCTCCTCATAGCTGAAGTCCCTCTTTCCTGGCACCATCCTAGTAAATCTTCTATTAACTTTTCCAGTGTCTTCATATACTTTCTGTAGTGTGGTGACCAGAATTGAACACAGTATTCCATCTGAGGCCTCACCAAAGTCCAATAGAGGTTAGTCAGCACTTCCTGACTTTTTTACTCTATACCCCTATTTATAAAGCCTAGTATCCCATGTGCCTTCTTAACAGCCTTGTCTACCTGTCCTGCCAACTTCAACGAGTCACTAACACAAATCCCCAGGTCTATCTGTTCCTTTACACCATTTAAAATTGTACTATCTAGCCTATATTGCCTCCCTTCATTTCTTCTCCCAAAATGCATCACCTCACACTTCTCTGCATTGAACTTCATCTGCCATGTATCTGCCTACTTTACCAATTTGTCTATATCCTCTTGCAGATAGCTACTATCCTGCTCACTATTTACTATTCTCCCTAACTTAGTGTCATCTGCAAACTTGGAAACTGTACTCCGTACACCCAAGTCCAGATCATTAATTTAGATTACAAACAGTAATGGTCCCAAAACCGATCCCTGTGGCACACCACTGCTCACCTCCCTCTAGTCTGAAAAACAGCTGCTCACTACATCCATCTGCTGTCTGTCTCGCAGCCAGTTGTGGATCCACGCTGCCACTGTCCCTTTTACGCCGTGGGCCTTTAATTTCCTAATAAGTCTCTCATGTGGCACTTTGTCAAATGCCTTCTGAAAGTCCATGTAAACTACATCAACTGCGCTACCATTATCCACCCATTCCGTTACCTCATCAAAAGATTCTATCAGATTTGTAAGACAAGATTTGCCTTTAGCAAATCCATGTTGACTGTCCTTTATTAGCCTATATCTTTCTAAGTGAAGATCTACCTTGTCCCTGATTATGGACTCTAGAAATTTGCACACTACCGACGTTAGACTGACTGGTCTGTAGTTACCAGGCTTGTCCTTCTGCCCGTTTTTATACAAGGGAGTAACATTAGCTATCCTCCAGTCCTCTGGCACGAACCCTGTGTCCAAGGAAGATTGAAAGATCGTGGCCAGAGTCCCTGCTATTTGCTCCCGTGCCTCCCTTAGTAAACTTGGGTGCATCCCATCTGGACCAGGTGACTTATCCACCTTGAGCGACGTCAACCTTTTTAGAACTTCCTCTCTGGTTATAATTATTCTATCCATTTCTCCTACCCCCTCCTCCAATACTATGGCATTGGCTGTATCCTTTTCTTTTGTGAAGACAGAGGCGAATTACTCATTCAGTACATGAGACATGCCCTTTGCCTCCACAAAGAGATTTCCTCCTTGGTCCCTATCATTGACCAACCTTTTACTCTTAATATGTTGGTAAAAAACCTTAGGGTTCCCCTTAATCTTACTCGCTAATTGTTTCTCATGCAGTCTCTTTGCCCCCTCTAACTTCCTTTTTTAGTTCTATCCTACACTTCCTATATTCTGCTTTGTTCCCTTCTGAATTTTGAGCCTGACACTTATCATAAGCCTCTTTTTTCTGGTTTATTTTGGCCCCGATTTCCTTAGTCATCCAGGGAGGTTCGGATGCCTTACATTTCACCTTTGTGGGGATGCATTTGACCTGTGCCTGAACTGTCTCCTCTTTGAGCACTGCCCACTGCTCGTTAGTTGTCTTACCTGCCAATTTTTCTTTCCAATCCACCTTGGCTAGGTCCCACCTCAACTCATTGAAATTAGCCCTTTTCCAGTTGAGTGTCCTCACCTGTGATCGTTCCCTGTCCCTTTCCATAATTATTCTGAATCTAACGATATTGTGGTCACTATTCCCTAGATGCTCACCTACAGAAACCTGTTGAACTTGCCCTACCTCATTTCCCAAAACTAGATCCAGCAATGCTTATTTCCTCGTTGGACTGGAAAAATACTGATCAAGAAAGTTGTCCTGCACACACTTCAGGAAATTTTCGTGCATTCTTCGTTATCGTGTATCTAACCCTGATGTGATAGTTTAGGCAGACACTCTAGACGACTCATTACTATTTGTACTACCCTGATTTGGAAATGTAGAACGACACTGAATGGAGAATATTTACCAATTCTGTATCAGTGCCCTCTGAAGTTTGTTGATCTGTTTCGAGGGAGATTTCCAGTTTGGAAAAAATACATAATCGGTTGAAGCTCAATAAACCCAACAGTTCAGGAAGTAATCAAATATTTTATTTGAGATCATATAATGGATCAAAAAATACAATTATTTCAAATCTCACAAGATACAGTGCTCAGATAAAGTAAACAAAAACGATATGAGCCGAATTTATTCCAGAATTCGGGTGTAAATTGCACATTCATTTCTCTTGCACTTGTCGGTTCTGTTCTAAATGGAAAAAAAAATACCACCTCTTTGTTATTCTTTGTTTCCAACTGAAGGTTTATTTGAGAAAGATCGGAAGATGCGCTTCCACTTTTACCCCTACTGTCATGTAATCCACTGGTGTATCTAGCTTCAGCCCTGATATCAGGCACTTTCTTAGCTCATCAGATGTTTTACTCCTGATTGTTTATCATACACTAGCACGCTACTTTTACTTTTTAGTTTTGTTTCACTTTATTTCTCGACATTGACTATTCTTTGGACTCAAATCGATCCAGTTTGGCTCATGTCGACTATACGATAAGCTTTCGGTCGTAACTTTCAGACTCTCGCCCTGAACGGCTGGATGGACAGAGCATCAATTCCTTACTTCTATGTAACACAACAGGTTACACTTTTAATGATAGAATCCAACAAATAGAATTAATGGAAATTTCAGTATCCTGTAAATCTCTTCCCTGAATTTCGTCTGGGTAACCGGGTAAATACATGGGTTTGTGCAGGAACTCAAGAGATGCAGAAAATAACCAGTTTGCCAGGCAATAAACAAAGTGCTTGTAAAGATATACGTTTTCGAAATCCTCCAATATAAGAAATATAAAACGTATGTAATCCACAATAATATGAAACTTATCGAAACAGCAAATAATAAAACCATTGATTTTTTTCTGTTCCTCATTTCTGGATCGCTGCCACTGGCTCCTCTATTCCTGTCCCCATCACTTTGTCCCCGCAATCTACTGTGGGCTCGATTGGCTACTAGTATATGCCTGACAGTCAGGGCGTTGAGCAGCAAAATCAAAATGAATGGGAGAATTGGGGTTAAAATATAATTAAGCATGTCAAACACTGCCCATGTTCGGGATGTGAGATAACTTGATTTAAGTTCGCATCCCATTGGTATGTTGCTAACGGTGTACTGAGCTTCAACTATAAAACCCCAGGGAATGTTTGTCACGACACAAAAAACACTCAATATGGCGATCACTGCACCTGAAGGTTTTTGCGAACAATATTTTGTTTTTAGATTTTGGCAACAGATAGCAACGAATCGATCAAAGGTGAAAGCTACAGTGATCCAGACAGAGATTGCCGATGTTGAAGCAGCTATGACCATCAGGGCTCGTCAAACGGGTGTGATCAACACAAACGGATTTCGGAAATAAACAGGAATAACTCGATAGAAAATCACGGATATGATAATCACCATCAGATCTGCTGTTGCCATGGCCACCAGATAGTGAGTGACACATTTGGACAGACCACACCATCCTCGAGACAGGATCACAATCGACAACAGTTTAGCTACAGAGAGAGAGATATTGAGAAATGCACATCACAATACTACAAAAACTTGCATTTCCTTAATCTACTGCTGCATTGAATACAGTGCCTGTCAACCTAAAGCAATAATTATAAACCTGGCACAGGGGGCGCTTGTCTCTCCAACATAGAATACTAACTTGATGGTTTTGAAACCGGAAACTGAAAATCTGCCGCTCCGAGATACAAAGGAAGGGAAACCGATTTATAAATATAAACACAGACACAAATATACAGTTACAAGCCGCCAGACATAAGTACATAGAGAGAGTGAGTTGCAGAGATACATGGAAACACAGAGAGCTCCACACCGATATAAAGAGAAAAAGAGCGAGATACGCACATGCGGAGAGATAGTGGGAGTATTGGGGGGTTGGGGTGAAGAGTTAGAAGAAAGTCACAAAAAGAGATACAGTGAGATAAAAACGCATGCAAACAACAACAAATAAATTACACTTATTCTCGTCACATCGGGAGGACGTCTCAAATCGCAGAACAGTCCGGTCAGGATCCGAGCGTGGGTGGGTAGGGGTGTGGGGAGGGGGAGGGTGCGGTTCGGGTAGGGGGGTGGGGAGGGAGAGGGGCAAGAGTTATTGGGGAAGCCGAATACGCGGTCGAAGAGGAAGTTTTTGAGACCTGCCTCGATGAAGGAAATGGAGGAAGCGAACTGGAGGGGCTGCAGGATGGGGTTCCACAGTGTGAGAGCAGAGAGGCTGAAAGGCCGCCTGCCGATTGTTGGGCGTTTAGGGCGATGGACCCCTGCGGGCAGGCTGATAGGGAGACAGAATGTCAGAGAGATAGGCAAGGGCAACATCGTGAATGTCCTTCAAAGTGAGGACGTGCATGTTGAATTCGATCCTCTGGGTGACAGGGAGCCAGTAGAGACGGGCGATGGTGGGTGTGATGTGGTCTCGAAGCCTGATACGGGAGAGTGAGAGAGAGATCTTGGGCATCTTTTCTGAATCCACATTTCTAAACATAATCCCTCTCCGCAACAAAACACAATACAAATTCTTCATTTCAATCGACGACTGTATGTGGGGACACTGCAGTGAGCAATTGGATGCCGTATTCCATCCCAAAAAGATACACTCATTTCAGTGAAGCACATTCTGTGAAGCGCTTTGAGACTTCTAGAAACTGTGAACAGCGCTATCTCAATTTTAAGGACTATTAAGTTTTATATGTGCACATTTTGAAGCGTCAGATTTGTTTATAAATCTTACAAGTTATGTTTCTGTAAAAATAATAATAACCCTGTATTTTATATTTCGCTTTATCATTACTTCTGGACACCTCATAGCCGTTCATTTCACAGAATACATTATACAGTGAGTTAACTGTATATTTGAGGGTAAATCGAGACAGCCAATTGCGAACAGCATTATCCCACAATCTGTCGTTGATTGAACCGTCAAATTGTATTGTTGAGTGTATTTTGTCAGGGACTATTTTCAAGCCTGTGTATCAAGGAACTTTGCCGACTGGTTTAGCCTGCCTTCAAGCGAACCCACCTATTTTTCTTCCATACCCACATTCAAGCAGTGACTCTATCTGCCTTTCCACATCTCAAAAACATTGCAGGACCCCGCCACAACCTCACCCCCAAAGATGTTAAAAACCCTCAGGCGTGAATTTATTACATCCCGGCACCACTAAGCAAACACTGAAGCCTTCCCAATTCCTCCCTCCAGTGTCTGCATATAATCCAGACACTGCGGCCCGTGTCCTATACCGTTCCAACATTCGTGACCCCTCCTCCCCCATCATTGCCCGACTCCATTGGTTCCCCATCATCCAGAGTATCGAATTCAAGCTCGTGGTCCTCAAATTTAAAACCCTCCACCACCAGCACCCACCATACATCCATGCATTTCACAGAATGCACTGAATTGACTGTATTTAAAAATTCTGCATAAAACGCCAGAAATCTCAGTGATCAAAAATATGAACAGGCCTGATTTCGCCTTCAAATTTATGTTGCTGCCGGCTCCAGTTCAAACTATTGACTCAGACAAGAGCACGATTGACCAAAAAACCAAATATATTCCCTTGTTATGTTAGAATGTGCCAGAACATATTGACATTTAGTAAGACTCTTCAGATCGTATTATTATGTTCTAATTGATATTATTGCTCCTACATTATTGGTCAGTTTTCCAACATGGGGCTGAAATCAAAACTATCTGATACTTCGGAGCAAGCGATTCCTGTTCGATCAGCCTGGCAAATTTACTTCACAGCAAATTAGTGCAACGAATGAATTATTTGAACCACTTGCCAGGAACTCCAAAGGCAGCGAGAATCGGATAATAAATGCGACTTATCCTGTTTATGATCGGAATTTCCATCCCTCACACAGAACCGACGGTACCTACTGTTGGTACAGACAGGAAGTCACACCAACAAGACGATTTTCAAGAGCGAAACAGGCGGCGAGATTTATACCAATGGTGAACGCTTCACTGAGCAGATTTACTGCATAATCATTGTTGAAAATTAGTCATGTAGAAATCATATGCTCTCCACGGAGCTTGGTATCCCAATTCAAATAGAGTATATATTCGCCAGATTGTTGTCCCACCCACGCAGAAACACGCCGCCATTCTTTCCACATTTGAGAGGCCACCATTTGGCAGCATCTAAATGAAATTACAGATATAACTGTTTTTGCTAAAATATTGAATGAGGATGAGATATCCAAATACACTGAAGAGTGGCAATCACCTGGAATTGAAAGCGGAATCCTTCCTGGAGGCGCAAACTCTCCTTATTTAATTTGGGAGAGTGTTAGCTATAGGTTAGCCAGTACCCCGGTTGTGGGACGCCATCAGTTGGGCGCTGAGTCACTGTGAGAATTTAAACAGCGTTTCGCTAACATATATATTCAGTTCAAACTGAGTCCTAGTCCGAGAAGCGAATTGAGACTTTTCAAAGACGTGATAAGTTGCAGTATCAATTTCAATACTTTTCATTATTTCATTGAGGAAATGGTTGCCACAGAATACTGTTCTCTCCACAATTAAAAACTTAGTTCCCTGTTTCCATGTATTTAGTTATCAATTGCTGTTTGACAGCAATAAAAGATTATGTCAGACTGGATCAGTTCCCTTCCCTGAGACAGACAGTTACGGGTTCAAGCCAAAATTTGTGACAAAGAAAGTATGTGCATCACTCTTCTTCTACCTCTGCCGCTCAGCCTCACTTGAATCGCCCCACCCCCCATTCTAAATTTTCGCACCGACCCCCACCGCCCTACAAGCCCACACTTTCAAGCTGCGAATTACTCAGACCTCTTCAGCTCGTCTCCTCTCTCACATTAAGCTCCACAATGCGATCAACCTTCATCCTTTCCCAGCTTCACTGGTTCTCTATTTCAGAGTTGAGGACAGATTCTCATTTTTCACTTTAAGGCCTCTGCAGGATGCTCCCCACTGCCCTTCCCAACACACAACCCCATGTCTGCTCACTGTGCTGATCAAACACTGAGTTGCTTTACTTTTGCTGCATTTCCAGCACTAATGGCGGTCGTGCATTCAGTATCTCTGCCCAAACTCCGCAACACAAGACCTTACTCTTCGACCAAGTCCGCAGACACTCCCCTATACTCACTCCCCGTTCTCTCCTCCACCTCTGAACCACACGCACAGATCCTACCCCCAAACCATGGATTGCCCATTGCACTGTGACGCGCTTCCGACTTCCTATTGTGTTGTCCAGTGGGTTCTGTTGTGTGATAGTGAGCTGTCACAATACTGTTTCGAGATTAAATCCATGTGCGCGCTTGAAAAACACCAACGTATATGTCGATATAAAGCAGTTGTGTTTCCACGTTTAAACTGGTCATTCGACCGTCGTGAGACAACATCAGCACCATTACGTAAAAAATAAATAAAAAGGTTGGTGTGAATACCTTCCATTTGAAAATTTCAAAAATATAGTTCATTTTATTGAAGTGAATGGAAATATGTCTTCGCCTAGTCTTAAACGTAGGACTTGCGACACAGACTCGGCTAACCAAAACAGGTACATGACTTGAACATGGGGATGAGTGTACCATTTTACGTCATATTTTACGTTGGAACTCATTTGAGTTTGATTTGTTGACTTTCAATGCTTTTAGTTTTTTCACTGGTTGGAGTCCAATTGTATAGGGTAAGAAAAAGATAACAATAAAATTTCCCACCGTGGTTTGAATTCGATCACTGGATTCAAAGTACAGAGTGCTTACCGTTACACCATGGAACCGTTCCACTTGTTTTCAATCAAGACTGCATTTGTATTGGTTATACTTTCATACTTTCATCTCCACCTCCCCGTCTTCAGTCACAAAAATAATCACTTCCATGAAATCCACCACGTGTTCACTGGACCCCATCCCCACCCCCCTCCTCCGCACCCAACTCCATCTCCTGGCCCCGCTCATCTCAGTCACCATCAACCTTTCTCTCTCCTCAGGCACCGTTCCTAACTCCCTTAAAACAGCCATCATCACCCCAGTCCTGAAAAAACCTTCCCTTGATGCGTCGCAGCCATCAAGTTACCGACCCATTTCCAACCTCCCGTTTTTATCTATGGTCCTTGAAAGAGTGGTTGCCTCCCAGCTCCGCTCTTTCCTCTCAATCCACTCACCTCCTTGAACCCCTCCAATCAGGTTTCCGCCCTGCTCACAGCACATAAACTGCCCTGGTCAAGGTCACAAATGATATCCTAACCGCCTGTGACCAGGGCTCCCTCTGCCTCCTCGTCCACCTTGACCTGTCTGCTGCGTTCGACACAGTCGACCACACCATCCTCCTCCAATGTCTTTCCTCCCACCTCAACCTTCAAGGCACAGTCCTTGAGTGGTTCCATTCTTACCTGACCCACCGCCTACATTTTGTTTCTTCCAGCGGTTTCCCCTCTAACCCCCGCACAGTTACTCACGCCGTCCCTCAGGGCTCTGTCCTCGGTCCCATCCTTTTCACCATTTACACGCTCCCTCTGGGCGATGTCATCCGCAAAGGTAGGGTAAATTTCCATATGTATGCGGACGACACTCAGCTGTATCTTTCTGCCTCATCCCTCAACACCGAGATCATCGATGTTCTGACACCATGTCTGTCCGACATTGAGTCCTGGACGAGGGACAACTTCCTCCAATTGAACGTAAGCAAGACCGAGGCCCTCCTGATTGGCTCAAGCCAGCGCCTCCGCACATCGGGCGCTGCCAGCTTCAACATCCAAGGCTTTAATCTCCACCTCACAAAGCCAATCAGGAACCTGAAAGACCAGCTGCTCGGGGCCTGACTGCCAGTATCTCGTGGCTGACATTGTGTGCTCTCTGGTGAAGCAGGATGTACTGAAAGGCTGTTCAATGCTGATCACAAGCCGGCCAACTGCCCTGGAGTCTTTATCTCACACCAACACCAACACCAACCTCTGGGCTGAAATCCTTGGATTTTTCGCTGAAGGAAGGGAAGATTACATCAGACGGTACTTTGCAGATGAGAAGCTGGCAGCTGATGTGCTGAGATATGTGAAGGAGAACGAGATCCTGTACACCATGTGCTTCAACCCTTCCTACTGTTGGATCCTCTGCTGCACATTGGAGCCAATCTTCAACCATCCAGACAGCAAACAGCCTCCCCCCAAAACCAATCCACAGCTGTACTCAAGCTACATTTACAACATCCTGAAGAACCATCCGCGTGACAGTGAGAATCCTCGGGAGGTGATGAGGAGAGCCGGGGAGATGGCATATCAGGGCGTCTGCAACAGGACCATTGTGTTTGATGAGGAACATTTCTATCGCCATCAGCTTGAACCCTCAACCTTCATCTCAGGGTTTATGATGGAGATTCTGGAGAAGGATGACGGTGGGAGAGAAGTTGTTTACACGTTTCCCCACCTCACTGTCCAAGAGTTTGTGGCTGCCCTGGCTCAGTACCTGACTCCCGTCCGCAGGAACATGGTGGAGCTGCTTGACCAGGCTCACAAGGAGAAGGACGGGCGCTTTGAGATCTTCCTGAGGTTTGCTGTGGGTCTGTCCTGGCCACACACAGCTCGGCAGCTGGAGGAGATCCTGGGGCCGTTACCTCAAGCGGCCGTCCATGAAACCATCTTCTGGCTGAAGGTCAATGTTGAGAATGCGATTAAACAGTCAGGGAGTGAAGACGGCAAGAGGAACTTGCTGAAGATGATGTACTATCTGTTTGAGTCTCAGAACAACAGACTGTCCCAGATCACACTGGGAGCTGTGGAGACACTGGACTTTAGACAATTCACATTGAACCCTCTATACTGTGCTGTGCTGTCTCACGTGTTACAGCTCTGTGACACCATAAATAACCTCAATCTCTACAACTGTGATATCGGAGCTGAAGGCAGTTGGGAGGGATGCGAGAGATGCGAGACATGTCTCTGCATCTCTCGCTGTCTGTCTCTCGCTGACTCTCTCAGTGACTTTCTCTCTCACTGACGTTCTCTCTCTCACGGTCTCTCACTGACTCCCTCCATCTCTTGTTGTCTGTGTCTCTCCGAATCTCTCTGACTTTCTCTCTCTCTGACTCACTTTTACCGGTACTTTCTCTCTCACTGATTCTCTCACACTGTCTCGCTGTCTCTCACTCTCGCACTTACATTCTCTCTCTCTCTCTCTCTCTCTCTCTCTCTCCGAGTCTCTTACTCTCGCTGACTTTCTCTCTCACTGATTTTCCCTCTCTTTCTCGCTGTCCTTCTTTGTCTCGCTGTATCTCTCTCACTGTCTCTCACTCGCTGCCGCTCACTCTCTCGCGTACTCTCCCTCCCGCTCTCTCTCTCTCTCTCCCTGTCTCTCTCTCCCTGTCTCTCTCTACCTGACTCTCTCTCAAGCCGCCTTCCACACTCTCTCTGACTTTCTCTCTCTCTTGCAGTCTCTCACTCACCGCTGACTCTCTCTCTCTGACTCTCCCTGTCTCTTGCTGTCTCTCATTCTCTTTCTGAAACTCACTTTCCACGTCTCTCTCTGACTCCCTCTCTCTCGCTGTATCTCAAGCTCCCGTGGTCTCTCTCTCTTTGTCACTCACGACCTCGCTGACTCTCTCTCTCTCTCTCTTTATCTCCAGGGCCGTACGCAGGATTTTTTTTGGGGGGGTGCGAATTGCTAGTGATGGGACCAACAATGGCCGGGGGCTTGCGGGCTGACCCCGAAGCCCCCTCGAGGCTCCGACGTTTTACACAGTTTGAGGTCTTATTTAATCGGTTCAGAAGATCTAATATGAACGGTATTTATGCACTTGGTGTTTAAGAGCATCATTATTTATTCAGTGTTTATATTTTCCCCGGTAGTCCGTGTCTAATTGGGAAGGTCGAATGTGTTCGCCGATAAAAGCAAACACGATTGTTGACTCGATGATGTAAGGAATGCGAATGCTTGATAAATGTATGCGTATAGAGAAAATGATCATAAACTACAGATTGACGGTAATTAATAAGTTGTTCTGCATTGTTATCCTAAGACTCAATTTCTTTCGGACTGTAATGAACAATAATGTAAGAGTAAAGTATGAATGATGTGCTCAGATATTCCAGCAAAGCAAATTTTATAAAAGACAATAAAATATACAGAAACTGAAAATCAGTGTCAAACAGTTAATTCACACGTGTTACAAGCCTGTTATCAGCATTATCCTGAAAATATCGTTGAACTGTAAGCAATAGTGTAGTTAGTTTTTATTTATTTATTTAGAATCAAAATTAAAGGAAGTGACCCATCAAGCAATACTGACCTGACGAAAAAATACTTGAAAAAATAAGGGAGGGGAAATTAATTCTTTAATAGCGTTCCGTATTCGAGACGCCTCGGTCGCTTTGAAGCCAATACGTCAACCGCTCTACCAATATCGATTTCCATATTATAATGAATGTGCATTAACGCGAGGGCTGAAAGTCGCTCCTATATGGAGCAGAATGCTGGACACTTAGGCAAACCTCGACCAGGAGATTAGGTGACTCGTGAGGTATATACCAGGCTTGTAAGAGACGCCCTGAACATTTACTGGCGACAGCATCTGACAAATAGTGAGCTATATGGTACACTACCACACTGGTATCACAGACATTACTGCAGAGGCGTCTTAGGGTTAGCGGACATAGCTGGAGAAGCCGGGAGGAAACTGTCCATAGTCCTACTATCCTATGGGAACCATTGCACGGTCACAGAACACGAGGTAGACCGACCCTAACCTACATCGATATTCTGGAGCGCGATTGGGGTATTGGCAGGCGGGAGTTGTCAGGATGCATGGAGAGAAGGGATCAGTGGAGAAGTGTGGTTGTCAATGCCCGAGTTCGTTCGATCAGATGATGGTGAAACTATTTTTATGCCAAATTCGTGCGACATTGATGTTTTTTCACTCTGGGTACAAAACTGAATGTGAAATAAAGTAGCACTGTTTATCTTTGCGGTCATATTTTTTTTGCATGCCAGTGGACGTCTCTAAAAGCAATTTTTAATTACAGGAATACATTTTTAATAATATAAATCAAATGTGATAATCAAGACAAAACAAGAAACATGATATTTCAGAAACACGCCTATCAAAACTTAAGTCATTTATACTTACATTTATCAGAGTAAAATATGATTTCAGCTTCCACAAAGTGGTGCTACCTTTTTATGTAGTGACTGTATACGGGATGATTTCCAATTGACACACCACGTGGAATAGGCGCTAAAGCATAGGTCTACGTCCATGAGTATTTTTTTTAAAGACAGGCATTTCCGTCCAGACACATACAACTTTTTTGTTGGGTTCTCAAAAGCTTTAATTTCTCAGAAGCTTGTAAATATGTTGTCATTGTTTGCTAGCATTACAGTCACACCTCTCAAAACTTGAGTAATTTTTACTTACAGTGATCAGATGAAAAGTTGATTTTAACTTCCAGTAGTGGTGCTACCCTTGTGGCTGTTTACGGGATGATTTCCAAACGAGGATGGATTTGATTCTTGGCGCGCGCCTATGTTTACGCGGTGAGTCACAGACTCGCCGCGTCATTGACTAGCGTGTCTATCGACGCGGTATGTTTTGGGTAGACGCCAATTCTGGTGTGCGACTCGATAATTTTATATTAGTACTAAAACATTCAAAGATGTGTGTTTATAATTTATACATAGTTTTGAAGAACTGATTGTTACACAAATGCTCAATAAATTTACTTGGTATTTAAATTTGATAAAAAATACAATTCTCTACCCCGGAAAATGTAGACCTTTTATAATTTGGGGGGGGTGCGTACGCACCCGTCGCAAACCCCCCTGCGTACGGGCCTGTTGTGTGAAGTAGATTGTGAGAGATTGTGAAAGAGAGGGAGACAGAATGCGAGAGAGACTGTTAGAGGGTGTGAGAGAGAGTGTGTGAGAGACAGAGATAGTGTGAGAGACAGAGAGGGTGTGAGAGACAGAGATAGTGTGAGAGACAGAGAGGGTGTGAGAGACAGAGAGAGTGTGAGACAGTGTTTGTGACTGAGAGTGTGAGAGATTGTATGTCAGAGTGAGAGAGATTATTTGTGAGAGCAAGTTTGACGGTGAGATTGAGAATGAGTGAGAGTGTGTGAAAGAGTGTTTGAGAGTAACTGTTTGAGAGTGTGAAAGACTACTTGAGAGTGTTAGTATGAGAGTGTATGAGAGAGTGAGTGTTTGTGGGAGTGAGAGAGAGAGTGTGTGTGAGAGAATTAGACAATCTGTGAGAGAGTGTGTGATAATGTATGAGACCGTGTGTGAGAGTCTGTGAGAGAGTGTATGTGGGAAAGAGTGTGTGGGAGAGTGGGAGTGAGTGAGAGTGCGTGTGTGAGAGAGAGACTGTGTGCAAGAGTGTGGGAGTAAATCTTTGAGAGTGTGAGAGATTGGGTGTGAGTGTATGTGGGAGAGTGTGAGTGGCAGAGAGATTGTGTAAGAGAGTGAGAGACTGTGTTAGAGAGTGTGAGAGAGCGTGAGAGGGAGGCAGTGAGTGTGGAAGAATGTGTGTGAGAGAGCGTGTGTAAGAGAGTGAGAGAGACTGCGTGAGAAAGTGTGAGACAGCGTGATAGATAGTATGAGAGACAGTGAGAGCGAGAGAGAGTATGAAAGAGAGAAATAGAGATTGAGAGGTAAGTGTGTGAGAGTAAATACGTGAGAGTAAATACGAGAGAGTGTGTGGGAGAGTAAGTGTGTGTGTGTGTGAGTGTGTGTGAGTGTGTGTGAGAGAACGTGTGTAAGAGAGTGAGAGAGACTGTGTGAGAAAGTGTGAGAGAGCGTGAGAGAGCGTGTGATAGAGAGACAGTGAGAGTGAGAGAGAGTTTAAAAGAGAGAAATAGAGTGAGAGGAAAGTGTGTGAGAGTAATGTAATTCTCTCTCTCCCGCTCTCTCTCCCTCTCTCCCTCTCTCAATTTCTCGCTGTCTGTTTATAATCATCATGGAATTTGACCCGGCGCCCACAAACACAGTGAATTTTCCTATTTGGCTTCCCCATGACACGACCTCTCCCATTCTGCTCTTGTCCCAACCTGACTGTACAGCGCCTTGGGACGTCCTCCCGACGTGAAAGATGCTCCGTGTGTGTGTGTGCATATGTGTGTGTATGTGGATGCGTGTGTATGTGAGTGCCCATGTGTGTGCCAGTGTGTGTGCATGGAGTATGGAAACGTTCCCAACATTTTGCCCTGTCCTTTGCTGACTAGGTATCGAACCCATGTCTCTCCCTCACTAGCGAGATAAGTGCTGTAACCATTGAGCTACAGGACTCACCACTAGGCGTCACACATTGAGAGAGTGTGTGCAGCTCAGTCGTTAGAGCCCTCGCCGTGCAAGCGAGAGGACACTAGTCTGATTCCTGGTCGAGTCAGGACAAGATGAAACATTAGGCGAGTTTCCTTACTGTACTCTACACACACACACACACACACAGAGACACACGGAGGGAGAGACACACACACACACATCTGTTTACCAGCAGTCAGGAGGAAACCGCTTGTTGTTCGATTTGCGGATGACTAGCCTCCAACCCCAACCCCCTCCCTCCCGCTCCTCCGTGGGTAATAATACCTTCAAAATAATAATATTTTTGTTCACTCAATCCATGACTGTTGGTTGAATGTCTCTGTGTGTAATTAATTGCCTGGCAATTTTCGCCCAGAAAACACACAGTCACTACACTTTACAGTGTGTCTTGTGAAGCGCTTTGATACATCTTTCAAACTTGCAAAATGGCAGGATGAGGAAAAGACTAAGTTATTATTTATTGTTCATAATTATTACTATTACTTATGAGTACAATAGTTTATAGTTTATAGTTAAGAGTTATTAATAAAAATGACTACTAATGATATGTATTAATATGTATTAATATATTAATATATTAATTATGAAGTATTGCAAAGAATTATTATCACTCACCAATCATCGACTTAATGCCTCCGTCCAACTCGCACAGCCAACAGGAGTTGAGAGCGTCTTTTTCCAGTTATGATTTGGTATTCCATGGGGGTAAACAGTTAAACATTTGAAGCGATGGCAAGGTTGTTTTCAAAACCGGTTTCCCTGGAGTATTTGGTGGGACTGGCCTGTTGTATGCAAACTGCCTTGAAATTTGCCTGCATAATATACAGCCAATACCAAGTTGCTGTGACAAATTCCCCACTGAACTGCTGTTAGCTGTGTGTGTTAAAGCTGTAATGGGTTGTGTGGTCCAAGGTGGATAATCAGCAGAAACAGGACAAAGCATTTCAAGCACTTGTTACCAAAATTGTCAATAGCTAACAAAAAAAACTTAACGCGTGATGCTTGTTCTGTAAAGGAATTATTGGAGCATGTCTGCCCTATGCAAACTTGCTTGAAATTTGCCTGCACGATATGCAGCCACTACTTCATAGATTGAATCCTGTAACATCCTGTGGTCTATAATTCCCAATCTTTTCTCTCCCACGCTTCTTAATGACACTAAGTTAGGGAGAATAGTAAACAGTGAGGAGGATAGTAGCCATCTTCAAGAGGATATAGACAAATTGGTAAAGTGGGCAGACACATGGCAGATGAAGTTTAATGCAGAGAAGTGTGAGGTGATGCATTTGGGGAGAAGAAATGAATGGAGGCAATATAGGCTAGATAGTACAATTTTAAATGGTGTGAAGGAACAGAGAGACCTGGGGATTTGTGTTAGTGACTCGTTGAAGGTGGCAGGACAGGTAGACAAGGCTGTTAAGAAGGCATATGGGATACTAGGCTTTATAAATAGTGGTATAGAGTACAAAAGTCAGGAAGTGCTGACTAACCTCTATAGGACTTTGGTGAGGCCTCAGCTGGAATACTGTGTTCAATTCTGGTCACCACACTACAGAAAGGATGTGAAGGCATTGGAAAGGGTACAACGAAGATTTACTAGGATGGTGCCAGGATTGAGGGACTTCAGCTATGAGGAGAGGCTAGATAGGCTAGGGTTATTCTCTCTGGAGCAGAGAAGATTGAGGGGAGACCTAATAGAGGTTTATAAGATCATGAGGGGTTTCGACAGGGCAAATAGAGAAAAACTATTTCCACTCGTGGGTGAATCTGTGACTCGTGGTCACAGATTTAAAATAGTTTCAAGGCGCAGTAGAGGGGAGCTGAGGAGAATTTTTTTCACTCAGCGAGTTGTTCGAATCTGGAATGCATTGCCTGAAAAGGTGGTGGAGGCTGATTCGATAACAACTTTTAAAAGGGAATTAGATCTTTATTTAGGGAGAACGGGTCTATTAGGCTATGGGGAGCGGGCAGGGCAATGGGATTGAATCGCTCTTTTCAAAGAGCCGGCACAGACTAGATGGGCCGAATGGCCTCCTTTTGTGCCGTAAAATTCTATGATTCTATGATTCTATGATTCTATGATTCTAATACTGGTGTTACATTTGCAATCTTCCAATTATTGGGAACCGTTCCAGCATCCAGAGAATTTTGGAAGATCAAAGACAGACCAAACATAATCTCAATAGCTACCTCTTTTGAAACCCAAGGATGTAGGCCATCAGGTCTAGGAAATGTACCAGTTCTTAGACCTGACAATTTACCAAAAAACAATTATTTACTAATAATAATTTCCCTGAGTTGCTTGCTAACATTGTCTTCTTGTTCCCCTCTTGTTTTTTTTAGTAGGTTTTCGGTGTCTTCTAAGGTGAAAACGGTAGCAAAGTTCTTGTTTAATGGCACTGCCACATCTATGTCCCCTATTATAATTCCCCCTGTCTTTTCCTGTAACGGTCCCATATTTGCCTTTGAAAGTCTCTTCCTCTTTGTATATTTCTCAAACAGCTTGCAATCTGTCTTTATTTTCCTCGACAGTTTGCCCTCATATTCCATTTTCTCAATCGTAATCGACTTTTTGGCTATTGATCCATAAAGCTCCCACTTCTCGGGTTCACTGTTCATCTTAGCTGTTTTATAGGTGTCTTCATTTAACTTTACACTTTCCCTGACTGTTCTAGTTAGCCACAGTTGGACCACCTTTACCGTGTTATTCTTATTCATCGAAGGATTATGTCCTCGCTGAGAATTGTACATCATCTCCTCAAACATCTGCCATTCCTGTCAAATCTGTCAGTCAAATTTCCCAGTTTATTTTAACTAACTTCTATCTCATATCAGCAAAGTTGTCTCTACTTCAGAACTAACTACTTCCCTCTCTAAAGTAATGCCAATTTCCATCATATTATGATCACTTTGGCCTAGAGGAGCCTTAACTTCCAGTTTGCTGACCAGCCCTGTTTCATTACACAAAACAAATGTATTACAGGGTAATGGCTGAGGCATGGCCAACGAAACCAACAACAACAACATTGCACTTATATAGCGCCTTTCACATTGGGAGGATGTCCCAAAGCGCTGAACTTTCTGGTCGGGTCCAGAGCAAGGGGGCGCGGTGGGCATGGGGGAAAAGATCGAGGTAGGGGGAAGGAGATTAGAAGAGGGTGAACAGTTAGTGGGGAAGCCGAAGGCGTGCTCGAATAGGAAGGTCTTGAGACCAGCCATCAAGGAGGAAAGGGACGAAGCGAAGCGGAGGGTCTGCAGGATTGAGTTCCACAGTATGGGAGCAGAGAGGCTGAAAGCCCTGCCCCCGATGGTTAGGACGGTGGAAGCGGAGCAGGCCTGAATCTGCTGAACGCAGGGTAGGGGCAGACTGATAGTGAGACAGCAGATCAGAGAGATAGGCAGTGCGGGTTGGATGATAGCGATGTACCAACGATGATAGAGGTGATTGTTTTGGGGACAAACATGAAGACCAGATCCAGCCTAGTGTAGACACTATGTAGGCATGGGGGGAGTAACCAGGTCAGACAGTTATAGGGCTGAGCGGCATCAAGTGATTGGAAAACTTGAAAACATCTCAGAGGAGATGATTTGTTAGAGTGTATTGGAACAGCTATCACATTGGGCTGATACAGCTATTGTACACATCTTTGCATTCCGTTACAGACTGTGATAGCTTGATGAACATTACCCCACTCCCCCCGATAGTGCGATAATATGTACATATATCATTCAGCCTTTTGGCCATTCTACCCCTTTGGACACCCCTCATTCCAGACACGAACCGCCATCCTTGCCTTCTGCACAGCTCGAATCAATGCCCTCCTCATTGACCATGAATTAAGCCAGGCTACTGACACTGCTATTATCTGCACTCCCTGATCCCAATTCCGCCCCAACAAACCACCCACTGATGGCCTAATTTTATATTCTTGACCGTATACCAACTTCGGGTAAGCACTTGACAAGAACAACAACAAAACAGGTTACATTTATAGAGCGCCTTTCGGGAAGATGTTCCAAGATGCTGAACATTTAGGATGGATTCCGAGCGAATGCAACACGACGTGTGTAAGGAGATTATGAAATAGGGGAGAGTTAGGACAGCAGCAGAAGGCACATTTGAAGAGGAAGCATTTAGGACCGTTTTTGAATGAGGAAAAGGAGGACTTGAGGCTTAGGGACACGCTTTCTGCTGGTTGTCCACATTAGACCTCCCAACCAATTACAGCTTTAACTCCCACAGCTAACAGGAGTTGAGAGGGCCTTTTCCAGTTATAGTTTGGTATTCCATGGGGGTAAACAGTTAAACATTTGAAGCGATGGCAAGGTTGTTTTCGAACACAGTTTCCCTGGAGGATTTGGTTGGACCTGCCTGTTGCATGCAAACTGCCTTGAAATTTGCCTGTACAATATACAGCCAATAACAAGTAGATTCCATGCTGTGACATATTCCCCACTGAACTGCTGTCAGCTGTGGTTGTCAAAGCTGTAATGTGTTGTGTGATCCAAGGTGGATAAACAGCAGAAACTGGAGAAAGCTTTTCAAGACTTGTTACGAATATTGTCAATATTGACAATCGGTACCGACCTGTCTCTGGAATTCGGGGAAATGGGTGTATTCATCCAGAGAGGGGGTGATTGATGGGAGGGAGCACAATAAAAATGATAATCCTTCCATTTGATGGAGCGCTTTTGACATTTGATTTACATCTTTACAGCGTTTCACAAGATAAAATGTAAAGTGAATTGAAGGTGTATTTGTGGGGGAAGCGTGGCAGCCAATTGTGCACAGTCGTGTTCCGACAAACAGTCGTGGATTGAAATTACCGATTATTTATTAGTGTGCGATTTTTCTACAAACAACTATGAGAAATGTGGAGCTAAGAAACTTGCCCAATGTTTATCCGTGATCTAGCTGGATTCGATGTCAGGTCTGACACGTTTAAGGTGAGTGCTCGAACCACTTAGATCCAGGCGCTACAGGAGTATACACTATTCCATCTGTTTTGGACGATCTTATCCAGAGTGATTGATTTTACATGTGTCATACACTATACATATTACATGCTTCAGAAAACTGGCTTAACAAAACAAATTGTTGGTTAAACTCCAGCGGTTATATCAGGAAGGAACATATGCAAACGATTGGTTGATTCTAGAATTAATAATAATTTTGATTGACAGTTCACCCTTACTTGCTAAATTAACTTGTCATTTCCTCCTTATGCTTGGTTTGCATACGGTTTACTGACCTCTTATCTTAGGCTTAATGTGACAACAATTTGCATTTATTTAGTGCGCTTCACACAGCGAAGTGTCCTGCAGTGTATCATAGTTGTGGATGATGACAGTGAGGTATATAATAATCATGCTTCCGTTTGCAGTCTATCGACATATCAAAACGCTTGCAGAATACAGAATATTGTAAAGTAAGTTAACTGTAAATTCGTGGGGCATATGCAGCAGCCAATTGCACATAACAGTGTCATCACAAACTGTCGTTGATTGAAAAGTCTAATTTTATTCTTGTTTTTTGGGGGGAGGGTTTATTAATAGGTGTGTGGTGGAAGGAAATTTTCCCAACGTTTCGCCCTGATCTGCTTGGATTCCACCACTGGTCTAATTCTTGTAATGCGAGTGATTTCACCACTGAGATACAGAAATCCAACTTATCTATAGGAGATCCTGGAGCATATCATGTTACAACTGGTTTGGACGCTCTTATGCAGAGTAATGGATATTATATATATGACACACCCCTGTATTTTACAAGTTTCAGCTAACTGGCTGACCAAACCAAATACCGGGTTTAATTCCAGCAATTATATCCATAAGGAATGATTGAATAACATTGATTAAATCTAGAGCTAATAATAATTTCAAAGACTGCTCACTATGAGGCTAAATTCAGCTGTTGTTTCCTCTTTACGCTTAGGTCGCACACGTTTTACTGAAATATCATCTTTGAATTAATTTATTTCTCATGCCACAAATACTTTAATTCATAGAGCACGCTTCACGTTCATAGAGCAAGCTTCAAGCAGCGTTGTGGCCCGCAGTGCTTCAGAATTGTTGATGCTCTGAGAATGCGATAGATAAAGGAATGGATACAGTGGCTAGAATAAATATCCAAATGGAAAGTCTTCAATAATATTTCCCTTAATTCTTCTGTTCTCCAGAGAATAGAGCCATAGTTTATTCAACCTATCCTCATAGTTTGGTACCCTCATCCCAGGAACTAACTTTGTGAATCTATGCTGCACCTGCTCTAAGGCGTTCAAATAAGAAGATCAAACCGCACACAATAGTCTAGGTGCTGTCTCACCAAGGCTGCGTACATTTGCAGCAAGACTGCCCTATTCCTGCACTCTAAAGCTTTTGCAATGAACGCTAGCATGACTTGAACCTTCTTAGTTCCTTGCTGTATATGATGCTTGTTCTGTAGCTGAATCTTCCTTCGGTATCATTGAAGAGAAACGTAGACATGAGCAAATTAACCAGAGCCAGACACAGGAGAAGCCTCAGTAGCAAGTTTGTCCTCAGCTTATATCTACTTGGCCCCAGCAGAGAAGATGAGGCATTGACAACAGTAGTATATTGCAGATGAATTGGTGGCGCTTGCCTGCTCTATGCAAACCGCCGTGAAATTTGCCTATAAACGATAAAACCTCTACAAATGAGATACAATCCTGTGACATCTTTCCCACTCAATTCCTGGCAATGGGTGGGCAGCGGGGAGCAACCAGATCAGATCAGAAAGTTATAGGGTGGAGGGTCAGCAAGTGATTGGAAAACTTGAAAACATCTCAGAGGTGTTGGTTTGTTGGCGTATATTGGAAAAGTAATCACATTGGAATGATACAGCTGTTTCACACTTACGTGGATTCCATTACTGACTGCGATAACAACAACAACAACTTCGATTTATATATTGCCTAATGCAGAGCTCACATCACTGTCCTCCTCATTGACCATGACTTCGGCCAAGCTAATGAAAATGCTAACATCTGAATTCACTGAACCCAACTGCACCTCCTAACAAACCATTCGCTCCTGGCCTAATTTCATACTCTTCCCTATACAGCAACTTTGGGTGTGCACTTGCCACCAGTCGCAACAACAACAAAATTATATTTCTGGATTGCAATTTCACGCTGGGAGGACGTCCCGAGTGGCTGAGCAGTTAGGTTTGACCCGAGCGGAGAGGGTGGGAATTGTCAGCGTATGTGCAGGGGGAATGACAGTAGGAAAGAGTGGCGAGATAGGAGGGCAGCAGAAGGCACGGTGGAAGAGAGTGGTCTTCAGACCGGCTTTAAAGGAGGCAAGGGAGTACGCGAGGCTAAGGTACAAGCGTTCTGATATCTATCCATCTTGGACCACAACCCATTGCAGCTCTAACTCCCAGGGCTAACAGCAGTTGAGAGGGCCTTTTCAAGTTATAGGTTTGTGTTCCATGGTGGTAAACAGTTAACCTTTTCCAGCGATGGCAAGATTGTTTTGTGAACACACGGTTCCCCAGGGAATGATGTAGCAACGTGTAAAAGCAAAACAAAAAGATTAAATAAGTGATACTTCTTGATTGGAACAAGTAGCAGGGAACCGTGGACATGACCAGTTCAGCCACAACCAGACACAGGAGAAGACACAGAAGTAAGTAAGTCCTCAGTCTAACCCCACTTGACCTGTTATCAGAGAAGTTGAGACGTTGACAACACTTGGATATTGGCGGAAGATTTGCTGGCGCTTGCCTGCTACATGCAAACTGCCTTAAAATTTGCCTACAAAACATACAGCCTCCACTAAGTAGATACAATCCTGTGACATCTTTCCCTCTCAACCGCTGTTAGCTGCGTGGGTTAGAGCTGTGATGGGTTGGGAGGTCCAAGTTGGATAGGCTGCAGAAAGCATGTCAATCACTGATTTCAATGGTACGATATGTCAAACTCTACAAGTTATGCTGACACTGCATTCGCCGAATATTGCCTCTATCCAGTCTGTTGAGAACGGTCTCTGGGACTAGTTAAGACTGGTATATCCCCCAGAGAGAGAGAGAGACGGGAGGGAGCATAATAGTAATAATAATAATAATCATCATCATCGTCATCATCATCATCATAATAATAAACCTAATAATCACAGTAATCACAATAATCACAATAACTATAACAATCACAATCATTACATTTGATTTTAAAAGTTTTCACATCTGATCGACATCTTACAGCGCTTCTCAGAATAAACAAATGAATTGAAGGTATATTTGTGGGGGAAGCGTGGCAGCCGATTGCGCACAGCAGCGTCCCCTCAAACAGTCGTGGATTAAAATGGCCATTTATTTATTATTATGAGGTTTTCAGACGGATTATTATTAGCCGCGTAAACTATGTGAACTTGCCTAAGGTTTCAATCGCTGATTTACCTGGATTCGAACACAAGTCTCACAATTTTAATACGGAAGCTCTAACCACTGAGATACCGGTGCTCAGCTTATCCACAGGAGATCCAGGAGTGCATATTATTCCAACTTGTTTGGATGATCTTATGCAGAGTGATGGATGGTATATATGTCAGACATATGTACATTTTACATATTTCAGACAACTGGCTAACCAAAGCAAATAGTTGGTTAAACGCCAGCTGTTATACGAAAAGTTAATGTTTAAAAAAATCTGTAACTATAAGACTAATACGGCCTTTGACATACGTTTCACGATATTGTTAAGTTGATCTGTCATTTCCTCTTTACACTCGATTTCCACAATGTTCACTGAACTCTCGGCTTAGACTTAGTATTTTTCTCATGTCACATCAATTTGCGTTCATATAGAGAGCATACACGGAGAGTACTGTCCTGCAGTACATCACAGTTGTGGATGCTGACAATGAGGTAGTGAAAGCAAGACATACAATTATTATAATCACAATCCAAATGGAAAGAATTGAGCCGGAAATTGAACGAATGGAGAAAGGGTGCAAGAGCGTGGGATTGAGCGAGACAGTTCCAGTATCTCATGGAGTTGTGGCTGGCCTTGGTGAAAGGTAATAGAACGGAAGGTTTTGGGGACATCATTGAGACCAAATCCAGCTGAGCGTATGTATTAGATCGGAGTGGTGTGTAACCAGATCAGAACGCTAAGTGGGTGAGGGTCATAAAGTCATTGGAAAAAAAAATTTGAACGCATCTCAGAGCAGATGGTTTGTTGGAGTGAATTGGGATGATACAGCTATAGTACACATATGCAGATTCCATTGCAGACTGTGATAGCTTGCTGACAATTACGCAATTTTTCCCCACATGCGATAACATGCACATATACCATTTAGCCTTTTGGCCATTCCACCCACTTAGAACTGCAACCCTCAGTCATTGCCTCCCGCAGAGCTCACATCACTGCCCTCCTCATTGACCATGACTTGAGACAAATTATTAAAATTGTAAACTTCTGCAGTCCCTGATCCCAACTCTGACTCCAAACAAACCAGCCTTTCATCGCCTAATTTTATATTCTTAATTACACATCACCTTCGGGTAGGCGCATGGCAAGAAAGGACTATTACATTTAAAATTTTGTATTCCATGGTAGTGAAAAGTTAAACTTTTTACATGACGGCAAGTTTGTTTGGGAACAACGTTTCCATGGAATCATGCTACAACATGTATAGGCAAAGCAAAAAAAAGCGTGATATTTGTTGCGTGAAGCAATAGGTGGTGCATGCCTGGTTTATGCAAACTGACTTGAAATTTGCCTACAAGGTATACAGCCACTACAAGAAGTACATAAGAAAATAAGAATTAGGAGCAGGAGTAGGCCATTCGACACTTCGAGCCTGCTCCGCCATTCAATAATGTAATTACTGAACTCTGATTACATGCCCTATCCCCATATCCCCTAATCTCTCTATTTTTCAAAAAACTATCAGTCTCAGCCTTGAAAATGTTCAAGGACTGAGCATCTACAGCCTTCTTGGGTAATGAATTCCATAAATTCACTACCATGTGAGTGAATAAATGTTTCCTTAACTCTGTTCTGAAAGGCTGACCCCTAATTTTAAGACTTTGACCCCTGGTTATAGATTCTCATACCAGGGGAAACAGTCCCTCAGTACCTTCTTTAGCTGGCCCTTGGAGAATCTTATATGTTTCAATAAGATCCCCCAGAATTCTTCTGTACACTAGAGAAATGCAGCCCTGGTTTATTCAACCTATCCACATAGGTCAGTCCCCTCATCGCAGGAACTAACCTAGTGAATCTACGCTGCACCACCTCTAAGACAAGTATGTCCTTTTTTAAAATAAGGAGACCAAAACTCCACACAATACTCTAGGTGCGGTCTCACCAGAGCCCTATACAGTTGCAGCAAGACTTCCCGACTCTTACATTCTAAACCTTTTGAAATGAACGCTAGCATGCCGTTCGCCTTCTTAGTTGCTTGTGCACCTGTAAACTAACTTCGTGGGACTGGTGAGCAAGGACAAACAAATCCCTTTGAAAACTAACACTATCTAACTTTTCCCCCTCTAGAAAATAATCTATTCTTTAATTCTTGGTATTCAAGGTGAATAATTTCACACTTGCTAACATTGAATTCCATCTGCCCCTACTTGCCCACAACCCTATCCTATCTATTTCTTGTTGCAATCCTTTTGCATCATCCTCAGAGCTCACTCTGCTGCCTAGTTTAGTGTCATCCGCGAATCCAGGCTGTTATTGCAACCAACTACGTTATCTGATTCCACTCTCTCCGTGGAAAGCCTAAACCACAATATTGCTACACACGACATGTATTAATGTATCAAGTTTTCAATAAAATACAGCACTCTGAAAGTTATGCTAAATTGTTTTCGTGTTCTACGTTTTATTGTTGACGCATCAATTCTACTACATTTTGGATTTCCTCCACATTTCTTGTATCCTTGTGAATGTAACTTTGTGATCTTGATTTCAACTTTGCCATGTTGGTATTGCCAATCTCTCTTTAATTTGGATGACTACAATATACAGCAGTATACTGCTGTATATTGTACACGATATTTGTTTCCCACATTTAAGACGGAGTTTGCTTGTTTTGTATGATCCCATGCTTTACCTCATAAATTCTGTCGTGAATTTATTCGAGAAAGTACTTTTCGAAATTCAGCTAAGCTGGATTTCCAGCCTCGAATCTCAAAGAAAGTCGCTGTTACCTGCCAGTTACGCGCATGATTGTGAAATGGCTAGTTCGTGATTATTCTCATTGGAAGAGAGCAGAGTTGTGTTGCACATACAGAACATCTATTACCGATACTGTCTTGTGAACGTATTTTATACAAACTTAAGTAAGTCTTTATTGCATAAATTTATTTAATAAGAGACAGATAGATAATAAGGAATGTAAGAAATCATACAATACCCACAAGACTCTTAAGTGATCTCGTTGGGCTGTAGGATTTATTTCTCTTCTTGTTGTTGATGAAGTTATTCTCCGCAAGTATTTCCCGGAGTCTTACCTGGAGTTTTGGGTGTTTGCCAACCACCTTTTATACAGTTTCACTTCCTACTTCTCCTAGTCCTTATTAGCATTTGTTATACACTCGTTTTGTGGTATCTATCGTTAATCGTTTAGGCGAGTAGCAGTTTCGATCTTTTTATTGGTTGTCTTTCTTCGAGGGGATCCTGATCACATATACGTGTAATGTGTTACATTCTACAGATTACAATTTACAAACATTCCTCCCTTTTGAAGCAAATTTACAATATATTGGTTTTATACTAAACATTTTAAGCAAGCACAACATTTAAGCAAAGAACGGTTCTTGTATCGCTGCAGTGTAAGCAGAGATCTTTGCAGTACAACACTGCCAACGGCTGTATGGATGGGTCGGGAGATGTGCAGCAGGCCAGAGCCCGATGAGCTAATGGAGCCAGGAGATTGGAGGGGATAGGAGAACACAGATGTACGGTGGGCGAAGTTGTGGAGGGCTTTATAGGTGAGGACCGTTGTTGAATTGGATCCTCTGGATGACGGGGAGGCAATGGAGTCCAGCAAGCTTGGTGAATATGCAGTAACGAAGTTTGGAACGGTGATGGACCTGGGATGCAGTGTTCTGCAATATCTGCAATCTGTGCAGGGAGGAATTGGGAAGGACGACCTTCCCAAGTTCGATTATTTGCATAATCGAACCGGGATGTAAAGAAGGCATGGGTAAGGGTTTCAACTGCTTTGGGGTGAGGTAGTGGCGGAGTCGGGCAATGTTGCGAAGGTTGGGAATGGCAGTGCAAGTCATTGCTTGGATTTGGGGGAATAAAGACAGTTGAAGGTGAAACAGGACACCTGGGTTCCAGACTGGCTTGATGGGGTTAAGTGTGCCACCATGGAGGTTAATGTAGACCGCGCTTGATATAAAATCATAATGCTGACAATGCCAACAAAAGAACAGCCACACACTTCAGTAGGACTTAAAGAATCCCTCGTGGAGGCAGATTTTGAATTCAACTTTCTAATGCCAAACAGTTGGAAAGTTGCTCGATCGGACTTTCATACGTATTGGAAGCATACAGCGATATTGGCTTTATCAACAGCAGCTTAGAGCAGGATGGAAAGATGTTACATTAAACCTATACAAATGAATGGATCGGGTTCAGGTGGACTGCTGTGTCCAACACTGGGAACTGCATTTCATGTATAAATCTTGAGGAGGTGAAAGGCCAGTGTAATTTTGTTGTTCAATGAGTTCCAGGAGAAAGATAACAGCGAAAGCAAACTAAAGGTGGTTGGAGACACTAAGGAGGCAGGAATTGTTCTTCTTGGAGCTCAGATGATTCAGAGAGAGATATAGGGTTATAAGAACATGATAATTTTCTGATAAAATAAATACAATTCTATCCAGTTCACTGTCCACCATACGAGCAGTCAGTGGGTATTTGCCCGGCAAATAATGTGTTAAGCCGCGATATTCACCCACATATATACATTTAATTGAATATTTTGTATATTCTTTCATGGTGAGTGTTCTAGTAGGGAGCGACAGAACTCCACAATTATAAAGGATATAATATTGACCAGTGAGTGTAGTATAATATATGCCTCTCACATAAGAACATTCAATTTCCAACTCACTAACCGTAACTTACCAACTTACATTCTAAACTACAGTATACAAAATGCAGCAAGATTCCGTTTGAGGTATCGATTGTAAGGATTCGTTTAGATTTGTGGTTCCTCGGTAAATGAAGGACTGGCAGAAATGTTGTCAAAGCTCAGAACAGTTTCTCAATTCATATGTGCAATAGATATAAGTAACTAACAGATTGCATTACAGTTATGCTTATAATATAATAATAATAATCCTTGCATTTGATATAGCGCTTTCCATCTTATCGACGTCCCAAAGCGCTTCACAGAATATACTGTAAAGTGAATTGTCTACATTTGTGGGCGAATCGCGGCAGCCAATTGCGCACATCAGTGTCCCAAACACAGTAGTGGATTGAAATGACTAATTTTATTATTGTGATTTTTTGGGAGGAATTATTATTAGGCGTGTGGAGAAAAGAAACTTGTGCAAGGTTTCGCAACACAGGTCTCCCCTGCTTGGTCCTCCCAGCTTGCAAGAGAAGTGCTCTAACCACTGAGCCACAGGAGCTTACCTATCCACCTCCAGTTCAAAATGATTTAAGTGATATAAGCAAATGCTGCAGAAGAGATAGCAGAGAAATAGCCAATTGAATGTCCATCTTAATGTGTCCTTTTTGAGATCCATAAAACATTTCCAGTTATTGTTGTACGTTTCTCAATTTGATCATCCCGTATTATCCAGATACTTTCGCATGTACAATTCTATTATCGCAAATCTAACTCAATTATTGATTCTATCCAATTGTATTTACCCTCCTCAATTAATACAGTTGACTCTTTCCAAATCAATTTCGTTTATAAATTTACACAGGTATATATCATCTATTGTTTATTTCAAGCTGTTTAGTTTGCTTCTTTTTATGTGTACAGTACATAAAATCTCAGGTTGCTTTAGTTTTATTGAAAATAAAAGTTCCGATTTCAGTGAAAGGTATCCAACTGCACAAAACCTATTTTCAAACAATAACATGCATTTTCAAACAGCTCTTTATTCCATCAAAAAGTGATTATGTCAGAGATACCGGATGATTTCTAAGGTCTGTGCGTGAGCGTAATGTTGTGCAGATCAAAGAGAGCAACCAAGCTACACATGGTTACGTTGGTGGCTTAGTAAGCGAGTGATGGGGTAAATGAAGATGGATATCAGATGCTGCCTGAATTGGGTCTGGGTCACACCATATATGACAGTATTGGAGCAGGAACTGAGGAACTGCAACATGTAACCCACATGCTCAGCGATGGTGAAAGGGCTACTGTAGTGAGACTGTTCAAGTTTGGCCTTTGTCAGCAGTGCAAACATGAAGGTTACCAAGTAGGTGAGCCACAGCAATAAAAAGGTCCCCGAGATGGTAAAGAGCAAGATTATGGATTTCTTTCGACACTCCATCTCCTTGTCCTTCAACTTCACTGATCCCAGCAGACGCTGGCGCACAGTGTTGGTGACTAGAACCTGCCTGATGGTCAGAGAGTTGAAGAGGAGGATAACGATGAAAGGAAGCATTGGATTTACAATCATATGAATCAAGTAAAATGACCTCCAGCCAATAGCAGTATAAAAGCTGGGCATCAATCTGCAGTACCAGGGTTGCCCATTGATCATCATTAGCGGTTGGAAGATAAAATAAATGGGGATATTTTGCGCGCTTAAAAAGGCACAGATTGTCCAGATCACCAGGCCCGCTGTCGTCTCGGTGCAGTATTTGGGTTTGAGCTTTGGACAGCAGATGGCAATGAAGCGGTCGATGGTGAAGGCCATGGTCAGCCAGACAGAGATATCAATGACGAAGAAGCGCAGCACAAGGTGTACTCGGCACACGGGTGTCCAGAACAAAGGCAGGTGCGGCAGGTGGACCTGAAATGTCTTCTTCAGGATCACACCAATGAATATGACCAGCAGATCTGCAACAGCCATGGCGACCAGGTAGCGGGTGATGCATTTGGAGAGTCCACACTTTCCCTGAGACAAGACCACAATGGTCACAGCGATCGCTGCAGGAAAGTCACAAACAGAATCATAGAATTCAATATCTCATGCTTGATTCTGCCATTACAATGCAAACCATTGTAATGCTCGATACATTGGTATAGTGCATATCACTTAGATCAAATACTAACGCATTTCAAAGAGTATTCTGAGAATGTTACATGCACTTTTACAGCACAGAAGTCCTTTCAGCACATTTAACCTGTGACAGATCTTCTGTAAACTGAAATGCCAGTGTGTGTTGTGGATGTAGAAGCAGTAATTGCACAATTCAATGTCCCAATAACTACCATTTATCCAGTTATCAATTCATTTTTAGGAGAATTTTAGTCTCTGGAAAAAAAGTACCAAATGACTAAATTTCAAGGTACAGTTTATTGCGATGTATGAAGAACATGTGGTGTAAGGAAACAGAGCTAATCTATTGCCCTGCACGCAAATGAAGCCATTTCGCTTCCAAGTTAGCTTTGTAGCCACGTTCGCTCTCTGACCATCACTAGCTTCCTCTCCCGCTTTGCTCCAGAAATGCCATGTCCTCCATTCCCTCTGCCTGTGCTTTGGAGTGTCTCATCGAACCTCACCCAGTATCAAGGCGTGTGGGCAGATGATGCCTCACTGATTGCACATCTCCGAGTCTCGGCTTGAGGATGTGACTGCAGCACCTGACCCAACACTTAACACTATTTACCTCTACTATTCCATACACTTTGTTGCACAAACCCATGTCAATGTTTCCTACCAACTTTCGCATCTTGTCTGCCTCCTGTACTCACAGCAGCCCTATGTTCCCACCTTGGAGTCCTGCACTGAACGTATTTTGGCAAAAGCTGCTGGCTTTCTGTCATCAGCAACCGTGGTTACCCCATCCTCATTTTCCTCCGCTTTCTTCTCCGACATCTCCACTCTCCTGTCCTCCTTCTGCATTCTGCTCTAAACTCCTCAAAATATTGTGTACCTTTAACCCTACCTATCTTGCATTTGGTCATCTTTGACCCCCGAACCCCTGTCAACTCCCACACCACTACTTGCTGATACACGTGTCCGTGGTACAACTGCCAACTCCACTCCCCCAAATCTCAGGTGGTCTCTGTATACTGTCCCATTTCAACACTTCCTTGTCTGTGCAAATTCATGGAGTGTGTTATCGCTTCACAGGTTTGCCTTTTGTCTCTCAACTTCACCTCAGAACACCTTTAAGTTTGGGTTTTGTATTTTTCGTAACCTACTCCTGCACCGCTCATTCTGAATACTCCTGTCTCTGATTGAGCAGTAGTTCAATGTGGATTGACAGATTACCTCTATTCTCCTGATCTTACGTTGCAGGTTATTGCAGACTGTCTGGTCTTAACAATTATGAAATAATGTTACGTCTATCAGAGCATCTAATCAGATCTCAACTGCCAAATTGCAGCTTTTGTCTATTTGCCATTCACAGTACGTTTTGGAAAATAGAGATGTGGTTCCTGAGAGAAGGAGACCAGAATTGGATATTACGTTTCATGGTATACATCTAATTAATGATGTTCCTTTTATGCAGTGATTCACTTTCTTTACTTCATTGGAAACTTGTCCTTTTCACACTGGTGAACAGTGAAGTTTACTTTCAGTGAACAAGAAGCACCATTGTCGGTTGCACCCTTGCTAGTGTGGAGCAATGGCACACACAGCTGTACACAACTGAACCTCCTTCAATAACGTACCAGGAAAGCCAATGATCCCCAGCGTAGGGTAAAACACCTTTTCTAATTCTATTATTCCCATCACTCTCAAAGCTGTACTGTATTCTGCTGACACTGTTCTGCGGCTGAAGAACGTGAACCTGCACCCAACCCTACAGAGTCTCCCCTTTTTATATCTGTAAGTCAGCTCTGCAGGGACTGTCATTGCGCAACTAATTAGTTATCCGAACAAACACCTGAGACAAGGAGAATCACGCCATTCTGAACCACGTGTTGTCGTGTGCAGAGTGGAAATAATAATATATTAAATCAAAGTAATAAATTGTCTGTCAGAAGCCAACCATCCATCTCTGCAAAGTACTATATTATAAAGAGGATGGACGAATGTTGTGACCATTGATTTATTTCGCTGGTAACACATGCAAGTAGGAAATAAACCTTAAATGCTGGTCTAGCCAGTATGTGCATCGCCAATCTACGTTGTAATCTATTTGATAAAATACAGTGGTCATGAATATGGATTCTCGAATCCCATTTTTTAAAAGATAACGTCAATTTCAATCAATTGAAGCGCGAAACAGAAAAGAGTTGTCTGCGCATAGTAGCTCTTTAACGTAGGACTGGTTAATTTGGAACTGTTAATAGGACGCAGCTGTGTACAATTGGCAGCCACATTTTGCCCTAAAAAATATAGTGTGAAGAGACTATACAGTGGAGACTGTGCATTGTTTATTGTATCTCACTGTGAAGGAGGACCTCTGCTTTGACTACCACAAGCGTCTCCATACTTTGGGCGGTGACATCTCTCCCCCTCCATTGACCATGATACATTATTTTCAAGGCCCACTCGACATTTCATCAATCTGCAACATTCCTTAACTCAGCCGCTATCTAAAAGGACAGGCTGGAATTATTCTCATACAGCAAAACCAACAAGAAAATACGATTCCTAGTGTGCAGCTTCGACAATTTGAATGACTTCCCCATTATTTCCTCCATAAATTGCACATCATCATATACACTGCAGCCGATATTTGCGCCTACACCAAACTCCGCCACTATCAATACCCTATCCTCACCCGATTTCTTAAGGCTTTGAACAGTCAGGGGATGGGGATCCGAGCAGTGGGTGAGGGTGGTTGGGGGCAGGGATCGGTTGGGGTTGGACACAGAGTTAGAATGCTAACTGAAGGCAAGGACTAAGAGGAGTTCCTCGAGACAGGCTTTGAAGGATGCAAGCTTGGCAGCAACGTGGAGGGATTGTGGGTTGATGTGAATAGACTGAAGGTGCAAAGAGACTGAAAGCCAGGATACCGAAATACGGTGTGTTGGGCAGGAGGCATGGAGCAGGCCGGAGCCTGGAAAATGGAGAGAATATACCGATTGTTAAGTGGTGAGTGGGTAGAGCGATAAGAGGAGCAAGTCCATGGATGGCTTTCAAAGTGAGGACAAGTATCTTGAAGTTGATCCTCAGCCAGTGGAGGTTTGAGGCAATGGGGACATGGAGGCTGTTGCGGGAGCTGCAGAGTATTGGATGATCCGCAGCTTGTAGAAGGTACAGTTGAGAATACTGATGAGGAGGGAGTTGACGTCGTTGAGCCTAGAGGTGACAAGTGTGTGTGTATGTATTTCAGCAAACTGTGAGGTGAGGCTGTGATGGAGAATGCCGATATTCTGGAGGTGGTGTGAAATGGTGCTGCTCAAACCATGGGTATGGTATCATCAGGGAGGAGGCGAGGCGGAGGGACTTTCGGAGGAACTTCCAGAGGTTGAGGACAGAATGTCTAATGGCTCGCCCGCCAAATGTGGGGTGGGTGGCTCCGGTGACGTGGAGCAGGTCAGATTACTGACAGGCTTGTTTAGGTGAAGGATGCTGATGTTGCTGGTAACTATGCAAGGGCCGCGGTTTGGGTCACATTCAGCTGTGGACAGTTTTTTCACTTCCAGGACTCTGTTTCCTCGACGCTGCAGATTACGATAAGAGACTCTGCAGAGGCTGGAATAGAAACCAATCACAGAGGCAATGTAGAGACGGTGTCAGTGGAAGGACATCAACCAGTCTAGGACAAGGACTTTAAGTTTGAGGTGGAGGTATATATTTCCATACCACTGACGTTAGCTGGCCTGTATTGTCAGGTATTTTTCTTCTTCTCTATATCTTTTAACTCTCAGGGAACACCAATCAATGAATAGTATTATGACTGTACGGATGGTTCTTTTCAAATAATATTTAGGGAAGCCACTGAATCAACCAATAATAAGCAGAATGGCAGCAACCTCATTCCTCCCCCATATATTCATTCGATCGTTTGTTAAATACAACATACGGACTTCAAGAACTCACCATGCACCGCATATCAATTTAGAGTTCACTTTTGTTGACTAATTTAATTTTCTTATTTGTATCTGCTCATTGTCTGGCTAATTCACGTTAATTTATTTTATTGCATATTTGTTTTACCGAAATTTTCTTTGTAATCTACTATAGCTCAATGGTTAGAATACTGTGTCTCAGATGTTGGGAGTACGGAAGCTCAGTGGTTGAAGTGCTGTAACTCAATGGTTAGAGCATTAAACTCATAAGCGAAATAATCATTCAATTTCTAGCAGCGCAAAACATTGGCACGTTTTCTTACTCTACACGCCTGATCGTAAATCCTCAAGTAAAAAAACACCAATGAACTAGATACTTCAATTGATGACATTTTGTGAGGCACTGCTGGCTGCCGCGATTCAAATACAAATGTTTTAGTTCGAGTATGAACTGTGAAGTAATTCTAGACGTCTAGAAGTAGCGAAAGATGCAATATCAAATTCAAAGAATACTACTATTTTCCTTATTTTACAAAGACTAAATAAACACAATGAATCTGTGACAAAGGGTAAAAAAGACATTACCTTATTGTCATTTGATAGTGAAAATATTCTGATATCTGCACTCAGACGCTTCTTACTTCTTTGTTTGTATACGTTATTTGCATGACTAGCAATTAATTGAACTTAGTCATAGGGAGCTCAACCTTGGACAAGTTTTCAGTCAATAACCCATCCAAAAATAACACAAAAGCAAAATTGTTCATTTCAATCAACGGCCATTTGTGGGACACTGTTGTGAACAATTGGCTGCCATGTTTAGCCCAAAAATATGCAGTAAGTTCACTTCACAGTATTTTATGTGAAGAGCGTTGAAACATCCGGAAGACACGTAAAGAACTATATCAAATTCAAGGATTATTATTAGTAACATAAGAAGCTGAACAAATTAGAACATTAGTGGAAGCAAGCATAGATAGGCAGTCTGATAAACAATGGGATACTAGCTGCAGTTCTATATGATCTGCAGCTTGTTGAGGGAAGATTTGAAAGAGTCAAAAGGCAGGGACCTGCTGCAGCGACTTGACATGATATAGATGGATATAGCAGGGTTCTGGCAGCCAGTGCGTTGCAATGAGCAATACAATGGAGGTGCAGGAAAGCAGTGTGTGCTATGTGATGAATATTGAGTAAAGAACAGTTGAGGATTGAGCAAGATTCGTTGGTTCCTGACTCACTTGGTGAGTTGAAATGTGCATCACTGGTCGCAACCAAATGGCACAGGTTTACCACAGTTGTGAAGAGAAATAAAGGAGATTATAATCAGACAGCAACTCAGTCATATTGGGAATGCATTGCATGAATGGCCGATGTGATGACAACTTTCAAGAGAAATGTGGACAGTTATTTGGGAATGGAAAATATGCAGGACTTTGGTGAGCTCAAGGCGGAGCGGGATTAATTTGGAGCAAGCATTCCAGCATGGAACCAAAAGCCTCGTTCTGTAGATTATGTTTCTGACTTGATGCGATCAAGTGTTTGATCATCAAGTAATTTGAAGAAAGCTTTGCTGTAACATTCCTTCATCATTCTTGGCTTTTATCAATTGATTGTCTTTCCAGCATTTTTAAGTGATGCAGATGTATAAGTTTCCATGATTATTCATTCATTAAAATTGTGGTCAATTTAACCAATCCTGAAATCTGGGATTCTATCACCTCAATCAATTTGTGTGCTATCCTCTGTATCCTTTCAAACTCTGTAATATCTATTTTACATTGTGGTGAACAGAACAGCAACAATGACAACATAAACCAACTTGTAACCTACATTTTAATTTTGGTGGACGTGCAAAAGTGATGGAACATCAGTATTCCGACCCATGCTTTGTGTGTCAAGATTAGGGAGGATGGAATACGGTAGGGATGGAAAGTGTCGACTAAGTGCATGGACGAAAAATAGACGTGTCAATAAGGAGATAATGGAGCTTTCTAGTAGAAGATTCTTGGGATGGAATTCCAGAAGTTGAGGGCAGAGAAGCTGAAGGATCGAATGCCAATGTTGGGGAAGTCAAGGTGAAGGTCAAGAAGCAGGAACAAGCCAGCTGAGAGCATGCAATAGCCGGTTTGTTGCTGTGTAATAGTGTGAAAGAAGAGGGAGGAAGGGCATGGAGATCCATGGTATGTTCTCCCGACGTGAACAACAACAACAAAATGTCATCTAAAGGGCGTGTTTCACGTCGGGAGGTCGTCTGAAGGCGCTGAACAGTGAGGTAGGGAACCGGGGCGGGTGGTAACGCTCTCGGTAGGGGGAAAGGGAATGAGAGGAGGAGAGGGGAAAGAGTTCGGAGGGAAGCAGAAGGCACGGTCGAAGAGGAACATATTAAGACCGGCCTTGAAGGAGGAAAGAGAGGAAGTGATACCAACGGATTGCGGGATGGAATTTCACCATGTGGGATCAAAGAGGATAAAAGCCCGCCATCGGAACGTGGGTCGATTCCGGCAGAGGACGCAGAGCAGGCAAAGCCGGTTGAGTGGAGCGGACGGGCTGGTTGATAGGGACACAACAGGTTGGAGAGACAGATGCGAGCAAGTCTCGTGAATGGCCTTGAAGATGAGCACGAGGATAGTGAATTCGATCCTCTGGTGGACGGGGAGCCAGTGGAGACGGGCGAGGGTGGGAGTGATGTGTTTGCGGAGCCCAGCGCGGGAGAGAACACGAGCTGCAGAATTCTGAATGATCTGCAGCCTGTGAATGGAGGAGCTAAGAAGGCCGACGAGTAGAGAGTTCCCGTAGTCGAGCCTAGATGTATCGAAGGCGTCTATGAGTGCTTCAGCAGCAATGGGGGGTGAGGCATTGGTGGAATCTGGCAATGTTACGGATGTGGTGGAAGGCTGTACCTGTCATGGCACGGATATAATGGAGGATGGACAGTTCGGGATCAAACAAGACGAACAGATTCCTGACTGGTTTCGAGTGGTGCAAAGAGTTGCCTAGAATGCTGTTGTTGGCAGAGCCTGAGGCGCGGAGGCGCTAACGCGTGCGGACTAGGTGGGCCTCCGTCTTGATGACGTTAATTTGGTGGAAATTGAAGGACATTCAACGGCTCCATCAATATAATTATGTTGTTGTTATTGTTTGAAAGGTCTTTGAAAGTGAGGACCAGGGTCTTGAAATTCATTCTCTTCCATTGACGCTGTGGAACACTCAATCCTCCACCACTCTATCTCCGCTCACATCAACTTGCAATTTCGGTCCAAGACTGTTTCAGGTGCTACTTCTCATATCGTCTCCACTTTTCTTCTATCAATGGATTCTCTTCGACTCTCTGCACAATCTCTTGCCATATTCCTCAGCCTCAACGACATAAAGTCCTGGAAAAGAGACAACTTTCTACAGCTCATTGCCAGCCAAACTGTGGCCCAATTGATTGGTACGTGTTAGCGCCTCTACCCCACATGCATCATGGTGGATGGTGCATGGATGGTCACTCCACACAAACAACCATTTCAGGAAAATGGGTGTCTTGCTTGAATGTGAGGTGTCCTTTCTCCATCGTATCCATGGCATGAGCAGCACCATCTTCCACAACATCAAGAATATCGTCCGTCTCCACCTCTGCCTCACTTCTCAGGTTGCTGAAATGCACATACATACAGTTAGCTCGTCTATAATCAACCAGGACAAATCCCCCCTTGTCGGCCTACCCATCTCTCAACTTCATAAGCTGCTGATCATCAAAAACTCTGCCGCTCATGTCCTCGCACATTCAATTCACCACTGCTCCATCAAACCAACCTTCGCCCAGATCCACTGGCTCACCATCAAATTCAAGATCCCTGTTCTCACTTTCAAGATTCTCCATGAAATTAGCCCCTACTACCTCTCTGACCTACTCACCCCTTAACAATCGGTAAATCCCTCTATTTAGCAGGCACTGGCCTGATTCATGTCTCCTGCCCGACACATCCTATTATCAGCAGCCGATATTTCAGCCTCTCTTCCCCTTTTGAATTGCATCCGACAATCCCTTCACGTTGCCTCCTTCAAGACCGTTATCAAGGTTCCCCGAGCCCTGAGAGTCCAACGCCTTGGGAAATCAACCCGACGTGAAAGGTGAGGTACCTTTCGTGTTACGTGGTTGCAATTGTTATTGTTTCATGATAGGCAAACAATGGAGTCAGTTGAGTATAAGATATTGATAGGGTTGTGGAGTCTTGTGCAGGAGAAGACATCAGCTGCAAAATGCTGGATGATATGCCACCTATCATCCAGTATTTTGCAGCTAATGTCTTGTCATACAGGGAGGGATTGTGAAGGAGAAATAAAGGAGGATGGCTATAATCGGTGGAGGCTGCACGTTATCAATCCTTGCTTTTTTAAATTGTTTTTGTTTTAGGTGAATATTTTCAGCCTGTCGTTTCAGTCAGTGGCAGAGCCAAGTAATTTTCCAGAGCTAGTGAAATGTCTTGGAGTGAATGAATGATATGAAGTACATCTGCGTTGAAACATCTCACCGAATTTCTGTATTGGCTCCATATAATTATCCTTGGAGGCGGGAGATATTGTCACCGCCCAAGATATGGAGGCGCTTGTTGGAGACAACAAAGAGGGCCCCCATCATGGTTACATTCACCAAAACACTTCGCTGACTGCACTGTAAAGTCACTTGACCTTATGCTTGAGAGGGTAAAATGTGGCTGCTATTTCTGCACAGCATTATCCGATGAACAGTTTGGAATTGGGAGACCAATTCCAGTTAGGAAGTTATTACGCACACATAACACTTTCTGTTTTCTCTCTTCAATTGATTGAAATTTCACGTTTATTTAAAATTATGGAATTCATGAATTCACAGTCAATATCGGAACCTTCTATCAATCGTTTCACAGCATACTTTAGCTGTGGCAGTATAGCTCGATTCCACTTTACATGTGTTATGCAGCTAAATCAAACAATGGTCTCTCCATTCATCTCTCTTTATAATATAGTTTTTTCTAGAGAGAAATGTTTGGCCTCTAACAACCGTTTATTATTTTAATTATTGTGCAAGTCTTTCTTCACACAAAACTATATTTGTTTCAGAATGGTGAGAGCCACTTGGTCTCAGTTGTTTGTTCAGATAATTTATTACTTGCGCAATGATATTTCCTGCAGAGTTGACTCCTAGGAATAAAAAGGGGAAGCTCTGAATGGATGGGACATGTTCACATTCTTCAACAGTAGAACAGTGTCAGCCAAATGCACTACAACTTTAGTACACGATGGTAATAATAGAAATAGAAAAAGTGTTTACCCTACGCTGGGAATAATTGGATTTCCTGGTACGTTGTTGATGGATGTTCATTTGTATACAGCTGTGTGTGCCATTTCTCCACACCTGCAAGTTTGCACACGAAAATTATGTTTCTTTTTCCAACTAAGTAAACTGATCTGATCACCAGTATTAAGAGGAGAAGTTTCAAGTGCAGTAAAGGACGGGAATGACGACAGCAAACGAGCAGATTTATACCACAAAACAAAATATACAATTCTGGTCTCCTGCTCTATGGAACCATATCTGTATATTCCAAAAGGTACTGTAAATGGAAAATAGTCAAAAAGCTGCAATTTGGCAGATGAGTGCTGAGTAGATGCTCTGACATATTCAACAGTAATTCTTAACTGATAAGACAACACACTCTGCAATTGAACTGGATGGTAGGATCAGGAAAATGGAGGTAATCTGACGATAAATATTGGGAACATCATGCAGGAGCACGTTGGGAAGTCCTTTAGCTTCGTGGTAAGAGCATTCCTCGCAAGTGGATGTCTTGGTCTTGATTCTCAGTCAAGGCAAATGTTGAGACATGTTCTCACTACTCACACCTCCCTTTGCAATATCTGTGTGACCAGATTTTTAGCCGATTCATTGATCGTTTTTCTGGGTATAATCTTTCCTACAACAATAACAAAACTCAAAACATTTGTTCACTCTATCCACAATATTATATGTGTCACCTACATGTCAATTGGCTTCCGAGTTTGCCGTGAATGTAAGCATTTATTAGAACAGATTGTCTTTTATTTATTTTTTCTTGACCATAGTTGACCCTATTGAGTGAAGAATATAAAACTCAAACTTGACGTGGTTGCGGGGTGACGTTGCGAGAGGAATGGCAAAGGTGGGAAGTGACACCTCAATCCATGACATTGGAAAGAAAACGAATGTTTCAAAAGGGACAGTATTCGGTTAGCAGCTCAATTTTGATGGACTGGAGTTTGCTAATCTTCCAGTGTTGCATGTCTCAGTAGGTAGTGGTGCCGGCGTTGACAGGGTCTAGTGTGTCCAGTATGACCGAATGCAAGAGAGTTGTGGTTAAATTCACCCAAAATTTATGAGGAGTTCAGAACAGCGTCCAGATAGAGGACAGGAGGATTGAGGTTTCAGCGAGTAAAGGGGATCAAATTGAGAATGTGTGAATCATGGTGGCTGGTGATGGAAAGCCAGCAGCGTTTGCCACAATCACCTTAGTGGAGGATTCCAAGGAGGGAACATATGATTGCTGTATGTACAGTAGGGTGCGATGATGCGGACGTTTGCAGGAGAAATTGACTGAGTTGGAGCAACAATCAGTATGGGGAAGGAGAGGGCATATTTTGTTAGGGCTTGGGTCAGTCCTCCAGCCAAATGCTCAAGCTAAGACTCAGAGAAGAGCATTCGTTAGTGAGGCATCGTCAGCTCACACGCATTGAGACAGGGGGAGGCTCGACGAGACACTCCAAATTGGAAGGAGAGGGAATTGTGGTCATCGCATTTCTGGAGCAAAGCCAGAGAGGAGTAATGGTCGGAGAATAAAGATGGTTACAACGCTCACTTGGAAGTAATATTCCCTGCAACACAAAACACAAAATATTCCAAATCCTGGAATCCGAAACAAAAACGGAAGTTGCTGAGAAAATTCAGCAGGTCAGGCAGCATCCATGGAGCAAGGAAAGTGAGTCAACGTTTCGGGACCGTTCCAGGACCGTTCGTGAGAACGGACTTGAAACGTGTAACGACACGCTGACTCACCTTCCTTCCTCTATGGATGTCTGCCTGTCCTGCTGAGTTTTCCCAGTAGCTTCTGTTTTCGTAAGTGAAATTACGTGGTTTGACTTGCGTGCAGAGCAATGGCTTAGCGATATTACTTGACACAAAATACATCGGAGCTCGAAAGTTCGTCAATTTCTTCCTTTCGTTCCAGAGATAACAATCCTTCTAAAAGTGTAATTATAACTGGATACATGGCAGTTTGTGGAACATTCATTTGCGCAATTACTGCTTCTAAATCCACAATATTTATTGACATTTCATCATACAGAATACCTTGCATAGGTAAAATGGGATCAATGGCCTTCTCCCTTCTCCCTTTATCATCCGGCCCCACTTCTGCGACGGTTTGTGTGACACTGCTTTGCGAAATTTGGCTGCCACGTTTCTCCCACAAATATGCAGTCGGATTATTTGTTCTTCTTCACCCTACCGACTCCTCCCCGTCTGCTCTGGACCTTACTGCTCCCTCTCCCCCCCTCCCCCCATTCATCCCTCTTTTTCACCTCCATTCCTCGACCACTCTCCCCTGCTCTGGTCCCTACCATGGGACATTGTTGTACACTGTTAATCGCTTTGAGACTTCGAATGGATGTGGACAGCACTATATAAATATAAGTATTATTATATTATTATTCTGTGCTGTGAACGTGTATCTAATATTCTCTGAACATTCTGTGAAATGCATCTTTTGAAATGTAATGATAGAAGTGATATGCACTAAGCGAATGCATGGAAACTCATTATAGTTTGCTGCCAGGCGCAATGAATCATGAGATAGTGAAATGTATGAATGTGTTTGTGACTTTCCTGCAGCGATCGCACTGACCATCATTGTTCTGGCCCAGGGAAAGTGTGGACTCTCCAAATGCGTCACCCACTACCTGGTCGCCATGGCTGTTGCTGATCTGCTGGTCATATTCATTCGTGTGATCCTGAGGAAGACATTTAATCTCCACATGCCGCACTTCCCTTTGTTCCGGACCCCCGTGTGCCGAGTGCACTATGTGCTGTGCTTCTTAGTCATTGATATCTCTGTCTGGATGACCATGGCCTTCACCGTCGATCGCTTTATTGCCATCTGCTGCCCAAAGCTCGAACCCAAATACTGCACCGAGAGGACAGCGGGCCTGGTGATCTGGACAATCTGTGCGTTTCTAAGTGCAAAAACTATCCTGATTTATTTTATGTACCAACCGCTCATGATCAATGGGCAGCCCTGGTACTGCAGTGTCAAGCCCATGTGTAGAATTGCTATTGGCTGGAGGGTGTTTTCCTTTATTCACATGATTGTAAATCCAATGCTTCCCTTTATCGTCATCCTCCTCTTCAACTCTCTGACCATCAGTCAGGTTCTAGTGGTCAGCGCTGTGCGCCAGCGTCTGCGGGAATCAGTGAAGGGAAGGGATGAGGAGATGGAGAGTCGTCAGAAATCCATTATCCTGCTCCTTACTATCTAGGGGACCTTTGTGTTGCTGATGACAGAGGCCAAACTCCTACAGTCTGACTACAGCAGCCCTTTCACCATCGCTGAGCATGTGGGTTACATGTTGCAGTTCCTCAGCTCCTGCTCCAACACTGTCATCTATGGTGTTACCCAGACCCAATTCAGGCAGCGCCTGATATCCATCTTCACTTACCCCATCACTCGCTTACTGGGACACTCACATAATCGTGTTTAGCTGTGTTGCTCTCTTTGGTCTTCACAACACTGTAGATTCAAACAGACTATGTTAGAAATATCCTGGTACTTGATTGTAATAATAATTACCAGATTGGATAAAGAGCTCTTCATTTGGAAGATGTATATTATTGTTTCACTTTATATTCTTTACAATTAGATGTTATTCTCTCAATCCAGATTGTTGAATTTTTTTGTAACAATAAAAAATTGTTGCACATTGAGGTGTTACATACTCCACAAATGATGCAGATATTCCTTAATGCTGAATGCTGCCTTTACACCTTTCCGTTTCTTGCATTAGCGATTAGCTCGTCTACACATTACCAAACACACGTTTCAATCCAGGTAAGCAGCGGAGGACCCTAGGAACTAGAAATGGCATACATAGATTTGGAATAAAAATATCAGTATATCAGTTAGCTCAATGAGTCGGTGGGTGCCCCCACTTTCCAGTTAGGGATGCTAAACAAGAGACTGGAATTCAACAAAACAAGCTAGCGCATGAGTCAGGCAGAATCAGCAAGGAATCAGACGGTGGAGAGATTGTGGCTTGTTCCAGAGATGGTAATAGGAGAATGTACACGAATCATCGTCCAGGTATTATAGATATTTTATTGCATGGAAAACAGGCCATAGAAATGAGCGAGAAACAGCATTGATGATTCTGTGTGGAGGCACATAGTGTCAGAAAGCTATCAGAAGTTAATGAGCTTCAGAAAGACGATGAGATGATGTCCTTCAACCCACCATCTTGTGGTGTGTTTGCAAATATCTCAAATCAGTGTTTGAGCATTCCATGTACACATTTCGCAAACTTCATGATCGAAAGCTCAAACACTGATTTGACAGTTAGATGAAGAACATTAAGACAGGAAGACTAACAAAATACACAAAATATGATGTACTCATGGTTTATTATAATTGTGTTTTGTGTATTCTACTAGTCCTTCTGTCTTAATTTTTTTTCTAACTGGTAAATATAAACATTGGTTTAACTGCGAAATAACCAATTCTTGGAGAGACTGGAAGTGAAACCACAAAATTCACTCACTGTTAGTCCACTCGCAAATTACGTGGGAGTGGGAGGGGAGTGTGAGGGGGTGTGGGTGTGTGTTTGAGCAGTTGTGAGTGTGAGGGTGTGTGTGTGAGCAGGTGTGAGTGTGAGGGTGTGTGGGTGTGAGTTTGAGCAGGTGTGAGTGTGAGTGAGAGGGGATGTGAGTGTGTGTGTGAGCAGATGTGCGTGTGAGTGTGAGGGTAGTGTGAGTGTGTGATAGGGCGAGTGAGTGTGAGTCGTGTGTGAGGGGTGCGTCAGTGTGAGGGGGTGTGAGTGTGAGGGGAGGGTTTATGGGGATGGACTGACTGATGGGTTACTGGCCGGGGAGGCTGGTTGTTTGGTGTGAGTTAATGAGGTGGCTGGTGATGGAGACTGACTGACTGACCCTCACGTTGCCCTCTGGTGTGGAGCCTGTAGCTCAGGGGTGACCGCCCTCGCCTGGCGAGCCGCAGACCCGGGTTCCATTCCCGGCCTCACCTCGAGCCGAGTCTCCTCCTCCACCCGCCTGACACACACAACAACAACAACAACAACAACAGCAATAATAAAATGGCCGCCACCCCCCCCCACCCGGCTGTTTGTGGGGGAGGCTGCCGGGCACCATCGGCTGCCGCGTTTCACCCACAAAATACACAGTCACTTCACCGGACAGTGAGTCCCGTGAGGAGATTCCAGGTGAGGAGAGGACGGGACAAAACACCCGGAAAATGGCGGATTATTATCCCTGTTATTGTGGCTCTCACTGCGTCTCTCTCCAAGGCCGTACGCAGGGGGGGTGCGACGGGTGCGTACGCACCCCCCCAAATTATAAAAGGTCCACATTTTCCGAGGTAGAGAATTGCATTTTTTTATCAAATTTAAATACCAAGTAAATTTATTGAACATTTGTGCAACAATCAGTTCTTCAAAACTATGTATAAATTATAAACTCACATCTTTGAATGTTTTAGTATTAATATAAAATTATCGAGTCGCGCACCAGAATCGGCGTCTACCCCAAAACATACCGCGTGGATAGACCAGTCCATGACGCGGCGAGTCTGTGACTCGTGATTGGATAAACATAGGCGCCAAGACTCAAATCCTCGTTTGGAAATCATCCCGTAAACAGCCACAAGGGGCAGCACCACTGCTGGAGTTAAAATCATCTTTTCATCTGATCAACGTAAGTAAAAATTGCTCAAGTTTTGAGAGGTGTGACTGTAATGCTAGCAAACAATGACAACATATTTACAAGCTTCTGAGAAATTAAAGCTTTTGACAACCCAACAAAAAAGTTATATGCTGGACGGGAATGCCTATCTTTAAAAAAAATACGCATGGACATAGACCTATGCTTTAGCGCCTATTCCACGTGGTGTGTCAATCGGAAATCATCCCGTATACAGTCACTACATAAAAAGGTAGCACCACTTTGTGGAAGCTGAAATCGTATTTTAATCTGATAATGTTAGCAATTGATAATAGTGCCTTAGTACATTGTCATACAGCTCAGAGGCTTCACAGAACGTACTGTAAAGTGGCCAGTTTTTGCCCAGGATTGTCCCACAAACACCGATGGAGTGAGTCACCGATTTTATTTGGGGGCGTTTGTTGGCCAGGACAACAGGAGGGAGACTTCCCTCCGCTTTTCGAGTAGTGTCAGAGGATCTTTTCACATCCATCTAAACAGACGGATCAGACCTCGGTTCAGCATCTCAACCAAAAGAACAGCCTCTAACCCCCCCCCCCCCCCCCCCCCCCCCACAGCACCACATTGAAGTGTCAGCTTCCTCTGTGTGATACCGAGTGCCGACGTGGGGTTTGAACCCACAACTTTCTGACTCAGAGGCCAGAGTGCTATTCACTGTGCCAGGCGACTCGCCGGGTGATGCTGCTGTCTTCTATCACCTGTGGGAAACTTTCTTTCCCTCCTACTCAGTGCCTCTGAATCTGAAGACATTCCCAAGGTCGAGGTTGCATATCTGACTGATTGACAACTGAGATTTCTTTTCAGGGTTTGTGGGCAGTGTCACGTAATTGGCTATAACTTAAAGGATTGTTAACCTGCACCTGTTAGAGTTGAGGTCCCCAGAACTGCTGCCTCACACCAGCGGGATATAAAGGACAGGTGCAGTCGAGTCTGCAAAGCAACAGCTCTTCCTGCACAAATCTCTTCAACGTGACTCCTCTGAAAGTCACTCTTTCTCTCTTTGAATAATAATATAATCCGTGCATTTCATGTAGCGAGGTAGGTTAGGGTCGGTCTACCTCATGTTCTGTGACCGTGCAATGGTTCCCATAGGATAGTAGCACTATGGACAGTTTCCTCCCGGCTTCTCCAGCTATGTCCGCTAACCCTAAGACGCCTCTGCGGTAATGTCTGTGATACCAGTGTGGTGGTGTACCATATAGCTCACTATTTGTCAGATGCTGTCGCCAGTAAACGTTCAGGGCGTCTCTTAGAAGCCTGGTATATACCTCACGAGTCACCTAATCTCCTGGGTTTGCCTAAGTGTCCAGCATTCTGCTCCGTATAGGAGCGACTTTCAGCCCTCGCGTTAATGCACATTCATTATAATATGGAAATCGATATTGGTAGAGCGGTTGACGTATTGGCTTCAAAGCGACCGAGGCATCTCGAATACGGAACGCTATTAAAGAATTAATTTCCCCTCCCTTATTTTTTCAAGTATTTTTTCGTCAGATCAGTATTGCTTGATGGGTCACTTCCTTTAATTTTGATTCTAAATAAATAAAAACTAACTACACTATTGCTCACAGTTCAACGATATTTTCAGGATAATGCTGATAACAGGCTTGTAACACGTGTGAATTAACTGTTTTACACTGATTTTCAGTTTCTGTATATTTTCTTGTCTTTTATAAAATTTGCTTTGCTGGAATTTCTGAGCACATCATTCATACTTTACTCTTACATTATTGTTCATTACAGTCCGAAAGAAATTTAGTCTTAGGATAACAATGCAGAACAACTTGTTAATTACCGTCAATCTGTAGTTTATGATCATTTTCTCTATACGCCTACATTTATCAAGCATTCGTCATTGTACTGTGTTAATTGGATTGTAATTTACTTTATCGTTCGCATTCCTTACATCATCGAGTCAACAATCGTGTTGGCTTTTATCGGCGAACACATTCGACCTTCCCAATTAGACACGGACTACCGGGGAAAATATAAACACTGAATAAATAATGATGCTCTTAAACACCAAGGGCATCAAACATTTACCTTCATATTGGATCATCTGAATAGATTAAATAAGACCTCAAACTGTGTAAAACGTCGGAGCCTCGAGGGGGCTTCGGGGGCAGCCCCCAAGCCCCCGGCCATTGTGGGACCCATCACTAGCAATTCGCACCCCCCCATTAAACATCCTGTGTACGGCCCTGAGTAATAATGCTTACGTTTCTTATAGCGCTTTTCGAATCATCTAGGCGTCTCTAAGTGCTTGACAGAATATACTGTAAAGTGAATTTATGGTACAATTGTGGACGAAATATTACTACGATAATAATAATATTAATAATAGTAATAATAATAGTAATAATAATAATACTGCTGTATGCTCGGATGTGCGAACGAATGAGAATCCTTTCATTTGACACAGTGCTGTATCACACCCTTAAGATGTCTCATCGTATTTCACATGGTACAGGGTGATGTTTGCTGACTATAAATCGAAAGCGGCACCTGATTGTTCATTTCAGAGTCCGACAAACTGTCGTGGATATTGTAACCAGTGGGAGAGAGAGAGAGAGATAAAACAAACACACATTCTCTGCGACATTAATCCACATTAGCAAAATAATAATTTCATCAGTAAATCACGTTATCCACGCTGTTTGCGGGAATACTGCTGAGTACAAATGGAGCCATAATTCATCGAAAAAAGACACCGTCACCACACTGTTATGTTCTGAGAAGCGCTTTCAGAGGACTCAATGTCAAAATAAGGCATGACATCCGATGCAAGCGTTCTGGTTAGTATTGGTGGAATTATATCAATATTATTTGATTAGAAAACATCCTATGTACACACACACACACATACACACACACGCACACACACATATATATATATGCATAAATTTTATAATATATCAGATTAGACGCAGAGCTCAGGGGACGGGCTGAATTGGGCAGGTGACTGGATTGGGAAAGAGGGAAGGTGGAAGCAAGTGGGAGGAGATGTCAATCTCACACTGGGGTTAGTCTGCTGATGGATGTGAAGTCCAGTGATTGGAGGACAGAGCGTGGCTCTGATGTACAGTGGACTGTGACCAGGGGGTCTTTATCACACTGTTACAGTAGAGTTTCCTGAGCCCACATCACGGAGAGGATCGGGAGACACTGGAACCGACAGCTCCGCTCACTGAGTGAGGAGGAAGAGAAGACGGTGAGTTTTCTGGTTAGAAACCGCACCTGATAGTTTTTGCTTGTCAGTTGGGTGTTTGATCGAAAGCTCAATTGTTAGATGAGGCGATTCTTGATGTGTGTCTTGGAGGAGGAAAGTGAAGGAGTGAGGCGGAGGGAATAGTGGATGGAGTTCCAGAGATTGGCTGAAGGCCCGCCCTGCAATGCTGTGGTCGATGAGGCTGGCAAAGTAAAGCAGGAGGGTGCCGGCTGAGTAGAAGAAATGGGCATGTTAGTAGGAGGTCAGAATGTCGCAGATACATGGGAGTAGAAGGTGAGAAACAGGATCTGGAATGATGTCCCCTGTGATGGGAAGGCAGTAGAGTTCGGAGGAAAGTGCGGTTGATAGAATCGCAGAGCTTGAATCGAGAGAGACCTAAATGCTCACATTTTCTTTCTCCTTTCCCTCAAGTGGAAAACATCTTGTATGACAACGCTGATATGATTGACGTTTAAAGAGGGAAAGGCTGAGCTCATTGAGGCTCAACAGAACCTATTCGTCCCAAGTCCAGAGCCCAACCCACAGTTATATTACCTGAAAATGTTCATAAAAGGCAACATTAGCCTATTAGCTTTGATAAGGTTTCACTGCCTGTTCCAAAAATGAGTTTCAATGGGCAGGAAATCGAGATTAGACTCAGAGTGCAGGGGATGGGTTGAGATGGGCAGGTGAAGGGAATGAACGAGAGGGAATGTTGAATTAAGAGGGAGAATGTGTCAATGTTACACTCAGTTTAGTTTGATGATGGATGGGAAGCCCAGTGACTGGGGAAGAGAAAGTTACGTTTATGCTGTGGAAGTCTGAACAATATCTGGAAAACAAGTTTGATTGGCGACACTGCCTGAAATGGATAGGTAATATTAGGCCAGGGTGAATTTTTTTTTAATTGTACATTTAGTGTCACCTGTATATTTATCAGAGTTATCATCGCTGGAGCTACTTTAGATTGGTCAGCCATGCTCGTGGTAAGTGGTTGTGGGACAAAGTTTGACGCTGTTGACTTTGAGCTCACAGATCAGGTTGACTGACACTCCAGTTGGGAGATATTGTGCTCCCAGAATGCTGTCTTTCAGTTGCAAAGTTAAAGCAAGATCCTGTCTATGCTCATCTACATTTTAAAGACATGTTTCCGAATGTACTGGACAACTATTTTTATATTAATCTCAGTTGGAAGTTGCTCATTTGTAACTGAGCCCACAAATAAACTCTCAAGCATGTTACAATTGTTTGCTTCAGACATATGGACTTTAGGTTTGACTGCAGGCTGTATTATTATAGTCTGCATTCAAAGAAATATACAGACTATAGTATCATATTCAGCACTGTTATATAACAGAAATAGCTGTTTGTAAATTGGTCATTTCAAACCACGATTGTTTGAGGGAAACTGCTTTGCCCAATTGGCTGCTGTGTTTCGCCCACAAACATATAGTTAATTCACTTTACAGTATATCCAGTGAAGCGATTTAAGGCGTTTAGAAGATGTGAAAAGCAATATGTCAAATGCATGTATTATTATTATTTGTACTGTGTCTGTCCATTAGTAATCTAGAGATGAATCACTGTAGCTAGGTTTCAAATAGCCGTAGCGAACAGATTCATCTTCTACCTGCTATGACAAGTCAATCTGTACCTAAAATAATAACTGAATTGGATACAGTTGATCAAAAATTAGAAGGAAATTGTTCAAAAAGGCGTAGTTTGATAATGTAGCCCAATCTACAACAGCATCCCATCAACAACAATGTGCAAAGGAGCATTATTACTTTGAATTGATGGCGATTGCTTCATGTTAGAGCAATTTGTGATCATAAGAGAGACTGTAGTATGGGTGACACAAACAGAAAAGAGGTAAGTTTCACTCCGCACTTTAGCTTTTTGTCCAAAGCAAGAATCTCAAGATCAGTTAGAATATTTTCAGTTCCAACGTTCCTTACAATGATAGATTCATAGAATTTTACGGCACAAAAGGAGGCCATTCGGCCCACCTAGTCTGTGCCGGCTCTTTGAAAAGAGCGATTCAATCCCACTGGCCTGCCCGCTCCCCATAGCCTAATAGACCTGTTCTCCCTAAATAAAGATCTAATTCCCTTTTAAAAGATGCTATCGAATCAGCCTCCACCACCTTTTCAGGCAATGCATTCCAGATTCGAACAACTCGCTGAGTGAAAAAAATTCTCCTCAGCTCCCCTCTACTTCGCCTTGAAACTATTTTAAATCAATGACCACGAGTCACAGATTCGCCCACGAGTGGAAATAGTTTTTCTCTATTTGCGCTGTCGAAACCCCTCATGATCTTATAAACCTCTATTAGGTCTCCCCTCAATCTTCTCTGCTCCAGAGAGAATAACCCTAGCCTATCTAGCCTCTCCTCATAGCTGAAGTCCCTCAATCCTGGCACCATCCTAGTAAATCTTCGTTGTACCCTTTCCAATGTCTTCACATCCTTTCTGTACTGTGGTGACCAGAATTGAACCCAGTATTCCAGATGAGTCCTCACCAAAGTCTTATAGAGGTTAGTCAACACTTCCTGACTTTTGTACTCTATACCCCTATTTATAAAGCCTAGTATCCCATATGCCTTCTTAACAGCCTTGTCTACCTGTCCTGCCACCTTCAACAAGTCACTACTACAAATCCCCAGGTCTCTCTGTTCCTTCACACCATTTAAAATTGTACTATCTATCCTATATTGCCTCCCTTCATTTCTTCTCCCAAAGTGTATCACCTCACACTCCTCTGCATTAAACTTCATCTGCCATGTGTCTGCCCACTTTACCAATTTGTCTGTATCCTCTTGCAGATGGCTACTATCCTCCTCACTATTTACTATTCTACCTAACTTAGTGTCGTCTGCAAACTTGGAAACTGTACTCCGTACACCCAAGTCCAGATCATTGATGTAGATTACAAACAGCAATGGTCCCAAAACTGATCCCTGTAGCACACCACTGCTCACTTCCATCCAGTCTGAAAAACAGCCGCTCACTACAACTCTCTGCTTTCTGTCTCGCAGCCAGTTGTGGATCCACTCTGCCACTGTCCCTTTTACGCCATGGGCCTTTAATTTCATAATAAGTCTCTCATGTGGCACTTTGTCAAATGCCTTTTGAAAGTCCATGTAAACTACATCAACTGCGCTACCATTATCCACCCATTCCCTTACCTCATCAAAAAATTCTATCAGATTTGTAAGGCAAGATTTGCCTTTAACAAATCCATGTTGACTGTCCTTTATTAGCCTATATCTTTCTAAGTGAAGATCTACCTTGTCCCTGATTATGGACTCTAGAAGTTTGCCCACTACCGACGTTAGACTGACTGGTCTGTAGTTACCAGGCTTGTCCTTCTGCCCCTTTTTATACAAGGGAGTAACATTAGCTATCCTCCAGTCCTCTGGCACGACCCCTGTGTCCAAGGAAGATTGAAAGATCGTGGCCAGAGTCCCTGCTATTTGCTCCCGTGCCTCACTTAGTAACCTAGGGTGCATCCCATCCGGACCAGGTGACTTGAGCGACGTCAACCTTTTTAGCACTTCCTCTCTGGTTATAATTATTCTATCCATTTCTCCTACCCTCTCCTCTAATACCATGGCATTGGTTGTATCATTTTCTTTTGTGAAGACAGAGGCGAAGTACTCATTCAGTACATCAGCCATGCCCTCTGCCTCCACAATGCGATTTCCTCCTAGGTCCCTAATTGGCCCCACCCTATCCTTGACCAACCTTTTACTCTTAATATGTTGGTAAAAACCTTAGGGTTCCCCTTAATCTTACTCGCTAATTGTTTTTCATGCAGTCTCTCTGCCCCCTAAATTCCTTTTTTAGTTCTATCCTACACTTCCTATATTCTGCTTGGTTCCCTTCTGAATTTTGAGCCTGACACTTATCATAAGCCTCTTTTTTTTGTTTTATTTTGGCCCCGATTTCCTTAGTCATCCAGGGAGGTTTGGATGCCTTACATTTCAACTTTGTGGGGATGCTTTTGACCTGTGCCTGAACTATCTCCTCTTTGAACGCTGCCCACTGTTCGTTAGTTGTCTTACCTGCCAATTTTTCTTTCCAATCCACCTTGACTAGGTCCCACCTCAACTCATTGAAATTAGCCCTTTTCCAGTTGAGTGTCCTCACCTGTGATCGTTCCTTATCCCTTTGCATAATTATTCTGAATCTAACGATGTTGTGGTCACTATTCCCTAGATGCTCACCTACAGAAACCTGTTGAACTTGCCCTACCTCATTTCCCAAAACTAGATCCAGCAATGCTTCTTTCCTCGTTGGACTGGAAACATACTGATCACGAAAGTTGTCCTGCACACACTTCAGGAATTCTTCTCCCTCCTTGCCCTTTACTCTACTATTCTGCCAGTCTATGTTGGGATAGTTGAAGTCACCCATTATCACTACTCTATTAGTTCTGCATTTCTCCGTGATACGCTTGCAGATCTGCTTGTCTATCTCCTCCCCACTATTTGGTGGTCTATAGTATACCCCTAACAGTGTAACTGCACCTTTTTTATTCCTCATTTCTAACCAGATAGATTCGGTTTTTAGTCCTTCTTCCACCTCGTTCCTTTCTAAGGCAGTCACTGAGTCCTTAACTAAAATTGCCACCCCGACCCCTTTTCTCCCTTCTCTATCCCTCCTGAATACATTATAACCAGGAATGTTCAACTCCCATTCCTGCCCATGCTGGAGCCAAGTCTCTGTTACTGCTATAACATCATATCGCCTCGCAGCAACCTGAGCCTGCAGCTCACCAATTTTATTTCTCAAACTTCGTGCATTTACATACATGCACTCTAAGGCACAAATTACTTCCTCTGCATTTTTCTCCCGTCTTACCATTACCCCTGTCCTCTTTATTACTCCTCCCTTATTTGAACTACTGATCAGTTTCCCACCCTCACCCCCCGGGATTAGTTTAAAGCCCCCCCCACAAAACTCGACAACCTCCCTGCAAGGAGAGGTTGTCGAGTTATATATTTCACGCATATATATTATATTTCTACATTTAAAAAACAAAATTGTACAAATTTTACATGTCATCTATATTCAAGCAAAGTTTTGAACGGCAAATACATCATAACGTACAATATTTACTGTGAAACATATAAAGATTGTATTTATAGAATGTGAAACACTTTGAGATGGCACAGTGACATGCTTGCATGTGGCATTAAAAATAGTAAAACAATCATGATATTCAGTTATTCTCTTCTGTTTTGCAATTAATATTTAGAATGTAAATGAAAATTGAATCGAAGCTCTGCTGAACTCAACTAATTTAACCAATGCCAGCAGATGCGTGCTTCCATTCAAACCAATGTTTCAATTGTAGAATCAAATTAAACAGCAAATGCATCCAATAATAACCACCAGGCATACTGAGGAACTACCTGACGTGCCTAGTTTCCAGGATTGACACTTTTTCAGCCAATAAATCCAACATTGTTGTTTTGAGTCAGGAATCTGAACTTTACGCAATATATTGCTGTGCACAATTGGCTGCCGCGATTTGTCTCAAAAAGCACACAGTGAATCGAATTGATAGTATATACTTTTATGAACGGCTTGCCACCATCCGTTTGAAGTCCTGTGTCAAGTGGTAGTATTATTAAATTTATTAATATTGTAGTTTTAGAAATAGTTAAATAGAATCATAACTTTTACGTAGAGTGAGATAAAGATTTTGTCAATTCAAAACTGTTATTGTTCCTCTCTAGATAAACAGCAGGAAACTTGACAGACATTTCTGCGAATACCTCCTGCAGTTACACCTCAAATGTTCATTACATGTTGGTCAGAACCAACCTCTGAGTTTGAGTTTGTTTAACAGTTGGCATGACAAAGCACGGAAATTAAGGCTTGCCATTGATTTGAATTGTAATTATCCCAGATGCCAGTATCTTATTCTCCCTCCCATTCATAACTGTGAGTCATGGACACTGCTCTGTTTTTCTCAGTGCCTTGATGAACTGCAGGGGAATGCTTGGCTGAGCAAGTAGATGACCGAGATCACCACGGAGGATTGACTTCAACTTGTTGACGCCTCTTCTATCCTGTTTACCCCCTCCCTCCCCCCATCCCCATTCCCCTAGCAAGGTGTGCTAAATCAACCGGCAATAATCTAAATGAGGTAGGTAAAGGATAAGTGTTGGGAATTGTTGCTTCTGGGACTTCCAGCTGGTATAAATCTGACACTTTCTGATACGCTACTTTCAGTCAACCCCATTGATTCCACCATGAAGAGATATCACAGCGTTTCAGAGAAGGTGTATCAATCAGACACAATATTCCAGATAATGTATATTTATTATCCTATTCTAGCAGTTATTGGTGTTCCAGGTATGTCCATGACTTGGGAAATCCTCGCGAAGTGAAAGGCGCTGTAGATGTGTAATTGTGTTGCTGCTGCTGTTGTATGTCCTCACAGAATCCGTATGTGAAACTTCCATGATTCAGAACAAATACTGAGACGTTATTCAAGTTTATGATGTAGCCTGATATGGAGCGACATGGATTGTACTTGAGCTTAGATATATTTAAGTTTCGTAGGATTTGAGAGTGTGCATTTCTTGGGGAAATCTTAACTGTTTAGCAAATAATTTAAAAGAACATGTAAACTAACAGACGACTAGATGTTAAACCAAAACTTAATTAAAAAAAGTGGAAAATTATGAGTGTTGAAAAACGCTATGTGATAGAATAAATGTAGAACTTGATCGAATATATTCTCTCATGTTGGTTAATTTTCAACTGTAATATGATAGATGGAATTTCCACTTTTCTGGTATTCAGAGGAAATTCATGATACATTAGTTTGGAATATGGTAGGAAAATGAGAGTGTGCAACCGTTTATTATACCAACCAAGCAGTCTTATAACTTTCATCCTTTTTTCAGTGGAATAAAATGGGGATTAGGACTAGACACAATATCGTAATTAAACAAAATCTAATGTTTGAAAATCAACTTTCCTTCGTTACACGGGCAAAGTCAAACAATAACAGAAAAATTATAATTAACTGATGAATACCCAGCAAAAGCTCTATTATAGTGAATGGCGTTCACTATTCCTACATTGCCAGAGTCCGCCAATGCCTCATCCCTCAGGCTTCCAAAATCCCTATATATGCATCAAGATTTGACAATGGATAATCCCTCCTCCTCCTGGCTGTTCCCTTCATAATGCGCAGATAATCCAGAAATCTGCAGCTCGTGTACTCTCCCGCATCGTACTCGGAAAACATGTCACTGCCACATTCGCACGGTTCTATTGGCTCCGCATTTCCAAGAGGATCCAACTCAAGATCCTCTTCATCACTTTCGAGGCCTTTCATGGTCCTGCCCCTCTTATCTCTCCTGCTGTCACCCATAGTCTTGCCAGCATGCTCCGTTTAGCAGGCTCATGTCAGCGGGCTCCGGTCTGCTCCATGTTCCCCGCAAAATCCCACCAAACCATCGGTGGCCGGGAATTCAGTTTTCTGCACCCCACGCTCTGGAACTTCATGCCATACTCCCTTCAACTCGCTCCCTCCCTCGCCTCCTTGAAGGCCGATCTGAAAGCCCTCCTCTTCGCCCGTGCCTTCTGGCGTCCTCCCAACTCCCTGCCTCGCCTACCAACTCTCTCCCGCCATCACCCTGTCCCCATCCCTTGCTCGATTCCCGACCTCATCCTTGAGCGTCTTGGGAAGAACGCCCGACGAGAAAGACGCTCTGATTAATGCAATGTTGTTCTTGTTGTCTCAGCCGCTGATACTTAATTTTGTTGGCGTAGTTCTCGTTTTTATATTTGAAAAAATATTGAACGTATTTGACAAAACAACATTGCACAATCAGGACAAATTCTCGAATATATTCACTGGACATCCTGTTAGACCTAATGACTTCGTATGTCGCAGGTATATTCCGTAGCTGTAGAATAAATTATCATGTTTGTATAATGCTGAAGTATATGTAAGTGAGAAATCAGACATAACGTCGGTGGAGTATTTCAGCTGAATCACTGCTCCTCAGAAAAATACAACACTCACTTAGCTCTTCTTTGCAGTGAGGAAGCATGTTTGTTCAGTGCATGAACGTGGGCTTTAACTTGCGTTGTGTATTCGTAGAAATAATGTGAACTGAATTTCTTCCACAATAGTTTTATTTCGTTCGGTTAGTAACCGGCATGTTGTTGATCGATAAGCAGGATGAGTTTGCTAACATATTATCGATTACGTACCTGAGCAAGGGATGCTTATAAATGGTCAACTGATTTATTCTATCATTGAAAGTTAATTATTGAATTATTTATATGGATGGCTTTTCAATTGTTTATCCGTTCAAGTTAGATTCATGATTTTGTGGAAAACTGGATATTAGCTGACTTTTATATTCCTTCCTCCCTACAGTCAACATAATTTGCATTGTGATCCTCTCCCGGGGAAAGTGTGGTCTCTCCAGATGCATCATTCGCTACCTGGTGTCCATGTCATCGGCCGATCTACTGCGTATCGTCAGCAATGTGATATTGACTCGACTGAATTATCTTTATTTCCCAGTTTGTTTCCTGGACCTGACTCCTGTGTGTTCAATAGGAACTAGTCTGCTTTGTGCTGCTGCTGACTGCTCTGTTTGGCTCACAGTGGTCTTCACTTTTGATCGCTTTGTTGCCATCTGCTGTCAGAGGCTGAAAATAATATATTGCACCGAGAGAACAGCGGCTGTGGTTATAGGAACAGTTTGCGCTCTCGGCTGCTTTAGAAACATTCCCTGGTACTTTACTTATGAGCCTTGGTATATAATTAATAATTTACCTTGGTTCTGTAAGACAAAGGAAAGTTACTACGATTCACTTGCCTGGGAAGTTTATTCTTGGTCTTACACCATATTAACCCCGTGTGTTTCCTTCTTTCTGATTTTACTGTTCAATATTCTGACCATTAGACACATCTTGGCAGCAAATAGAGTCCGCAGGAGACTGATCACCAACAACACTGAAATCAGTAATGACCCAGAGATTGTCAACAGGAGAAAATCCATCGTTATTCTGTTCGCAATATCAGGAAGTTTTATACTTTTATGGATGACCTACATAGGATATTACTTGTATAGACAAATTGCCAAATATTTTTCATATTCAGGCTATAATGATCCGGTCTATGTTCTGTATCAAACCGGATGCATGCTATCACTGCTAAGCAGCTGCACAAACACGGGTATTTACGCTGTGACCCTGGCGAAATTCAGAGAGGAATTGAAAAGAGCAGCTAAATATCCCTTAAAATGTATACATTCACTGACGCAACAATGAGAAAATGCAGTCCCAGAACATAACTGATTAGACAATAGGTTGTGCAGAGTATTTGATTTGCGGCACCATCTAGACAGCTTTATACAAACTCATGTTGCCATGTCTGGCCTGGCTTAGCGCCCCCCTTCCTAGCCCTGCTGCATCGGTTCCATCTGTTTTAGGGGATTGAGTCTAAGTTACTCACTCCTTCACCAAAGTCACGCTATGATATATTTCCAACCGATCGCTGAAACATCATTACCATTAACAGGTCCCGCCGTTCACTCAGCCAGACAGTAGTCGACCCCAACACCGCCCACCCCACCGCCCCACCCCCCAAACCCACCCGCCCCACACCTTATAACATTCTGCCCAATATACGTTTTAGTGTTGTCAACCAATTGGGGCAAAATCTCTGCAGCTTCCTCCCTTCAATATCAATGTTCTTCACATAAAAACGCAGGTTAAGTTTTTCTGTTGGTTAGCCTCCCCAACGCCACACCCACTGGCAACATCTCTCAGATAGATACACAGAGGCAGAATTTTTTTCGTAATATTGACTCTTCGACAGTATCTATTGCCAAATTATGATGTGAATTTTGGAACAATCGATCTTCAACTCTCATTCATTTTCGGGAGTCTCACGTGTAGAATTTAATTTTATTATGAGGAGCAGAAATTTAGTCAAAATTTATGTTCTTACCTTGTCTTCCCATTGGCGAAATTAAGAATGGTCGGATGCGGAGATTTTGTTTTTTAGGAAACCTAAGGATGGTTCAGATTACTGCAAAGTAAATTTATTGATTCAATGTCCTGATCTGTCATTGGCATGTAATCAGAAATAGTAGAATGTGATCATTCTACTTCCACAGCCCTTGTTTCTGAAGTTCAAATCATGTTGTACTTTCCAGTAAATGCGCCCATTTGCATGAGTGCTGCTAAGCAACTGCAAGTTGTTGATACATTATTTGTACAAAATACTGACTTTAAAATTTGTTTTCTCTGTAAAATTCTAATCAGAGTCTTACAATCCCAACCGTTTTTCAGTCTCGGAAAATGATGCTCCCTCATTTGTTTTCCAAAGGCACATACATTTTACCCAGTTTTAACATTTGAGTGCATTATGTTAAAAAATTATCAATGTGCGGAAATGTTCTAACTGACAAATTAATTTTTAATCAGTTTAATTTGCCTCACCATCAGCATTTTGGAATTGTTGGTCATGTTTCTTGCCTGGAATCGAAACTAGGCTTTCGCTTGTAAGGCGAGTGCTCTAAGCACTAAGCTTAGATCAAATAAATAAATGTATAACCAACCCAATACACCTGCACATCACATCAAACATACGTAATAGTAAATGAGAGAAAATAAAGTTTCTAAATCAATATTATGAAAATAACCAATTCAGCAAACTAACGTCCACACACGTCAATTAACTTTCCTGCCAGACGAATACTTCGTACAACATGAATTGGTTTTGTAAAATACTTTCTGTTACTGGGTTCACTTTTTTAAAACTCTTTTGCACATCACCGTACTTATTGGAGAGGTTTCATGTGGACATTTATTAGATTTTCTATTGAGTGTAACGGATAAATGTGTCCAGCAAGTTTCAAACCTGCAGCATTACGTGTGCTAGAGGAATTTCTTCACCGACTCACGACAGAAATATGTAGAGAAATGTGTAACTAGAAGGTGAAGATCGGATAAGCGCACATCAAGCCTAGCTTGTTTTAAATAAATGTGTACAAATAAATCATTAATTGACTGAAAAATTGTCAAGCTTCAAACTGTCCGTTGCCAATTTCTCTGTGGCGTTGTGGGTAAGATAGGATGCTGTCGCTGTAGACTTGCTGAAGAAAACATTGATGCAACATATTCAGAAACCAGAAAAGAGCTTCTGCGAGTTAGTAATTAATCATACCTTGTACATATTTCGCATATCATCGGTATCCGTACAAAGTGTTTCTCCCAGCAAGTACACCAAGACATACACTGTCATTGGTCAAACTTTACTGAAGTTCAGCACTGCGCCTGTTCAATTGATATTTTCCTTTATTAGTAGTATTTTTCTTTATAAATATGAATTCCAAAACAACGTAGGGACAAACTAAACATCATAATTGTTTTAATAATTTTGGTATGAACTACCACTTTGACCTGATTGTGAATAAACAGAGAATCAAATGTTGACTGAGCATTTCAATCTAAGTAAACGTGACGTCTCAACTCGCTTCGCAACCAATAATGGAAAGTGAATTTACAATGCAGTTTGTAGGAGAAACCCTTCGTACCGATACAGATGATATACAATATATGTACAAGGTATATTTCTTTTCTAAATAATTCGCAGAAGCTCGTTGCTAGTTGTATGAATACGTTCCATCAATGTATCCTCCATCAATTGTGTTTTGTTTTTCAAAATGTCATAAAAGGTTTGCCTCAATTGAAAGTAAGTTTGTGCGCTTATGTTTGCGCAAGCGATGGTATATCTCCTCGTAATCTTAAACATAGAATGGCCTCCAATGCATACCTTTAAAAATCCATCGCACAACGTGGGGCTGGAACCCACAACCTGATATTAACAGTCTCATACTTTACCGACTAAGCTAGCAGGCCGTTATACTGTCTATTGTTCAGAATGAGTTGCAGTAAATTGTGGTATTCCACTCCATTTGACGAGAAGGCTGAATTTGAATAAGGGACAAATAGTTGAACAGGAGTAAAATGCTGTAACAACAACAACAACAAATTACACTTATTACACTTTCACGTCGGGAGGACGTCCCAAGGCGCCGCACAGGAGGCGTGTGACCCGAGCTGGGAGAGGAGTGTACGGGAACGGTTCAAACAAGTAGGGGAGGTCGAAGAATTCGGGGTGGAACAGAAGGCACGGTCGAAGAGGAAAGTCTTCAAACCGGCCTTGAAAGAGAAAAGGGAAGAAACGAGACGGAGGGATTGGGAGATGGAATTCCATAGGGACTGCTGTACTGCTGAGTTGCATACAAATCTATTGTGCTTTTCCAGTTTTGCCTCCTTCATCTGTTTAATTTTTTCTCCAAAAAGGAATCGAAATATTGGCAAATGAAAAGTCCTTGCTGTTCATTTGCTTCTCAGACATAACGATCTATCGACAATTGCATCAGTCCAAAAAAAACCTATCCATTAAAACACAAAGACAATGTTCTGGAAATACGACCCTCAGTAATTTTTGTGAGACGTCTGCCTAACGTACAGAAGTATGTATCAAAAATAAGTATTGTTATTGATAACCCTGACAGGACATTTTTATTCCCTGAAGATATAATAGTCTTGTACTCCGTGGCGTTGTGTCTTAGTTGGTAAAAGCACCTGTCCCGTAAACAGGAGATCCTGGGTTCAAATCCCAGCAGTGCCTTCTCTGACATATTATTCAAAACAGCAACTCGAACAATTTGAAGTTAGACTTGGGCAATTTGCTAATCATACAGTGGTACTATAATTGCAATTGGGGATCTTACAACGGCAAGATTGCTGACCTAATCCCCATCCTCCAGCTGGCTGTTAACATCGACTGCTAACCATGATAACCTCGGCTGTTAACCAAAGTTTGGTGAGTGAAGCGCACTCGGGGACGTTGCATGCCGCAATAAGTTTGTCAAAGAAAGCACGAGTTACTATTTTACAATATACTATCTTCGTAACATATATAATCCCCAGGATTGGTACCAAGAGTCAGATTAGATTTCGAAAGTATAATCTTCCGATTGATTTCAAATTATACGAAATTAGATGCCTGTTGGATTAGGCCACGTAGCTCAAATTATGTACTTGATAGGGACTAATAGTTTAATGTTTACTGGATAGTACTGATATGGCTGGGTGTAAACTGCAAGCAGAAGCAGAGCTGAGTGCAAAGATCCAATCAGGCCATGATCACGTTCTCAAATACAAAACGTTCACCTGAACTTTATGTGAATGCCGTAGGACTTTTAGTTAGTTCCAATCAGGCATAAAACAATCTATCCACAACACAGACATGATCAGCAACCTTGAGCAAAAGGGAGAGAAACAACTTGTCTGCACAAAACACACTGTGCACACTGTGGTTGGTCTGCCCCGCTATAGCTACGCTCCTTTCCTTTGTTAGTTCAGAATCACTTAGAGCAACACAATGAAACTGCTTTCAAACGTTTTCGCCTGTACTTATGAGCACATGCTGAACAAATTTTCAAAAACCATTTCTCGGACTTCAACCTTTATTGAAGTAATACATGATATAACAAATGGCTAACGGCAAGTAGTTTGGAGAGTAGAGATAAACGGGTCCTTCTTATATTCGCAGGGTGTGGTTAGTGGAGCAATAAAAGGATCAGTGCATGGACCTCAAATATTTAACGTCTATATCAATGATCCGGGCGAGGGCTCACAACTTAATAATATCGAAATTAGTGGAGGATGAAAAGATAGGCGGAAGTGAAAGGTCCGAGGATGACACAAACAAAATGCAATGGGATATGGATAGGCTGTGTGAGTGGCCAAGAATGTGGCAGATTGAATCTAAAGTTGGGAAGCGTGAAGCTATCACCAAGATTTAAAAAAATCCAAAAGTGGATTAGTTTCTGGAAAGCGGGTGGCTGGATAACGCTCATGCTTAGCGGGATTTGGGTGAACTTGTACAACAGTCGCAAAACGTTTGTTTACAGGTACAGAAAACAACTAGGAAGGCTAATAACATGTTTGCGTGCATTACAAAATTGCTAGAATATAAGAGTAGGCAGGTTTTGCTGCAGCTGTATGATGCCCTGATGAGATCGCACCGAGAATAAAGTGTGCAGCTTTTGTCGATTTAGTTAAGAAAGGATGTGGTCGCCTTAGAGGGAGCGAAGCATGTATTCACTGGATTTGTAACCGGGATGCGGAGAAAGAGATGTGATCACAGGTTGACTAATCTATGTCTTATAACAGAGTTAAGTACTGTTTGCACTGGTTGGAGTAACTATTACTATCTTGTCATAGTTTTAGGATTCGGGGTCAGCTTTCTCGCGCAGTGTTCAGCAAGCGCTTTTTCAGTCAGTGGACAGTTAATTTATGCGATTCTCACAAAAGGCTTTACATGCTCAGTCCTTGAACATATTCAACACTGACGTTTATTCGTTTCTTTTTTTTTTAGCAAAAGGCTCTGTGTCCACACCATCCCACGTCCTTGCTAATGCCTCCCCATCCCTCATAGGATACAGTTGAATACCGTCCTTGCCTTCAAATCCATTCAAACCTTGCGCCTTCCTGACATAAGTGGTACTTGTCAGACCACCACATGACAAGGCAGAGTCAACATAGCTTTACAGAGGAGAAACAGTGCTTGACATAGGCTGGTAGCCGTATAACAACCTATCGACGCTGTTCACTCAGCATCACATGGCCTGCTCCACGTCAAACTCGCTGATCGCCGATGAGATCGTCAGGCTTTTAGACCTCAAAATTTGGATCTGTATTCCATTAGTCTCATTATCACTCCTCCCAACTTTACATAACTTCTCAACACAGTACCGTTCAATTGTTCCTTGGACTGCCTTTCAATGCTTCCTGCCCTCCACCCTCTATTATACCAGTACACGGCGTCTACCATCCCGCTGGTCATGGTCATGAATTCTGACAGCCTTGATGGTAATTGGAATGCACTTATTTACTGATGATAATCCAAGATACTTGAAGTAACAAGCGAATATTTCGTCCACAAATTTACAGTCGGGTTTCCTGGTCTCCTTCCCCATGCTCCGACCCCTCTCCTGGCCATCCTTTCCACTTCCTTGACTGTTTGTGGGACACTGCTGTGCGCAATTTGGCTGTCGCATTTCATCCACAAATATACAGTCACTTTTCGTATTCTTTTTCGTCCTGCCCCGAACAAAACCTACCGCCTTCACCACCCACCTGATCGTGTCCCTACCTAAATTTACAGCGCCTTGGGACGTACTTTCGATTTGATAGGAGCTACATAATTGAAACATTTAATTGATTGATTCACAATTTCACGATAGTCTTCATTATCAACATTTTACCAATTTGAATCAATCTAACAGAATCACTATACTTTCTCATAACTCAATTCAGGTTTTCAGTTCTGACGAATTGTCGTGCACCGAAAATCTTTACTGAATCTTTAACGACAGAATAAATCTTATCTTGCATTACTATAATCTCTCCAATGCGACAACCGTCTGGACAAAAACGAACGTGATGACAGAGAATCTGCAAGGCTTTGTGAAATATGGGGTTGATGTGTGAATATTAAAATTCGTACTTTTAACATTCGACGAATCCACAATGATGGTGAATCACAGAGCATCTATCATTGACGTCGCTTTGGGCTACTAAAAGAAATGGACATGTTTCCACACCGCTATGTAGTAGCAAACGACAAAGAGCTGGGAATCTGAGGTAAAATTGCAATTGACAGTGTTTGCCAGGTGCCATGGTGTATCGCGAAGATGAGAGCACATAAAGTGTATTAGATGGATCAATTGAATGGGCGAAACCGTGGGAAATGAATTCAATGTGGAGAGCAGCTCATATGCACTACGTATCCAAAAATAGAAATACAAAATATTTTGAACTTTGTGAAAATTCATGACACGTACAAGATCAAAGGCATTTGGGTGTCTACGTACACAAATCTCTCAAACGTGATCAGAATTAGAGAATGTTACTAACAAGATAAGTGTCATGTTGCCCTTCCACTTAAACAAAACGGAATGTAAAGTAGTGAAAATTATGTTTGAATACTACGGTGAACGTTGGATACACTCGAGGTCTTATAGTTCAGTTATAGTTATCGTTCCTCGCGAAGAACATATTGGCTCTGGTGTGGGGATATCCAATAAACACCAGAATAATTACCGAGGTTATAGGGATAAATTATGAAACACGTCTCTATTCCATTGAGATTTGAGTGCTGAGTGGACATTGGTTTAGATTTTGCAAACCTATCTCAAAATTATAGCCAGCCCACATAGGAATTAAATTGGTAGGTAGCTATTCACACAAAGTAATTAGATATTTGGAACCTTCTGCCCCAAAATGCTGTTGGTGCTGAAGCTGCTCACTTCTTCAGCACTCGAGTGGATAGATATATACAGCGCTCTCATCTCAAATATTGACATAAGCAATTTCAGACCATAATAGCTCACTGTCCTCACCTCCTCTTCAGTGCTCATTCTGACATCAACCGTTTCGAGAAACACATTTTCTCTCGCTTGTCTTCCTGATATGTTGAAATTTCTCCCACATTTTTGTTTTGCATTTTCAGCAGTTCTTCTCTAATTTGATGTTACAACCCACCCACTCTCCACCCCACCACTTGCCGTTTTTTCACAACACAAACATCTCCCTAACCATCGTAGTCTGTCCTCTCTACAATTATCCCCATTGCTTTCGATGTCCTGACACCCAAAACATATTTGATTCCTCAAAAGCCTCTCGCTTCTAATTTGCTACAATTCTGACGCAATATCACGTATCCGAAATGCTAACTCCGTTTCTTTTGTTTACAGATGCTAGCTGACCACTGTATGTTCCCGTAGATTCCCGGTGTTTCTATTAGTGAATAGGTATGAGTTATTTAAGGGATAATAGAGAGGGTGGCTAATTAGAGTTGAGTGACAGAACAGCTTTGCAATATTAAAGGATGGGATGAGGCTGCACTGTTGTGCATACATTTATTTGTTTTCCTCCATGTCCTCAATTTGTCTGATTGCCAACTCAACGAGGCATTCTTCACTTTCCAAATACACCTCCTCGCACCCCTTTCCATATAACTACATTCTCTGACGTTATTCTATATTTCTATGGATTGGATTGCCTCCGGCCTTTTGCAGTGGATCGAGCTACCGTTTCCACCAATGTTGGCCGCACTTATAGCGAATGAACACCGAAACTTCAGAGAAATCTCTATCTATCCATCCACCATGCCCTTTCTTTCTCCATCTTTATGTCATCCCCGTGTGCTACAAGTTGTTTATGTTCTGCTTGCTTCTCCAAATTATGTATTGAATCCCACAGCTCTATAATTGAAACACTCTTCACGCTAGCCAGAGAACTGGGTTTGATTATCCATCAAGTTTCCTTACAATAAACGCAAGTGTTTAGCTAACAGTACGCAACAAGCATACGTTAGTCGATTGTAGGATTGCATAAGGGAGGAAAGGTTGATTAATAAATAGTACTAACAAATTAATCAGCAAATAGCTCACTGGCCACAGAGCACAGGATTCCACAGACAGCAATCGCTTGTATTTATACATCGCCTTATACGCAGGGTCGCTACGCAGAGCGCATAACATTTGCAGAAAAATGTACAATCGATTTAAATCTTTCTACAACACAAGCTAGACGGTGTTGTAGAAAGGGGAGCGGGCAGGGCAGTGGGATTGAATCGCTCTTTTCAAAGAGCCGGCACCGACTAGATGGGCCGAATGGCCTCCTTTTGTGCCGTAAAATTCTATGATTCTATGGTGCGAACCAACGGTTTAAATGACAAATAAACATCAAATGCTTTGCTAGATTTTCTACTTCCATCTTTTGTGATGCACCAAACTTCGCTCTCCCATTATCCCCGTCCCTGCGGAGCAACGTTAAACGAATACATCGCCCCATAAGAAAGAATTTAAAAACTGGATATTTCTTCTTTTTTGGGGAACATAGTTGGTCAAAATTTACTTTTCAACAACACCAAAAATATCCGCTTTCTGACTGTCTTTACACGTCATTCAATGCCTGGTTCACTCACTCACGCACTCACTGGGGAGATGAGAGGAAGGATCTTACACAGGGACAGACAGACAAAGTCGAAACCCCTTCTCACCCTGAGGCCCCCCATTGCCCGCACACTGACTTTCCCTATTTGCCTCACATTGACCTGTCCTGTTGCCCTCACACTGTCCTTCCATGTTGCCCTCACACTGACCCCCTTCTTCCTTTCCCTCAGCAACACTAACTCAATGACTCCCTCCCGCTCGACGCCGCTGTATATGCATCATCACGTGTCCTCAATCCGGCGCCCCGCTCCCCTTCCTCGTGACACTGGCTGTTTACAATTTATCGGCGTCTCAAAGTGCTTCACGGAATATACTGCAAAATGAATGGACTGTGTATCTGTGGGCGCATCGCAGCAGCCGATTGTGCACAGCAGTGTCCCCCCAAAATTGTCGTGGATTGAAATCGCCAATATTATTTATCAGCGAGTTTAATTGTTTAGACGCATTATTATCAGGCGTGTGTGTGGAATAACGAAACTTGCCCGCGGTTCCCACTGAACTGACTGGATTCGAACACACCTCTGGTGCTCGTGCTTGGACAGCGAGTGCTCTAAACAATCATAGCCTCTGATAAACACCAAACCATTTATAGAGGTCCTTTCACGTTGGGAGAACTTCACAAGTAGCTGAAAAAATAGGTCGGTACCCGACCAGTGGATGGTGGTGGAGGGGTATAGGGGCAGGGGAAAGCAGAGTAGGAGAATGGGGGAATGTTAGTAATGCAGAGACACGGTCGAGGATTGGATTCTTGACACCAACCTTGAAGGAAGAAAGGGAGGAAGTGAGTCAAAGCGATTGTGGGATGGAGTTCCAGATTGTGCGGACAGAGAGACTGAAAGCCCGGCCAGCGATGGAAAGGCAGATTGGATGGGGATATTGGAGCAGGCCAGAGCCCGCTAACAGAGTGACGGGCAGACTGAAAGGAAGACAGCAGGTCGGAGAGTTAGGCGGAGGCAAGTCCGTGCATTGCCTTGATAGAATAGCAAAGATAGATTTGCTGAAATTTTATCTGACACGCAAAGCATGTTATGAAAGTTTGTGGAGGGAGGGAGGCGCAGGAAAATCTTAGTTTTACTAATGAACAGAAGAATACAGATGTGTCTGTTTTGTGCAAAAGGCATGTTTGTGTTAATTACAAAAGTGTTAGAACATAAGAGGTGGGAAGTGTTGCTACAACTGAAGAAGAATTTCCTGAGACCGCACCTGGAACATTGTGTGCAGGTTTGGCCTCCTTGTTTAAGAAAGGAAATACCGCTTTAAACGGGTGCACCACGAGGTTGGTTCATGGGATAAGGGGGTTCAAATGTGATGATAAGTTGAGCACTCCAGGTCTATATTCTCTAGAATATCGAAGTATTGTAGGGAATCGTATCGAAGCCAATATGAAAATTAAGGGGCAAAACAGAGTAGGCAGTGGCAGAATATTTCCCCTGGTTGGCGAAATGATAACCACAGTCTTCAAATTAGCGGGCCAGCCCTTTCGTAGTGAATTGACAAAATGCTTCTTCACTCAGAGGATAGTTACTTTATGAAATTCTCGATTAATATTAATAATAATAATGCTGGGAATCGATCATGTCTTAATTCCACATGTAACTGATGGCTTAAATTTATCAGCTCTGTTCAAATGTAATTTTGTTTGAGTTATACGTTGGAACATCACCAAGTAAATGAAACTGTGAATGAAGTAACTAATTAATTCCCCTAGGGAATCATCACCTAGGTTTGTTCCTGGGAAGAAGGAGTTCAGCTGTGAAGACAGGTTGATTAATCTAGGCCTGCATTCTCTTGAATATGGCAGATTGAGAGGTGTCCTTATAGAATCGTATAAGATTACTAAGAGACATTCCAGAATCGACAGTGGGAGACAGTGACCCATGGGGGGGAGAAACTATAACCTGGGGTCATATACTTAAAATTAGGAGTCAGCAATTTCGCACAGAGTTGACAAAATAATTGTTCACTCCGAGGTTAGTTAAATTATGGAATTCTTTACCACCAAATCTTTGGATGCTCAGTCTTTGAAAACATTGAAGCCTGGGATTTACAGATTTATTATCGATCAACGGATAAAAGGATATGCAAATAAGGCGGGACATGTGGAGTTGGGTGAGAATATCAGAAATGAACTTATTTATTGGCGGGACAGGCTCGAGGGGCCGAATGGCCTACCTCTCCTCCTGAAGCTTATGTTCTAGTATATTTACCAAGTAACTCCACACGTTCCTGCAGCACACGACATCCCATTCTGTGGAGAACTTGGAGATGTGTCGATGACGTTATCAAATGCAATAAAATATGCAAGGATTATTCTGATTAATAAAATAGCATCTTGCTCTATAGCTTCCCAGAAAGCTAACAAACGATCCCCATTATCCTGTACTAAAACTATGTTTTTGAATTTGATATAATGCCTCACATTTAAGCCCTCCACAACCTCGCCCCACACAACATCAAAGACCTGCTACTCCCTTTCCTACCTGCCCGCCACCTCCGCTCAGCTTGTCAATCCAACGACCAAACCACCCTTCCCACCATTGGCTGGCGAGCCTTCAGCCGTTCTGCCCCCAACATAGAATCATAGGTTCATAGATTCATAGAATTTTACGGCATAAAAGGAGGCCATTCGGCCCATCTAGTCTGTGCCGGCTCTTTGAAAAGAGCGATTCAATCGCACTGTCCTGCCCGCTCTCCATAGCCTAATAGTCCTGTTCTCCCTAACTAAAGATCTAATTCCCTTTTAAAAGTTGTTATCGAATCAGCCTCCACCACCTTTTCAGGCAATGCATTCCAGATTCGAACAACTCGCTGAGTGAAAAACATTCTCCTCAGCTCCCCTCTACTTCGCCTTGAAACTATTTTAAATTTGTGACGAGTCACAGATTCGCCCACGAGTGGAAATAGTTTTTCTCTATTTCCCCTGTCGGTCGAAACCCCTCATGATCTTATAAACCTCTATTAGGTCTCCGCTCAATCTTCCCTGCTCCAGAGATAATAAACCTATCTTATCTAGCCTATCCTCATAGCTGAAGTCCCTCAATCCTGGCACCATCCTAGTAAATCTTCTTTGTAACCTTTCCAATGTCTTCACATCCTTTCTGTAGTGTGGTGACCAGAATTGAAGACAGTATTCCAGCTGAGGCCTCACCAAAGTCTTATAGAGGTTAGTCAGCACTTCCTGACTTTTGTACTCTATACCCCTATTTATAAAGCCTAGTATCCCATATGCCTTCTTAACAGCCTTGGCTACTTGTCCGACCACATTCATCGAGTTACTAACCCAAATCCCCAGGTCTCTCTGTTCCTTCACAGCATTTAATATTGTACTATCTAGCCTATATTGCCTCCCTTCATTTCTTCTCCCAAAATGCATCATCTCAAACTTCTCTGCATTAAGCTTCATCTGCCATGTGTCTGCCCACTGTACCAATTTGTCTAAATCCTCTTGCAGATGGCTACTATCCTCCTCACTATTTACTATTCTTCCTAACTTAGTGTCATCTGCAAACTTGGAAACTGTATTCCCTACACCGAAGTCCAGATAATTGATGTAGCTTACAAAGAGCAATGGTCCCAAAACCGATCCCTGTGGCACACCACTGCTCACTTCCCTCCAATCTGAAAAACAGCCACTCGCTACAACTTTCTGCTTTCCGTCTCGCAGCCAGTTGTGGATCCACCTCTGCCACTGTCCCTTTTCCGCCGTGGGCCTTCAATTTCCTAATAAGTCTCTCATGTGGCACTTTGTCAAATGCCTTTTGAAAGTCCATGTAAACTACATCAACTGCGCTACCATTATCCACCCATTCCGTCACCTCATCAAAAAATTCTATCAGATTTGCAAGGCAAGATTTGCCTTTAACAAATACATGTTGACTGTCTTTAGTTATCCTATATCTTTCGAAGTGAAGATCCTGCTTGTCCAGATAGATGGCATACTTCACTCTCTAACATCTCCCCCCAGTCCATCTCCAATCATTCTATATGTTTTTACACACAGTATATACTCAGTGTACACTCACAGACAGCATACACATTCTGGGAGACAGGCGGGGAGACTGGGAGGACCACATGGAGGGAGGGAAAGAGACAGGTGGACAGGGAGGCAGGTAGTCTGAATTGGGTCTCTCTCATGTGTCTGTTCATGTGAAGATTTTCTCTGATAAATATTCACATCCACAAAATGAATACTTTGGGCAATGTATTTTTGTATTGACTGTTCCCTGATTCTGACCCAGGCTGTAACAAGTATCAGTCAAATGATCACTGATATTCCCAGACTGACGGGCAGTGTGCAGGGGCAGTGAGAGTGTGAGTTTTCATGAAACTGGATGTTGTGAATATTGACTTATTGACGGTAACTCACTCCCGTGGTGTGTGTGAGAGGAACCTCTCAGATCAGGGAACATCTCCACACTCCCCGGCCACAGTCAGGGGCTGACTAACCACAATTTGAATTTGCCGCCTTGTGTTTGTCCCAGAATGTGGGTCAGGCCCAGGACGTCCTGTGACTGGTCTGCCAATCACCGCTCGTCACTTCTCCCCTCCCCTGAGGCCCCCCACACACTCACTCACCCACCTCAGGCCTCTGTTCTCCTCCGCTGTTCTACTGGCTCAGTCCTCCAGGTTTCTAAGGCTGAAGAAAAATTAATAATAATAATAATCCTTGCGTTTGATATAGGTAGCGCTTTTCACATCTTACCAATGCCTCAAGGCACTTCACAGAATATACTATCAAGCCAATTGCATACATCAATCCACGACTGTGCGTGTCCCACGAACAGTCGTGGATTGAAAATATTAACTTATTGTGTTAACCCCAAGCCTCCCATTTGTCATCGTTTTGCTGCTCAATGCTCTGACGGTCAGACACATTTTGGTCAGCAGTAGAGCCCGCAGAAGACTCCGATCCCACATCCCTGGTGAGAATCACATTGATCCAGAGATGGAGAGTCGGAGATAATCCATTGTTTTGCTATTTGTCGTAACTGGGAGTTTTGTACTATTGTGGGTGACTTATGTAGCCGCAAATCTTAGTTATTTAATTATGTATTTTTTAGATAAAGGCAAGCTACTTGGTGAACTTACAAATGTTGGAGATATATTTCGACTTTTTAGTTGTTCCACAAACACGTGTACTTACGCTTTGACACAATCTAAGTTCAGAGTACAGTTGAAGAATATGGTGAGGTACCCGTTTCGTAAACTTGTTAAGTTAGTTTGGTGAACGAAAATCACTGCCTTCTAATTATTAATTACCCTATTTAACCCTCCTTAGTCCCGGAGTATAGAAAACTGAACACAGTAATCCGGGTACAGTCAGATAAACGTGTTGCTTAGTCGATGGATAATTTTCTCTAATTCACTTGCCACACTCCTTACCACTAAGGTTAAAATCTCGTTGGGTTTCCTGATAGCGCATCGCTACAGTGATCTGTATTCAGTGATTAGTTCACCTGAACAACAGCATCCTTTTTGTCCTCCACCATACTTTTTTTTATCCACGTTCAGAAAGTATTTCATTCTTCTATCTCTAGTGAATGAGTTCCCGCATTGAATTCCATCCATCACGGTTTCCTTCCTTCTCTTCATTTATCTACGTTCGGATCAATCTTCCTACTCCCCTCTAATCAGTACGCTGCGCCTCCAAATTCTGTGCCGTCAGCCGGATTGGATATCAAACTCTTTGTTCCTTCACAAACCTCATTTAAATATAGTTGGTAAATAGGTGAGGTACCAGAATGGACACCCTGGCTACCACTGCAATGTGACTTATGATGCTATCTGATTTAATTTGTTGCCAATAACACAATATTGGGTATATCGTTTTCTTAGAACTTTACCTTTCACATTTAGTCACTCGAGATTGCCACAACAACATTAATCAAGAATGCAGAATTAGTTTGGTATACATGATAATATTTGATCTGCTAATACCTGATCTGTACGGATAACTTTTCTTTATTCTTGCCAAAACAATAAATATTATTCACGAGCAAATACTTGCATTTATTTATTAATTGATGCATTTGCGCTTGGCACACTGTGACATCCTGAGCGCTTCTCATTGGTGTTATATGATTCCCAAACCGGGAAACGTTGACTATCAGCACGATTAAACTCTCCGAACTGTTCGCTCAGCAATCCACCCACTGGCGCCTCTGCTCGACTCGCCTCGCCAACTTGCTCATCCCTTGCAACTATCGACCCACCATCAGAGCACACGCTTTCAGTGACGCCAAACCCTGGAACACTCTCCCCCAAATCCTCCCCCTCACAACTTCACTCCCCTCTTTCGTATCTCAACTAAAACGATGCCATTCGACCGTGGTTACCCCCTTCCCCCGGCTCAGAGTCAGACAACGCAGCTGTTATGGGCTCTGAGACGCTAGTCTGTGAGGAGATCAGCGGTGGCTGTTTCTGTTCCTGCTACACTTTCCTGCTCTAAACCCAGCCTGTTGTGTTAGAGAAGCCGACAACCGCCTGTTAACACGTTAGTGTGACATTCTCCAGATCAAAGGCTGGTGATGTGGTTGAGGTCAGAGTCTTGAGTAGTCATCACATCAAGAACAATGGAGTGGACAATCACGTCTGTTCATCTAAAGTTTTACCAAAGAAGAGCAACGTCACACCACAGCTGGGTTTCCTCAGTTTTAAAGCAAAATAGTTAAATGATTTAGAAAACAAACACCTTTTCCTATTGCTGTGAACTATAAAGAGATTTCGTTTTCAGTCCCTTCTCTTTACCTTTGCTAATGATTCCCTTCTTATATTTTAAGAAGGTAAAGACACTTAATAATAATTAGCAGCACACAACATATATATGACTGTGGAATCTGTGCACGTGTTAAAGTGTGGCAGTAACTGCGACTATTTCAATGCTGTCCTCATAGTTCAGAGTTCGTTGATCAGCCTCTGATCTGACACCACTCGCCAGCGACGTTGTGATATGATGACAATTTAATGTTCACCAATTCCATCCCTAATGACGGACATTACATTTACTCAGAAACAGCTGCATAATCTGGAATTTCTGGTGATGGTTTTTGGTATCAGCTAAACAACCACTTCCCAGACAATACTGTGATGAAAAAATGGCTGAAAAGGGACAGTCAATGGGTCACGACAGTGGTCCTGCAAACACTCATGGATTTAGAGTCCAATTAAATAAATGTAAGCACCAACAATGATCACCAACGCTCTTACGTATTTCCAATCAGTAACCTGTGAGCTACTTGTTCAGCCGTCCTCAGATTCTGCCCCTGGGGCAGTCACACTTTCAACTCCCACAGCTAGACCAAGTCACTGACCCAAAGTCAGCCGCCTTTTCCGTACGGCCACGTTAGACTCCAAAATGTCAACTGAAGTACAATTTCGAGGCATTGTGTGCAATATGATATTGTAATCACCTTTTAACGGACACTCAGCAAAACATCTACTCAATTAGGATCCATCAATATCTTGAATAGCATTTAGTATTGAACACAACATTAATTCCAATTAAATCATGCCAATCTGTAAAACACTCCATGTATTCACAGATAAATTATAGTGTAAATATTGTTTATCAGTATTTGCACAATTTGGCTGCCACATTTCGCCCACAAATATACAGTCAATTTTCATACTCTGCATTCCTCTATCTCGACCCCGCTGCCCTCCTCCAGTTCGTAATCGACTCTTCAGTGCCGTATGTCGTCCTACCAACGTGAAAGGCGCTATATGAATATAATTATGGATTTATATTTGATATAACATCTTATCACGTTTTGGGAATTTCTAAAGACGTTTCATAGAATATTCAGTGAAGCAAGTTAACTATATATTAGTCGAGGGAAACACCACAGATAATTGTTTACAGCGGATTTCCACAAACAGTCGCAGATTGAGGGAAATAATTATTATTCTTTGTTTTGGTACTCATTTTCATGAATTTATTGCATCCAATATTATGTATTGATAACATCAGTTTGTTGGACACTGTTGTGGATAATTTGCTGCTGCATCTCACCCACAAAATATACTGACAAATCACGTTGCAGTATTTTCTGTCAAGCGCATTGATAGGCTTCATGTATGCTATAAACCACTGGACAATAGACAACCATTATTATTATTATTATGCATTCACATCGGCATCTGTAGTGATGAGCACAATGTACTTGCTTTCTGTAGTTACCAGAAAGTGTGAGACCATGGTTAGAATAATGCAGCTCCAAAACAAACATTATATTTTTATGGGAAAATCACGTTGAGGTCAATCTTTTGGTGTACGTTCACCAGATCTATCAAGTCCAGTCTTAGCTGTTTGTTTTACGATTTTAGCAAGAAGAGCAGCATTATACCACAGCTGTGTTTAAACAATTTGAATTGCTACAGTTTAAAGATAAGGACACTCATATTTTTTGGAAACAGAAAAGGGAACTCATCTGCATTCAGATGTAGCCGCTTAGTTTACATAATCGTGTTTTTTGTTATTGTGATATGGTTTTTCCTCTTATGAGAAGTATAGAGTGAAAATGGTTCCAGACAGGTTTCGCCGGAATCTTGAGCAAAAGGCTCAGGATCAGCATACCTGCTGGGGAGAGCAAGTGGCTGGTGCTGAGAGAGGGTGGGCAAGATAGGTATGGATCGACAGGGAGCGGGTGAAAGAAAGGGCGAGAGAGGGGATGTGGGCGTGGGCAGAGGGGCGGCGGGGGTTAGAAAAGGTAGTACAAAATCACTGTTAATTACAATATTATTAAGGCAATCTTTCAATCAGGTACACTTCACATTAAAAAATTGGAATGTCTCGTCACTTTCACGAAATCCCTTTGTGGTAATAAAATGTTTCCACAATCCGTGAAAATGGGCAAACATTACGACATCCGGTGACACAATCCTTATTACTGTGTGCAATATTCATTGTCAGTAGGATTCGAAACTGCGCAGGAAGTTTCTCAATGGATTTAACTCGTCCATCGCCGTAACCACTCGGCCACAGCTACCGACAAACCTGCATGGAAACGATTTAGATAAACCCTTGTTTGCACATCATTAATTTGTAGACTTTTCCCTAATTCTACTTGTCCTTCGATTTGATTGGTTACATTTCACAAAACGTGCTATCACAGCATAGAGATGACATGACGACCTTCATTAGATGCTTTTTGCTGACAGATTTGAGTATTTACAGAACTGTATTTCTGCGTGAAAGCTGCACAGGTTCTCCAAACGAACCAAAACTACAAATTTAATCTCCAATTTAACCTAGGAAATTTGGCAGCAACATAAGGTGAATGTCATTTGTAATAAAGATCCACTAGGCGGTACTTTTCCGTTCATCTGGTTGAAACGCAGCAGCTCCTCACACCTGAATATCTCTGGTCACTCAGCCTTCACCATTGGGGTTCTGGTCCAAATACTGTCGAGAATTAGGTAAATGGGAAATGTCCCCTGATAAACCATAATCACTTCATGCTAAGATGATGGATTCCAGTGCACAGGTGGAATGCTCAGAAGTCTCAGGACATTTAATTGGACGTCATTACTACATACTTATTTACAAAAAATGTTGGACTGTAGGTGGGTGAGTGAAGGTCTGTGATTGCTGAGTGTGTCATTGAACTCAAAAAACATAAGATTCTTTATACCGAAGGAGATAGTTCTGACCATTAGTAAGTGATTTAATAATCACGCTAGTGAATGAAACGGACAATTTGGTAATGATTGTTGTCGTCTACAACATATACTGTCAATTGTGCTTGCAGTGTCATCTCTGAAACGTTTGAAAAGCTCCGATTACGCGATCAGATGCTGTTTTACGTGCAAAGATCATTGTGATTATGGCTACAAAACTTCCATTCCTTGTGCACTGACAGAACATTAAAACACATGAAAAATACAACAAACTGCAAAGGGCAGGCGATTGCCATGTTCGCAATTCAAATCACGATTGCTGCGATCACAATGTAGAACACTAACAATCACGGCTGAACATTTGCCCCACATACAGAGCAGTTACTCACAAGAAACAATAAGCGTTTATGTTTTGAAAATTATCATATGATTCGCATTTTATTAGACGCTGAACTCTTTTTTGAGTGTAATTGTTTGCTGAACACACTTTGTGGTCACGCATAACAAGTTCTTATGTCAAGTAAACTGGGCTTGAAATCTCAATTTACAGCAGAAAATAGTTTGAAAACTGGTAAGAATTACATGGGATATTCAACTTCAGATTCAACCTCAGATCAGTTATTGTATTCATATATTGTTCCAATACTTTACAAAGAAATATTCTGAAAATCAATTTTCTGATCGGTTTTGGATTTTTTAATTAAAAACTGAAAACCGCATTTAGATTTTCCTTTTTATTCTGGGAAATTCAGTGACTTTCTACCACTTTTCTTCTGAGTGCCTTCGGAATTCAAGGACGGGTTGCATTTTAGAAATTATTTATCTCCTAACCGTGAATTCAGTTAGTTGAGAAAAGCCAACTTTGGTTGAAAGTGATCGACTGGCAATTAAAACTATCAGTGTGTTTGCCTGATAGGCAGAAAACCTTAGCTGTTGGGTGACCAATGAAATCTGGAATTAGCTTGGTAACTATATGCACACATCTGTTTCTGTTAAGGAAAACATCTGACGTGGAAAATGTACAAGGTGAGCAAGATGACAAACAATTGATGGTGGTGGGATTCGAACTCACGTCTCTAACGAGACTGGAACCCGAACGCAGCGCCTTAGACCGCTCGGCCACTCTATCCGATGTTTCTATGCATAACGAATCTACCAGCATCTCTCACTAACAATGTTTCAATGGGATGCTAAAGTGACAATGAAATGAGTGGATAGACCTGGATGGAGTAAACGAGAATCGAATTTAGTCATACCATTGATGATCTCAAGGATTGTTTATGTGATTTTCAAACAATGCTCATAATGCGGACAACTTGATTTAATGTTTGATTCACCACTGCACAGATTGTTAGGAATTAAACTGATTGTTGCTTTCAGGTGCCTTTGTTTCCAAATTATTGAAACTCACCTGTCTTTCATTTATTGACTGCAAGGCCTTAAGCTCTTGTAACCATCATTTTACTGGAGTTTAAAAGAAACACTTCTTCAACAACATTCGGAAGATCTCCTATCTGCTACTTGTGCCATCATTAAACAATTATATATACCTGTAACTTGCATCCCAATTCTGCATTTCAGTTTCGTGATAGATCTGAAAGGCATCATTGATTTTGTATTCACCTCTCGATAGCTTTCAAGTCACTGAAGTTTCCATAGTGTAGTGGTTATCACGTTCGCCTAACACGCGAAAGGTCCCAGGTTCGAAACCTGGTGGAAACATTAGTTCACTTTTAATTTGTAAAATCATTTTTAAGTATAGGCACTCGCAAACCATAATCATGAAATCGAATTATGCTTTGTAGAGGCAGATACAGTAGTGAACATTTGAGGCAGCATGCAAAAGAAATATTCTCGCTGCTCAACTGAATTCCTTTGTTACTGCAGGTTTGCAGACCATGAGGCGAAAATATTTAATCAGTTCCCGTTCATTTAAATTTATGAAATGATTGTCTAACGGAATCCAATGATATTGAAACAGTAACATGGTGCGTATGGTTATTTCTGCACAATCGTTTCTCCCCCTCAAATATGGACTATTTACTTCAGATTATATCAATCGCAACCACATGCGGACAATATTTTTATCGTTTTACAAATACAATTTGCAATCCACATGAGACAAAACACAGTGGACAGTTTAGATCTAAATGTACACCTAAAGTTTAGACCTAAATTTCCAAGATTGGGGATTTTTGTGTTGACGATAGGGGAAGTGAACGATGATATTTGACAATGAAGATGGAGTGATTGAGGAGTAGATATCGAGGAAGATTTCCAGAGGCCGGTGCCTTGTGACTGAAGGTCAATACGATTATTGACGATGAAACTAAGGAAGGCAATGAGATGGAGAGAAGCAAAGATTGTATTCTAACCAAACTCTATAGGATCCAGTGTAGTAACTCTTCTCATCCGTTACTCTTTAGGCTGTGGACCTTACAGAACAATCTCCTTCTGAAGATCATTTGTAGACACATAATCTCAATGCGCTAGGGCTGATGGTCTCATATCTGGTATCTACGCGATCAGGCCGCTGTTGTTGGTACTGGCGAACAAGCTATAAGGTCAACTATAAGCATAATAAACCTTGCATTTTGACACAGTGCTTTCACATTTTAACGATGTCCCAATGCGCTTCACAGTGTATACTGTAAAGTGAATTAACAGTACATATTTGTGAGCGAATCGTTGCAGCCAATTGCATACAACAGTTTCTCACAAACAGTCGCGGATTGAAATGACCAAATTTTTTTTTTTTTAGGGATTATCTTGCATGTTGCGTAAGGAAACTTGCCCAAAGTTTCTCGCTGACCTGCCTGGAGTTGAATACAGTTCTTCACAACTTGGACTCCCTGACAAGGCTCTAACCTTGCCACAGGTGCTGCAAGACGAATTGATGACCTACTAAGTCGCGATACCAAGCAATCCTATTATTATGATAATTGTTTGTTGAAATCTCAACAGTCTGAGCTCCCGCTGTTTGCATGGCGAGGGTTACAGCGGAACAGCCAGTGGCATGATTCCTGGGTTCTCAAGAGATAATCGGTAGTATCCCAGCTACAGAGTCGGATAAGTTCCCAATTTCTGCCAATGATCGCCACTGTCAGGTCTGTCATGACTAGTGCTCAGCAAAAACGCCTGGGTCTGAATTCGACATCCCACAATGCCACAGGAGAGAAACAAAGATAATGTGTATGTATATATATTTATTAATTTCGCGTCTTGCATTATTTGTTGTGGTGCAATTTAACAGTAAATGAAGAACGCTTTTAGTGTAAAGACACTTGTTGTTGCAATGTTATGATATATTGCTGTAGCTGTATTGCTTGAAATTACAGCAAAATTCACAGCAATACAAATCCATTCCATTGGTATACGGTGCAAAATTTACGCACAAATCCATGTGAATCCTCGTTAGCATAATTGTTAAAGTATCCCGGCCTGTCATGCGGGAGACCGGGGTTCAATACCCCGAAAGGCAGATCATTCTAGTCCCTCTGTTCGTTACCAAGCTGATGGACATTGGAATTACTTGATACAAAGTGGAGTAACATAAGCGTAAATAAGATCGTTTAATGCAAGAGTTATTTCTCCATATATATATGTACATACAACTCACTTGACAATATATTCTTATATGTACTTTGAGAACATGGTATACTCAATATCAAATATATGCATTATTATAATGTTTGCCAGAGAGATTTCCTTGGGACACAGTCCCCATTCACTCTTCCACGTACAGGTTATCCAAACCTACGTGAAAACTCACTTGAATGAAGAAGGAATAAAATTAAATCTTACTTTCTTTAAGAATGATTAGATACAGCATTGTAATTACATTTTTTCAGGACTTTTTGTTCGCCTTGTTATACAGAAGTGGGTGTGATCACTGACGAAAGCTGTTATGGTTATATTTTTTGTGAATATGGTAAGATGGTATGATTACAATATAGCATCTTATACGCCAGTTAAAAATACACAGTTACAGGAACAAGTGTGTGTTTCGTGGTTTACTTTATCACCAATAGCTCGGCCATCTAGTGCCTTTTTGCGGGTCTAAGCTCTGTGAGTATGGTAGTGACCGAAAAACATGAAATATCTCCGCTTCTCTTTGTTTCATTTAATCGGATATTCTGTTTACTATGGTGTTTGCGATAATAATGCTGTCGAAAGTAATTCCATGGTTGAATCAATACAAGCAATAAAACAAGCAATAAACCAATCTCGAATCGAAAGTTTATTGTTTTAGTAAAGTAATTATTTTTATGTAACAGTTGTTTTGACTTACATTTCTATTTTCACTAAATTTTAAATTGCTCCAAATCAGAATGAGGCAATATATTCAAATTGTGATTTGACCTCGCCTTTTGCATGGGGTTACAACGTTAGTGTTTTTTACTTTGAATACCGTTATCAATATTACTTCGTATAATTTTAAATGAGATTCACAGCGTTCAGACTTGAAGTTCATTGTTTACATCTGGCAACAGAAACCCGGCCCTTGGCTGTTATGCGGATTACACTTCTGGATAATATTTCCATCAGTTGTAATAATGCTACTAAAACATAATATTCCTAATAATAATTTTGTAGCTCGAACCATGACTCTTCATGTTGTAACTGTGGTGTAAAGTTCGCCAAAAAATACACAGTCAATTCAGTTCATAGGGTAAACTGTGAAGCAGTTTAAGACATGTGAAATACGTGATAAGGCGTTATATAAAAGCAAGGATTATTTTTGTTGGTTATTATTGATTGAGCTACTTTTCATTGCAGCTCCACTGGGCAGTAAATAAAATTACTTTTATTTATCGCCTGTACGGGGATCGAACCCGCAACCTTGGCGTTATTAGCACCACGCTCTAACCAACTGCGCTAACCGGCCTGGCTTGCTGAGCGATTCACAGGAAGTTCCCTTTGCTGATATACACTGTGCAACCTCATGACTGTCACATATCGGCGTATTTCGTGCACAAACTAGAGTTACCTTAATCTACGAGGCAGAGGCATTATCTCCCGGACACTCACTTGCGCAGGAGATTCTTCATTGTCGGCAATTCTGCTCAAGTATTCTAACAGGGCCGATTGACGGGGAACTTGAGGCAAAATTATTATTTTTCGCTAAAAAATTACAATACTGTAGACAACAGGAACATCGTGCTCTTATATCGCACCTTGTGCACTTGTTAGGTCTTGAATGCGACCAACAGTCCCAGAGCTTGACTCCAAGCGGGTGGTGTATGCGAGTGTATTGCCAGGTGGCCTTAACCATGTTTAAAGAGCAAAGGTGGGACTTGTAAAATGGAAGAGGAGGGCAAACCGGAAGCATTGGTGTAGAGTGTTCACGGTTTCTGGGAATGGTGGCTAAAAGCGCGACCTCCCACTGTATAGCAGAGGGTGCGAGGTAGGATAGGAACCAGTGCCAGGGGAGGTTCTAGAGGTAGGATGTTATCTGGTTGATGCGATTTCGTGTCTTTAGAGCAGATAAAGAAATTTGGAACTTTTAACTTGATCATCACAGAGTTCAGTCACCCGACAATATACAGTCATGTGAGTTTGTACTGCTTTCTTTGAAGAACCTATATCGAACATACTATATGGGGCTACATCAAAAGAAAAGATTGTAGATATTATCTTGAATGGAGCCGCAATAGATTCTCACGGTTGTATGTTGTTGTACTCAAGTGAACTGACAATCCCTATCGAGTATAATAATATAAAATTGCTTCCCTGACCGTGAATCGAAACCGGGCCGCGGCGGTGAGAGCGTCGAATCCTAACCACTAGACTTACAGGGAATATACCAGAAAGTAACAATCTTTCCCTTTATTGCACGTTGTATTCTTGACTGTAGGACGTCTCAAAGTGATTTGACAGAGATTTGAAACCCACGCAGATAATCGGTGTGGCAAATTGATATGAAAATCGCTCACTGCCACGCATAAGAAAATAAAAATCATTGGTGAACATTGAAACGCGTTTACGTTTTTTTTTGTCAATTTACAGGATTGAGAAGAAGGTAAGTTTTTTTTAAAATGGAGTGAGTGATGTATAGTTGATGGAAAATCAGCATTGATCATTAATAAAACATTCGCTATCCAGCAAAACTGATGGCTCCTGTTGCAGTTGTACAACATTCAATTGATTTCTCGATGAGCAGAATATAAAAGCGGGAATGGGATCCTGTTCAAGTAATTTTAACAAATGCTATTTTAAACTCCTTTCAAAGAGTTAAAAAAAAGTAGAGAAATGATGTTTCTCCTTGAATCCGGGTCAATGGTGTAGTCAATTACTTAATGGAGCAAATTGATTTCTTCATTTGGGAACTTGAAACTAAATAACAATGAATGAACAACTTAATGTTGGAATTGGTGGAATGGATCTTCTGGAAGATTCAGATCAAATGAGCCAATGAGCTTTCTATAGTGGAGTAATCGGCAAAGTTGTGAAATCATGCTTTCCGATCTAAACAGTCAAAAAAGAAGAATAAAAAGCTTCCAGAAGTGACGTTTGTATTCACTCGCTCAATGTGTATACTTGATTAAAATTTTGTCACGTATTATTAGTTAGGAGTAGTAGTTAGTAGTTTTGCGTGTGGGCGGTAGATTTGAGTGATTGTGGGAGTACGTTTTTTGTATGCGTGCGGAAGTATGTTTTTGTGCGTGTGGGATGGGGGGTAGGGTGGGTTTGAGTGTGGGGGTAGGGTTGGTAGTTTGGTGTATATGTGACGGGTAGGATTGGGTGTGTGGTTGTAGTTTTGTGTGTTTGTGGGGTGTGGATCAGGTTTATTTATGTGGGAGGTGATAGGTTTGCGTGTGTTAGTTTATTGGGCTACGTTTGTGTGTGTACATGTGAGCGTGAGAAGGTTTGTGTGCGTGTGTGCGTGGGGTGTAATGTTGTGTGTGTGCAGTAAGGTTTGTGTTTGGGTGATGGGTAGTTTTGCGTGTGGGCCGGTATGTGTGTGTGAGGGTGGGATGGGTTTGTGTGTGTGGGAGGGTAGGTTTTTGTTTGTGTGGAAGGTAGGGTATTTGTGGGTGGGTGGTAGGTTTGTGTATGTGTGGGTTAGCTTTTTGTGTGTGGGAAGGGATAGGTTTGTGTGGGAGGGGAGAATAATGTGTGAAATGTGGGGAAGGGGTAGTTTTGCGTGTGTGTTGGTACGTTTGTGTGAGTATTGTGTGAGGTACGTTTATTTGGAGTGGGGGTGTAGGGTTTGTACGTGTGGGGGCGGGTGGGTTTGCATGTGGATGGGTGTAGTTTTGTATGTGTGGTGTGGATCGTTTGTGAACGTGTGGGGGAAGAGGTATCTTGCGTGTATCAGGGGGTAGCTTTGCGTGTGTGTGGTGTGGATTTTTGTGCGTGTGTGTGGTGTGGATTTTTGTGCGTGTGGAGGCGGGTAGCTTTGCGTGTTGGATAGGGGTTCGAAGCTTCTGTTGCATAGTCGTTAGAGAACGTGTCTCTGGGAGACCACGTTGGGGAGACCTGGCTTCGAATCCAGACAGGTCAGGGCGAAACCTTGGGAACTTTCCATACTCCACACGCCTAATAATAATCCGTCCAAAAAATGTCGAAAATAAAATTGGTCATTTCAATCCAGGACTGTTTGTTGGCACTGCTGTGCGCAATTCGCAGCCGCGATTCGACCACATATATACAGTTAAATCACTTTACAGTATATTCTGTGAAGCGCTTTGGGACGTCCTAAGATGTGAAAAGCGCTATATCAAAAGCAAGGATTAAATTATTATTTTATGGATAGCATCATACGTCTAGAATCGCTTTGATTGTAATGCTGGACTCGATATCGCATCAAACACCTCTATATAAATTTCTTCAGAGTGTTAATGCGATGCAATCTTGGTATGCCTCTTCCACCACAAAAGTAGTCACTTAGAACTATACACGGCGTTCAGCTGTCATTTAGTCGACTTTACAGTATCAATAGACATAGCAGTTATTTCTTATTTTCATCACATGGACATGCTTGCACTTTAAAAAGCAAAAAGTCAACTTGCTTTGCAAATCATTCACGCTGTGTATTTCGAGTGTGTAAGCATAATCAACATAACAAATTTATTTGTTTACCAAACTGACGAAGCTACTCAAATTCTAGTTTGCTGATCTTAGAACATCGAAAATATCTCCTTTGCAACTCGCAATTAAACAAAAACTGAAATACAAAGTTATATATTTTTTGGAGCCTAGAAGCAATATGTGACTGGGAAAGGAATACAGATTTTTATCCTGCTGTATGTGCACATGTATTACCATGCTACCTGATCTGTTTGACCACACTGTATTAGCTGCTGTCACTCTCTGAATCAAAGTAGTTCAGTGTTTCCGAAAAAAAAACATCAGCATCGCGTTCCTGTGGCCTCTGACTGCTACCTTCATTGTTAGTGGTAAATTTTCTGTCGCCGTAATACAGGAAAGTCCAATTGCTTTTTTAAACAGCAATGAAATTGAAGAAAGCGATCCAGGAATTGAGTTACAGAAATTTTCCTTGAATTTGTTGAAAGCTCACACATTTATCTTGGGAGGACAGTTTGGGGAGGGGCTCGTATGGTGAAGAAGTAGATAATTTTCAGGCTGAGTGTTAGGCTACATCTGTTAATTAGTGAAGGGGGACACATATCATGTAAGGACTTTAACGAGAGTCAAAGTATCCTGATCTCAATCCACAAAGTGATAGGGAGTGGAACGCGTGGCCTCATATTGCAGCAGAGTTTGACTATGAGCTTCACAGCCTGTACCACAAAACAATTCAATATAATGATTCACCTAAACTATTTTGCATATCAATTTTAAGGGATACTTAGCTATTTTTATCAATTCTTCTCTAAACTTAGCCTGGGTCACGGCATAAACGCATGTATTAGTGCAGCAACTGAGAAGTGAACTCATATATCCGATGTCATACAGAACATAAACTGGATCATTGTGGACCGAATAAGAAAATTGTATTGTTATTTGTTCATATATGTAAAATACAATATAGGTCATCCATAAAAGTATAAAACTCCCGGATATAGCGAACAAAATAACGATGGACTTTCTCCTGTTTCCAATCTCTGGATCATCATTAATTTCAGTGTTGTTTGAGAGCAGACTTTTACGGACTGTGTTTGCTGCCAATATATGTCTAATGATCAGAATGTTGAACAACAAAATCAGAAAGAAGGCAACACAAGGGGTTAGCAAGATGAAAAACCAAGAATAAACTTCCCACGCCTTTGAATCATAAAAACTTTCCTGTGTCTTACAGAACCATGGTAAATTATTAATTATGTACCAAGGCTCATAAGTAAAATACCAGGGAAAGCTTCTGAAGCAGCTCAGAGAACAAACTGTTCCAATCACCACAGCCGCTGTTCTGTCAGTGCAATAGTTCATTTTTAGCTTCTGACAGCAAATAGCTACAAAGCGATCAAAGGTGAAGGCCACTGTTAGCCACACAGAGCAGTCTGCGGCTGCACAAAGCAGACAACTTACGATTGAGCATACTGGAGTCAGGTCGAGGAAACAAACTGGGTAATGAACATCATTCAGTCGATTCAATATTACGTCGTTGATAATAACCAGTAGATCGGCCGATGACATGGAAACCAGGTAGCGAGTGATGCACCTGGAGAGACCACACTTTCCCCGGGATAGGATCACAATCGCAATTATGTTGACTGTATGGAAATTAGTAAGATGTCTATCAGTTAATGTTCACTTTTTTTGCGGTTACGGTTAATTTAAAAAACAAAAATGTAATCATTTATTAAATGATTTATTCAATTGTAAATAATTTCTTATCCCATTGTCTATCCTGTGATGAACAGGTTAGTCTTTCCAAATACATCTTCACTCTTTGCTTGGACACATGATCTATGAAATACTGATATTGTGAAGACATACCTGGAACACCAATAACAGCCAGGAGAGGATAAAAAATATACATTATCTGGAATATTGTTTCTGATTGATAAACCTTGTCTGAAAAGCTGTGATATCGCTTCATGGTGTATACAATAGGAGTGACTGTGACTAAGTGCTCAGAAACAGTTTGATTTATATGAGATGAGAGTCTCTGCGGCCACATTTCGCAGCATATATCCCGTACCTACCACACATGGATTACTTCCAGTAAATTGAACACAATGTCCTTGGGAATGAGGAATGAGCTGGATCCCAGAGGAGCTGCTTTGTAATGGAACAACATGGAACAACAAAACATACTGTAGAAATATGGAACTGTGGAAGTATGTTCCCTTGGGAGGGGTGTGGGCTTCACAGGGCGATTTAGGAGGGGCAGTGATGGATTCGACTATTATCTGGCTGAGTGAAATTCAAGACCCTGATAAAGGGAATGTTGTGTCAGGGAGCGCTTGGAACAATATGGTGGCGTGACCTTAAAGAATGAGCGAGTATACCTTGAACTCAGTCCCCTAAAACATATGGAAGCGAGGCAGCAGAGATAGGAAGAGGTGCAGAAAGCCTGCTGTGATGTGGGAACAGAGGTATGGATATAAGCCTCACAGATTGTGGCACAAATCAAATAATTTCCACAAACTATTGCCTCATCAGTTAAGTTTCGGGATAGCATTTTCTCATTGTTGCATCATTGTTTAAATGTATTACACTTAAAGGATATTTAGCTGCTTTTTTCAATTCCTCTCTGAATTTCGCCTGGGTCACAGCATAAATGCACGTGTTAGTACAGCAACTGAGAAGTAATAGCATGCATCCGGATTCATACAGAACATAGACTGGATCATTATAGCCCGAGTAAGAAAAATACTTTGCAATTTGTCTATATATGTAATATACAATATAAGTCATCCAAAAAATTATATAAATCCCTGATATAGCAAACATAATTACAATGGATTTCCTCCTGTTGATAATCTCCGGGTCATTATTGATTTCAGAGTTGTTGACGAGCAGACTCCTGCGGACTCTGTTTGCTGCAAAGATGTATCTGATGGTCAGAGTGTTCAACAACAAAATCAGAACGAACGCAACACAAGGGGTTAGTATGGTGTAAGACCAGCAATAAACTTCCCAGGCAAGTGAATCATGGTGACTTTCTTTTTGCTTACAGAACCAAGCTAAATTGTTAATGATATACCAAGGTTCATATGTAAAATACCGAGGAATGTTTCTGAAAGTGCTCAGAAAGCAAACTGTTCCAATCACCACAGCCACTGTTCTCTCGGTGCAGTATTCCATTTTCAGCTTCTGACAACAAATGGCTACACAGCGATCAAACGTGAAGGCCACTGTGAGCCACACAGAGCAGTCAGCGACTCCACAAAACAGACTTGTTACCAACCAGCACACTGGAGTGAGGTCCAGGAAGCAAACTGGGAAATAAAGATAATTCAGTCGACTCAATATCACGTCGCTGATAATAACGAAGAGATCGGCCGATGACATGGAAACCAGGTAGTGAGTGATGCATCTGGAGAGACCGCACTTTCCACGCGATAGGATCACAATCGCTGTAATGTTAACTGTAGAGAAGGAAGGGAGATACAAGTCAGCAAGTGTCCAATTTGCCTCAGAAGTGTGACGCTAACACGAATGTATCAAACGTTCAAAACAATCAGTATAATATTAATAATTGATTAATTCACCACCATTGTTTGCCTGAACCCTTTCGTCTTTCGAAACACATGTTCACGCTTTCCTTAGGCACATGGTCGATGAAATATTTACAAATAAATTTTCCAAATTCATTCTCTCATCTAGAAATAAAATACCAGTGTCTATTCCTACGAACCAAATGTGTTATGCAGAAATTCATTTCATATGATTTTCTTGTCAGTTCAGCGTTCGCTAAAGGCCGTCTTCGGGCTATTGACTTACTATTTTGTCGCTCACTGCAACCCAGGGCTGCGTGAGTGCTGTAGTTTCTGTGGTCTGATGAATTATTAAAATGAAGTTCTATCTACATGTTGAATTTAATATAATACAGTATTATTATTCAAAATGGAAGGGAATTCACCCGTTTTCCCGGCCAGTGTTCCAGTAACTAAAACCGATCATTTATTCTTCAGCTGCTGCATTCATCTACAAAATACACAATCAGTGGATGTTTCAGAAAATACATCAAATTTATTTGAGAAATCTTCCTGTTTTGTTTAATGAAATCTATAAAAGTGAAATTCAGTATAGGAACAAATAGCTGCATTGGCACCGTCAAAGCATAATCCAAAATGTCATAGAGTATTTCTTCAAGGATATACACCAGATCATTGTAATGTTATATACTGTTCATTGGGTTTTCAATGAAATAAAGTAAGATTGGTTGTCCTGTACACATTTGATGAATTCTTCTCCTCACTTTGCCCTTTACACTACTGTTCTGCCAGTCGATTTGGGGATAATTGAAGTTACCCATTATCACAACGCTATTGGCTTTACATCTTTCCGAAATCTGCTATCAGATCCGCTCTTGCGTCTCCTTCTCACAATTTGGTGGTCTATAGTATACTCCTAACACTGCAACTGCTCTTTTTGTCCTCATCTGCAACCAGATGGATTAGGTTTTGAGGCCTTCTTCCAACTTATTCCCTTTTAAGGCTGTAACTCCGTCATTAATTAAAATTGCCACCCCATCCCCCACTAATTTTATCCCTTATCTAACCCTCCTGAATATATTATAGCCAGCATTGTTCGTTTCCCATTTCTGCCCTTATGTGAGCCAAGTCTCTGTAAGTGTAAACACATCATATCCCCTTGCAGCAACTAGAGCCTGCAGCTAACTAATTTTACGTGTTAAACTCCGCACATTTAAATGCATGCATTCCAAGACAGAATTCGCCTGCTCTCTACTTTTGTCATGTCCTACCCCGACCCCTATACCTTGTTTTGCACGTCTTTTATCTGCACTGCTGTTTGCATTCCCACCCCCCCCCCTCAAAATTATTTGAACCCCACACTCCGTTCAGTGTTAGATAATCTCCCTGCAATAACATTGGTGCCAGCCCCCTTCAGGTGTAATCCCTGCATCTTGTACTTGTCCCATCACCCCCTTGTACACGACCAAATAATGCATTTTGGAAAAAATAGTTAGTAGAGGCAAAATGAACCGGATGGAAAAATGTCGAAGTGAGTGAAGGAATAGAGAGGCTTGGTGTTTATTATGAGTAAATTTTTGAAGGTGAAATAACAGGCAGATAAAGCTGCTATAAGCGCATGCGATAATTTGTTTTACAAATCGGGGAGAAGAACGCAACATTCAGCAAGGTATATTGAAACATTTAAAAAGACAGGTTAGGCCCCAGCTATCGAACTGTCTTCAGGTTTGGGCAGAACAACTCATAAGGCATTGGGGAGGATAAAAATAAATTTGACCAGGATGGTACCAGGAACGCGGGAGTTCATTGCTGAGGAGAGGCTGGATCAGATAGGATTAATTCCATTGGATCATAGAAGATGACGAGGAAAGCTAATAAAGGTTTTCAAAATCATGAACAAATTCGATCGAAAATCTAATTCCATTGGCAGGTCTGGTTGTTAACCCAAGGACAAAAAATTTAATTAGTAGATAAAGGGGAGCAGTGGTGGGGGAGACTTGTGTTCACACAGTGGGCTGCTCATATCTGGATAGCATGGTCAAAATTGTAGTGGACGCCAATTTGATTTACTCGTGGAGATTTACTAGAATGTTAGCAGGAATGTGTGATGTCAGCTATGAGGAAAGGCTAGAGAGTCTAGGTGTATTCTCGTTGGAACAAAGAAGGTCGAGAGGAGAACCAACAGAGGTTTTCAAGATCATGAGTGGATTCGACCGGGTGAATAAGGAAAAACTGTTTCCACTGGTGGGTGTTTCATTGACCCATGGTCACAGATTAAAAATGGTTTCACATAGAAGCAGAAGGGAGGAGAAGATAATTGTTTTTTCACCAGCGAGTGGCTCGAAACTGGAACGTATTGCCTGAAAACCTGATGGAGGCCGATTCGATAACATCTTCTAAAAGAGAAATTATTTGGGGTGGACGGGTTTGCAAAGTTATGAGGAGTGAGCACGGGAGTAGGATTAGATTGCTCCTTTTAAAGACACCCAATACCCGTTGACCACGATCATTATCTAGTCTCCTCCTTTCTTGAAAATAATTCGCTTTGGGGTTTTTCTTCCCTGGTTGAATAGCTTCAAACTTCCCAACATTAGATTCAATCTGTCGTCTTCTTGCCCACTCACATAGCTTATCTATATCCCATTGCATTTTGTTGGTGTCAACGCCGGACCTTTCGCTATCTCCTCTCTTTTCATCATCCGCTATATTAGATATTTGAAGTACTAAGCACTCGTCCGGATCATTGATATAGCTGTTAAATACTTGAAACCCAAGCAGTGATCCTTATGTTACTCCACTAATCACAGTCTTCCAATATAAGATAGATCCGTTTACCTCTAATCTGTATTCTACGTCTCGTTAGCCAGTCTTCAATCCTTGCCAACATATTGCTTTTAATTCCATGGGCCTTAAGATTGTTCATCAGCCTTTTGTGTTGCACCTTGTCCAACGTCTACTGATAATCTAAATACACGACATCTACTGGTTCTCCCCTATAGACGCTTCTATTTACCTCATTTGTCAAGAATGTAATTTCCTTAGTAAAGCCTTTATTGTCTCTGTCTTGCATTGTAACGGTGTTCTAAGTTCCACAAAAAGACAGACCTATTTAAGCATTCTAGAATTTTCCCTCCCACTGATGTCAGTCTAACTGGGCTATAGCTCTGCTTATTTTCTCCCCCACCCTTCTTAAATATTGGTGTTAATTTTGTGATTTACCGAATCCAGTGAATTCTGGAAGATTAACTACTTTCTCTTCAGCAGCCTCTTTAAAAATCAGAGTGTGCAAGTCGTCAGCACATAATCTTCTCTTCTACTTTCCTATTGTTCAGAATACCACTATAATACTAACACCAATTCCATGTCGATTTTAAATGATTTATGCCTGCATATTAGTATTGTCGGACTCGATCTCAAGTCTGCTCAATTCCCATAGCTCTACGTTTCATCAAAGAGCACTTGGCTTCTGTAACGCCGCAATCACTGCAACATGAGAGGTCACGGTTTAAACCGTTGGATATTCACGATGCCTGCTTCTAGTTATTCTCTCTTTCCGTCTCATTTGCCATCTTTACTGCACTCCTGCACTGTCTCTAGCCATAATTTATGATGATCTCCCCTTTTGGTACGAATCACCTTCAACCTCAGGCACTGTTAGTGGATAACAACTGCACCCTGAGTGACGTCCGCACGATGAACACAACATGAAAATGTTCCAGTATATGTTTCGGAAATAATAATACAATTAATACCATTATCATCGCGAATGAATCTGGTAAATGGTTGAGGTGATTGAGGGACTGGACTAGGAGGAGCGATGTGCATGTTGGATCTGGAGTAGAGCAGCATGAGTCGCAATTCATGCGCTTTAAGATGCAACTCTTGGTATGTAGGTGAAAGGTTTTGTCGATGTCACTATGTTTTCTCAAATTCTGTGAGGAATACAAAAGTTTGACAATGACCAACAGTTTTTGCCTTCTATCAAAAAGTAGAAACCGGGAAAGAGACCTGCGGCTGATGAGGGTAAAACAAAATTGTAAAACTTCTGCAACTGGCTTCCCAGAAGTAATGTGGTAGCAAAATATTTCGATTATTTCAGGTAGAATTCCGAAAGATTTCTACTGGAAAATAATTTCTGAGTGCACGCTATTGTGACACAGAGCTTCTGCAGCTTCTCCCAGGATGGAAAACGATATGGACTTGGCCTTCTTTCGTCCTGTAAATTATTTTGCTCTGATAACAATGATTGCATTTTGATATAGCGCCTTGTTACGGTGCTGATAACTCGAAGTACTTCACAAATTATCCAGTAAAGTGCAGAACATTTATTCTGCTAATAAAATCAACGTGTGCTCATTGTTTTCCAGAGTGCCATCAAGTCGTTCATAAACAAATAAAAATGAAGACAGTTCTACATCCAACCGTAAGTGACACATCGAGTTCTGCACTGAGTAGGTCGATTTAGACAGCATGATACGAATTCCCAAGATTAGGTTTCAAAGCACCACCATGTGAAGCTCCTGTGGCTTAGTGGTTAGAGGACTTGTCTTGCAATCTGGGAAGACCTGTGTTCGAATATAGTCAGGTCAGGTCGATACCTTGAGCACGTCTCCTTACTCCACATCCTAATAATAATGCGTCCACAAAAAACCAAATTATATAATAGGATATTTCAATCCACGAATACTTGAGGGAATCTGCTATGCACTATTGGCAGTCGCAACTAACCCACAAATACACAGTGAATTCACTTTACATTATATTCTGTAAAGCGCTTTGGGACGTTGATATGATGTGAAAAGCGGTATATCAAATGCAAGAATTATAATAATAATTAGTATTATTGACTCAGTCGTGAGAGCAGTACCACTGGGACACACTGTCACACTTTTGGGTATTTAATTTGAAAACCACAATTAATTAACAGTAGAATACATATATAACGGAATCAATTTCAATAAAACATTTGAAGTGGGCACATATTAAATCGAATTTGGAGTCCACGTGTGTGACCTTCGATCTTGGAATGGATGATAAGATTCATCTGAGGCTGGGAGTAGACTCAAAAACTGGTACTCATAGTAGAATGTGCGTTTAATCAAGTTTCCCAATAAACACGATGAAAATGGAGTTAAGCTACTTCTCAAGGACAGTACCAGACCAAGATAATGAGAATGGATAAACAACAGGTGAATACCAGTGATACTCCGCTCTAGATACATAAAACTGACTTGGGAAAATATCAAAGAGAATGATGTAAAATTGAGGTACCATCCAACCGTAGATTTGCAGAACTTTCGGGAAAAGTTTGTGAACCCTCGAAACCGGAGAATTGGAAGTACAATACTTCCACAGAACACCTGGGTATCAATATGTGTGCCTTTGCTTCTTATTATTGTGTTTAACCTTTGATTTATATTTTATTGTGTATAACCTCTTGCTTTGTATTTTGTTATTATTGTTTTATGATAAGTTGCTGTATTTCATATCACTTGTGAAAAATAAATCACTGTAAATTTAAAAAGGATTTTTGGTTAATTATGTTCCACCGTCGGGATCAGAAATAACATGTTAGAAGAATAAAAGACTCAGTGTCCTCCCATGTAGTGAGTGAGTGAGTGAGTCAGTCAGTCAGTCAGTCAGTCAGTCAGTGAATGAATCAATGTGTCAATGAATGAATGAATGAATGAATGAATGTGTGGGTGGGTGGGTGGGCGGATGGATGGATGGATGGATGAGTGAGCGAGTGAGCGAGGGAGTGTGAGGGAGAGGTGGGAATGTGAGCGAGTCTGTGTCAGGGAGTGAGTTTGATGGAGTGCGTGTGAGGGGGCAGTGTGTGGGAGGGAGTGTATGAGGGAAGGGGAGTGTGAGGAAGGGAGTGTATTAGGGAGGGGGTAGGGAGTGTGAGGGAGGGAATGTGTGAGGGAGAGAGGGGGAGTGTCTTGGACGAAAAGGGAGTGAGTGTTTGTGAGGGAGGGAATGTGAGGGAGTGTGTGTTAGGGATTGAGTGCGAGGGGGTGAGTGTGTGAGATGGGGAGTGTGTGAGGGAGATAGGGGGAGGTATAGGGATATAGGGATAGTATGAGGGGGAGTGCTAGGGTGTGTAAGGAAGGGAGTGTGCAAAACAGAGTCTGAGAGCGGGAGGGAGTGTTTGTGCGTGTGTGTTAGGGAGCGAGGGAGCGCGGAGTGTGAGAGTGAATGTGAGACAATGGGTGAGAACGTGAGATTGAGAAAGTAGGAGCGAAAATATGAGTATGTCAGAGGCTGTGTTTGTGTGAATAAGTGTGTGATTGAGGATGAGAGTGTGTTTGCGAGTGTGTGTGTTTGTGTGTGAGTTTGTGTGTGTGAGACAGTGTATGTGGTGAGAGTCTGTGTGACTGTATGAGGGAGCGTGTGAGAGAGTATATGTGAAAGTGACAGAGTATGTGTGAGTGTGTGGTATGTGAGCAAGTGAGTGTATGTGAGAGTGAAAAGGAGTGTGTGTGTGAGAGAGAGAGAATCCGTGTGAGAGTGTGTTTGTGTATGAGAGTGGTATGTGGGTAAATGTGCACGAGAGATTGCTGTGAGAGAATGCGTTTGAAATGAAAGAGTGAGTGAGTGAGTATTTGTGTGAGTGAATGTGTGAGAGTTTAGGAGAGTGTGACAGTGACAGTGAGAGAGAGAGAGATAAAGAGAGAGAGGGGATCATTTCTCAAAGCCACTTACGCATTCAAAACTTTATGCATAACTCGGGTGGAGATTTCTATGGTGTCTGAGGTGACTGTGATCATCAACAATATCGGGATGCAGGAGAGAACCTTCATTATGTCTCTCTTCTCTGTGTGAGAAATATATAGAGAGAGTAAGATAGAGAGTTTGCGACTGAGAGAAGGAGAGAGAGTGAAGTAGACTGTGCAAGAGATTATGAGAGAGAGAGTGCGGGAGACTGAGAGAGAGTATGTGAGAGTGTGAGGGAGAGTGTGAGAGAAGGTGTGTGAGAGAGAGAGTGTGAGGGAAACTGAGTGTGTGAGAGAGTGTGAGAGAGTTTGTGAGAGACAGTGTGAGAGTGTGAGAGAGAGAGAGAGTGCGTGAGAGAGAGTGTGAAGGAGACTGAGGGAGCGAGTGTGAGGGAGCGAGTGAGAGATTGTGCGGATGAGAGAGAGCGTGTGAGAGAGTTTGTGAGGGACATGTAGGCCAACTGATTAACGTAATCAACACTATTAGTGAGTGAGTGAGTGAGTGAGTGAGTGAGTGAGTGAGTGAGTGAGTGAGTGAGTGAGTGAGTGAGTGAGTGAGTGAGTGAGTGAGTGAGTGAGTGAGTGAGTGAGTGAGTGAGTGAGTGAGTAAGCGAGTGCATGAGCGAGTGATTGAGTGATTCGTTGCATGAGCTGGAAAGACAGTCAGAATGCGAGTATTTTGGGTGTTTTTGAAAAGTTATTTTTGACCATGTACCCCAAAAAAGAATCTATCTCCAGTTTTTACATTCTTTCTTATTGGTGGATGCATTCGCTTAACGTTGTTTCGCAATGACTGGGGTAATGGGGGAGCGAAGTTTGGTGCGTCTCAAAAGATGGAAGCAGAAAATCTGGCAAAGCAATTGGTGTTTGTTTGTCATTTAAAATCTTAATTAACACCGACTAGCTTGTGTTGTAGAAAGATTTAAATTGATTGTATATTTATCTGCAAATGCTATGCGCTCTGAGTCGCTGCCCTGCTTGGAGGGTGATGTATATTTACAATGGTTGGCTGTCTGTGAAATCCTATGCTCTGTGGGCAGTGAGTCATTTGGTGTTGTTCTGCTTGAAATAATCATCATAACAGTAATAATATTAATAAAACTTGTGTTTGATATAGCGGCTTTTCATACTCATCGACGCTTCAAATCGCTTCACAGATTGTCCTGTTCAATCAATTGATTGTATATTTGTGGACGATATGCAGCAGCCAATTGCCAACAGCAGCGTCGAAAAAAACAGTGGTGGCTTGAAATGCTTAATATTTTGGTGTGAAGTATTGCCGGAGACGGGCGATCCGTCAGAGGTGGAAGAAGGCGGTGCTGGTGAGGGACTGGATGTGGGGGAGGAAGGAGAGTGGGGAGGGTAGAGCCTGGCGCCAAGCTGTTGCACATGTTCGGAGAGTTTTAATTAATAACGTTTGTCGTCATTGTCAATCTCAAATGATGTAAAAGCCACATGATGGCAACATGACATGGTTTCCATTCTCTGGTAGACAGTTGGGAACTGGATGAAATTAACGCAACAGCAACTGACATTGGTGATGTGGAAATCAATTGCAATCAAACTGTCTCAATTATTATACTTTAATTAGCAAACTGGCATTTTAGCATCTTCTTGATCTCTTCTCTAAATTTGCTCTGAGTCAACACGTAGATACAAGAGTTCGTACAGGAGCTTAGTAGCTGAAGCATGTATCCAGTTTGTTGGACGATGTACGGAGTGCTAATGTCTTTGGGTTTATATTGGTAGTTTACAAGTGACCATTTTAAAGAATGCACAACACTTGTCATCCACAAAAGAACAAAACTGCCGGATATAGCGAAGAGCAAAATGATGGATTTTCTCCGTTTCTCCATCTCGGGATCATTCTGGTTATTCCCACTGCTGTCTCCCCGGATTCTCCTGCGGGCTCTGCTGGCCACTATAATGTGTCTGACAGTCAGGGCATTGACGAGGGTAATAAGAACGGAGACTATTACAGGATTGAGTACACGGATCAAAAATTTGTGCAATTTCCAGTAAGAAGAAGTGTGAAAAATGGGTTTTAGCATGCAATACTTTGGTATATTGTCTATCACAAGGGGAATATAAGAAAAATAAATTGGAATACATTGTACACAGCTGAGCGCACACAATATTGTAATAACTAAAGTTGCCGTTTTTACAGAACAATATCTGTACTTTAATTTCTGACAACAAATGGCGACATAGCGATCAAATGTGAAGGCGACTGTTAGCCATATGGAACATAGAATGGCAGAGACCAGCAGAGCGATTCTCAATCTACACACTGGGGTGTAGGACAAGAAGCTGAAGGGGAAATACATGTTGTTGATGCGGTTCAGTATCACATCGATGATAATAACCATTAGATCTGACACGGCCATGGCCACCATATAGAGAGTGACGACTTTGGAGAGGCCACACCTTCCCCGCGAAAGGATTACAATTGCCAGCACATTAACTAAAAGAGAGAGATAATTTTTTTTGAAAACAATTGTGACAACAATATCATTCAGCTCTGACTAAAGAACTATGATAGCAATAACTTAAGAGCGGAGGAGTAACCGCTCCCGAGTTAGTGGGTAATACCGGTCCATCCCCTAACTGATCCATCATGTGGTCTTGGACTCTTGTCCGAACCTAAATCATGACAGCCTCATGGCTGAGCAGATTCGCTTCAAATCATTCGAATCATGTTCATTAATACAAGTATCCACGTCACGTTTCGACGCACAAAGCTTTGTGACAATCCATCAGATTTCCCCAGAGAGCAGAAGGTACAAATGTGTCCACGTAAATATATATATTGATTTTGACTAATTGATATCCTCTTCAGAAAACAAATCTTTTTTTTCCTCCGTGGATGTTGTCTATGTGTCGGTCAACACTGAGCTACCGGACTCCACAAGGTTCAACAATAAGCACAGATACAATGAGCCTCGCAGCTTTTTGTGAGGAAACATTCTATGTTTCTCCGAGACTGACCGTTTAGCTATCACATTTGGAGGCTTAATACAACACATCACCGTCTCTTTCCTGAAATGTTTTACACCGGGCGTGATTATCTGCATGATAACACAGCTCAGCCACTTACAGAATCCTGGGTTTGTATAAAACAATCCGGGTAATGTCGTAACTTCCAATCAATGGCGAGCAGGTACACTTTAACACAACAATAAACATTGACATTTTGCTCTTCAGGGCAGCGGCTAACAGAGTGGAGGCTGCCAAATATACTCAGGGATTTAATACACAGCCCCAAAATATACAGACTATTCACTTTGCAGTACATTATGTGAAGCGTTTTGAGACTTAATAATACTAATCATTAGGGTTAGCATTTGATATCGCGTTTTTATCGTCTTCTGGACTGTGTCTCAAAGGGATTCCAATTCCCCTTTACCAATGCCGTCCTCTCCGGTTTCCCCTCCCCCACAATACACAGAGTCCATGTCATTCATAATCTGCCACCCACATTCTCACCCGTACCATAATTCGCTCCCCCTTTATCCCAGTCCTCGTCAGACTTCACTGGCTGCCTGTCCCAGAGAATATCGACTTCAAGATCTTCACCCTTGTCTAACAATCTCTCCAATCCTCTGCACCCCCTACCTCGCTGATCTGCACTCTCCTCAAACCAGCTCCTCTAACCCACTGAGTTAAAGGGCTCCACATCTGGTATACGTGAAAAGGTGTATATCAAATGGAAGGATTATTATTATTATCACTGTTGAATGGGGAGAATTCATCCAGCGTTTTCTACGGGCTCTACAACAGCTTCAATTTACAGAGGAAACTTCACAAGGTGAAGTTCCTCGGAGCATTTGATAATAGAGGAGCCTGCACTGAGCAACGGGGAGGTGAATGTAAACTTGATCAAAAGGGAACGTCTTCGGGTGGGATTGGAGTAAAGTGGCAAACCGGAGTTTGAGTGAGAGACTTTCAGAGATGCTGAGTGTACTGGCTGCAAGCTATGCTGAACAGAATGGATGGATGGCACAGGGTATGTGAGCAGGAGGCTGGGGCCAGACGACCAGAGGTAAAGCGTGAAAGTGAATATTTCGCCGGGATCCAGGTTAAAATGTATGAGTTTCCAACACATTTCTCATCCTGATTGTTTCGTGCACCAGGATCTCATTATTCTGATCTTTCGGCACACCACTATCTCAAGGTTACCGTCTCCTGCATTCCTGCGACGTCCCCCCGACGTCAACGGCGCTCTAACAATGTAATCTTGTTGTTGTTGAAGTACTTGTTAAACATTTCCACACAAACTGTGCTCTATGGATCAGCCAACAATATGTCCACTCCTTTTATAATAAAACGCGCATCATCCAAGAACTTTTTGAGATGAAAACATCAACCTTTTCCTCCTCACGAAAACGTGGGTTTCTCCAGGCGCCAATTTTGCCCCTGACAGAAGCCACACCAGGCGTCTACACCATCCATCGTACCTCACTAACGAATCGCCACGTTGGGAGTGCAGCTCTTAACGGCCTGGACCCTCTTGACCTATCACCCTTCTCCTCTGCCATCGTTCCCTCCAATATACAACCGTCAAATGCATTTCTCAAAATTCACCTCATCTATCGCACCTCCAAGCACTCCACCAACTTACACCCCTCCCACTCTGCTCAGAAGACCTTGTACCTCCACTACCGATAACCTCTTGATCTACATCTGCTAAACACTTCTCCCTCCTTTTCTCCCTCAATCGCTGTCACCAAATACATTGTCTGAGACAAAATGAATTCCAATCAATTAACAATCGGGTTTTTACTTACTGCTTATATAAATATAATTCGAGTGGAATAATGAAACTGGCCGAAATTTTCGCACTGCTTGGCATCGAACCATGGATCTCTCTCTTACGATCTGAGTGCACTAACAACTTAGCTACTGGTTCTTCCAAATAAACCATTTTTCATGCAGTGGTATTCTCTAGCGGAGGACACCAGTGAGCGGAATGAACCTTGAACATATTTTCTCGTCTCTGCTTACCAAGAAGGAAGTAGGAATTAGGTGTTTAGATGATCTTTGAGCGCTTATCGATGACACATTGACATGTTAGATTGTTGTATCAAACGTAACGATTATTTCCATTCCATTTCATGTATTTGTTCATAATATAGTACTTCATAACATATTATTTTCTGACACAAAACTATTGCTCTTGTGTTTGAAAACATGAATACTTCCTGGTTACTCTGTCTCCCAAGGTAATGTATTCCATTCATTTACCATTCGGTCACTGTAACAGTGTTTTCGCAGATTAAATTTGAATTCACCCCCCGGCGTATAATAGCAGGATGTTACACCTGGTCTTACGTTTTTCGTCATTTTGTTAACCGCCTTTACAGTTTCCGAAACTGAATCAGACCTTGCTTCAAACTTTCCAACTCAATAGATTATAGATCAATTGTATAATACGAATAATCCTTGCATTTGATATTGCGCTCTTCACATCTTATCGACGTCCGAAAGGGCGTCACTGAATGTACTATAAAGTGAGTTATCTGTAAATAATTGTGGGCGAATCGCGGCAGCTAAATGAGCACAGCAGTGTCCCACAAACGGTCGTGGTTTAAAATGACCAATTGTACAATTGTGGTATTTGTTGGGTGGAGGAATTATAATTAGACGTGTGCGATAAGGAAACTTGCCCAAGGTTTACCCCTGACGTGCCTGCATTCGAGTACAGATCTTCCCAGCTTGGTCTCTCCATGTTGCAAAATAAGTGCTGTAACAACTGAGCCACAGGAGCTCCAAAAGAGGCAACCAAGAAGTTCACTTCGTGTAACCACTCCGGCCCTTAAAGCACGAGAAAAAGATGATGAAAGAGACAAAGGGAGAAGGAATTTGACGTCTGTATGTATTACCAGGTACACCGATAACTGCGAGAATTGGATAGTAAATTGCTTCAACGTCAAAAATTTGTGGATTCCCCATAGTTGAGTGAGCAAAATGTGCCTATCGCTCTGAGTCACACGCTCTCCGACAATCAGAAGGTACATGTAAATGCATTACTATTTATACAGAATATACTTGGCTCTGGAGACACCTAGGTAAATGATGTCATTGTCATTTGCATTAACCACGCTTGTTTGAACACAGCGTCTCAAATAGTATCAAAGAATAAGCCTTCATTTTAACGTAGCAACTTCTCTCGTCAACACGACATCTTACAGTGCTTCATTCGCACACTGCGCTGTGAAATTAATATTCTGTACATTTCGTGAGTGAACAGCGACAGCATATCCATCACAGGTGTCCCACTAATAATCGGCGATTGAATTACTAATTTATTATTACTATTTAATAATTAATCTTTCATCCCTTTTGCAATCAGACAATCGACTAACGTACGCTTGCTACTTACTGTTAGCTAAACAAATGTGTGAATTGTAGGGAAACTTGATGTAGAATCAAACCTAGTTATCTGGCTTGTGAGACGAGTGTTCCAAATATATAGCTGTGGGATTCAATATATTATTTTGAGAAGCATACAGAACATAAACAACTTGTAGCACACGGGGATGACATAAAGATGGAGAAAGAAAGGGAATGGTGGATGGTTAGCAAGGCCATACGCAGGGGGGGTGCGACGGGTGCGTACGCACCCCCCCAAATTATAAAAGGTCCACATTTTCCGGGGTAGAGAATTGTATTTTTTATCAAATTTAAATACCAAGTAAAGTAAATTTATTGAGCATTTGTGTAACAATCAGTTCTTCAAAACTATATATAAATTATAAACTCACATCTTTGAATGATTTAGTATTAATATAAAATTATCGAGTCGCACACCAGAATCGGCGTCTACCCCAAAACATACCGCGTCGATAGACCAGTCCATGACGCGGCGAGTCTGTGACTCGTGATTGGATAAACTTAGGCACGCGCCAAGACTCAAATCCATCCTCGTTTGTAAATCATCCCGTAAACAGCCACAAGGGTAGCACCACTACTGGAGTTAAAATCATCTTTTCATCTGATCACCGTAAGTAAAAATTACTCAAGTGTTGAGAGGTGTGACTATAATGCTAGCAAACAATGACAACATATGTACAAGCTTCTTAGAAATTAAAGCTTTTGAGAACCCAACAAAAAAGTTATATGCTGGACGGAAATGCCTATCTTTAAAAGAAATACTCAAAGACGTAGACCTATGCTTTAGCGCCTATTCCACGTGGTGTGACAATCGGAAATCATCCCGTATACAGTCACTACATAAAAAGGTAGCACCACTTTGTGGAAGCTGAAATCATATTTTAATCTGATAAATGTCAGTTAAAATGACTTAAGTTTTGATAGGCGTGTTTCTGAAATATCACGTTTCTTGTTTTGTCTTGATTATCACATTTGATTTATATTATTAAAAATGTATTCCTGTAATTAACAATAGCTTTTAGAGACGTCCACTGGCATGCAAAAAAAAATATGACCGCAAAGATAAACAGTGCTACTTTATTTCACGTTCAATTTTGTACCCAGAGTGAAAAAACATCAATGTCGCACGAATTTGGCATAAAAATAGTTTCACCGTCATCTGATCGAGCGAACTCGGGCATTGACAACCACACTTCTCCACTGATCCCTTCTCTCCACGCAGCCTGACAACTCCCGCCCGCCAATACCCCAATTGCGCTCCAGAGTATCGACTATTCGACCTTCCAAAAAAATTTAGACACGGACTACCGGGGAAAATAAAAACACTGAATAAATACTGATGCTCTTAAACACCAAGGGCATGAAACATTTACCGTTCATATTGGATCTTCTGAACCGATTAAATAAGACCTCAAACTGTGTAAAACGTCGGAGCCTCGAGGGGGCCTCGGGGGCAGCCGCAAGCCCCCCGCCATTGTTCGTCCCATCACTAGCAATTCGCACCCCCCCAAAAAAAATCCTGCGTACGGCCCTGGATAGATAGAGATTGTTCTGTGATTCGGTGTTCATTCGCTATAAGTGCGGCCATCATTGGTGGAAACTTTAGTTCGATCCACTGCAGAAGGCCGGAGGCAGTCCAATCCATAGAAATATAGAATAACGTCAGAGAATGCGGGTATTTGGAAAGAAGTGTGAGGAGGTGTATTTGGAAAGTGAAGAATGCCTCGTTGAGTTGGCAATCAGGCAAATTGAGGACATGGAAGAAAACATAGAAACGTACGCACAATAGTGAAGCCTCATCCCATCCTTTAATATTGCAAAGCTGATGTGTAACTCAACTCTAATTAGCCAACCTCTCTATTATCCTTTAATAAACTCATTCCTATTCACTAATAGAAACACCGGGAATCTTCGGTAAAACCCAGCAGGTCAGGTAGCATCTGTAAACAAAATAAACCGAGTTAGCATTTCGGATACATGACATTGCGTCAGAATTGTGGCAGGTTGGGAGCGAGAGGGTTTTGAGGAAGCAAATAGGTGATGGGTGTCAGGACACCGAAAGCAATGGGGACAATTGGGTAGAGGACAGAAGATAATGGTTGGAGAGTTGTTTGTGCTGTGAAAAAAAGGCAAGTGGTGGGTTAGGGTTAGAGTTGTAACATATATTTAGAGAAGGTCTGCTTAAAATGCAAAACCAAGATAGGGGAGAATTTGCAACAGATCAGGAAGACAAGCAAGCGAGAGAAAATGTGTTTCTCGATACGGTTGATTTCAGAATGAGCACAGAAGAAGGGGTGAGGACAGTGAGCTATTATGGTCTGAAATTGCTTAAATGAATATTTGACATGAGAGGGCTGTAGGTATCTATCCACTCGAGTGTTGAGGAAGTGAACAGCTTCAGCATCCACGGCATTTTGGGGCGGAAGGTTCCAAATCTCTAACTACTATGTGTGAAAAGCTACTTACCAATTTAATTCCTATGTTGGCTAGCTATAATTTTCAGATAGTTTTGCAAAATCTCAACCAGTGTCCACTCAGCACTCTAATCTCAATGGAATAGAGACATGTTTCATAGTTTAATCCCTATTCGTTTGGTAATTATTCTGGTGTTTATTTGATATCACCACACCAGAGCCAAGATATCCTTCGTAAGGCACGATAGCTATAACTGAACTATAATAGGTCGGATCTATCCAACGCTCACCTGTAGAGTTTAAACATCATTTTCAATCCTTTACATTCCATTTACCTTGAGTTGAAGGGAAATATGCCACGTAACATTTTAGTAACCTTCTCGAATTCTGAACCTGTTTGAGAGATTTGTCTATGCGGACCTTAGACCTTTAACCTAAGGCAGTTCATGGATTCTCAATAAATTTTAAAAAAAACGTATTGCTATTTTGGGACACGTAGTGGATATGTGCTGATCTCCACATTGAATTCCTTTTCACACAGTTTCGTCCACTCAATTAATCTATCTAATACACTTTGTATTTGTGTAGTCTCCTCTACATGATATACCGTGGCTCCTGGCAAACCCTGTTAGTTTTACCTCCGATTCCCAGCTCTTTTGCTGTTGCTAATAATTAGCTGTGTGGAAAGTCGTCCAATTTCTTACAGGAGCCCATTTCGGCGTCACACATAGACGCTCTCTTATCGACCATCATTATGCGCTTCTTGAATGTTAAAAATTCCAATTTGAATAGTCACGCATGACCCACATTTCACAAATCCTTGCTGATTCTCTGTCATTACGTTCCTCTTTGTCCAGATAGATGTGGCAGGGGAGAGATTGTAGTAACTAAAGATAAGATAATCGATTTACTCTGTCGTCATAGATTCAGTGAAGATTTTCGGTGCAAGACCATTCGTCAGAACTGATCAACGCCATGAGGTCTGACGAAGATCCTGTGAGATTAATGCAAATTGTCAAAATGTTGACAGTGAAGAATATTGTGAAAATATCAATCAATCATTCATATAAATCTTTCATTCATATACCTCCTTTCAAATCGAAAGAATTTTCAATTTCGATTTCAAATCGAAGAGCCTGATGCTAAAATAAAATGCATCAGTGGCTTTCTTTAATATGTTCAAGGACTGAGCATGTAACGCCTCTGCTGAGAATCTTGTAAATTCACTGCCGTCCGACAGGAATAATGTTTCCTCAAATCTGCGCAAGAAAGCCGAATTCATAAAAATATGACCCCCTAGTTATAGTTTCTCCAACCAGTGCTAACAGTACTCAACTATCTTAACAACAACAACAACAACAATTTACATTTATAGAGCGCCTTTCACGTCGGGACGACGTCCCAAGGCGCCACTTAATAATCTTATATGTTTCTATCAGATCAACTATAACTCTAAGATAATCTAGAGAATGTTGTCCTAAATCAGTGCACCTATCCTCACATCTCATTCCCTCATCCCAAGCACCAAGTCATTGATTCTACGCTGCACACCCTTTCTTACGTAAGGCGACGAAAAGTGCTCACTGTATTCAAGGTGCGGTCTCATCAGAGGCCCATAAAACTATAGCATGACTTCCATGCACTTATGTTCTAACATTTTTGTAATGAATGCAAACATGCTATTAGCTTTCCTAGTTGCTTGCTGTAACTGCAAACTAGCTGTTTGCGACTTTTGTACAAGGACATCCAAATCCCGCTGAACACAAGCGTTATCTAGTCTCTCCCTTTCCAGAAAATAATCCGCTTTTGAGTTTCTGTTACCGAGGTGAATAGCTTCACACATCCCAACATTAGATTCAGTTTGCCACCTACTTGCCCACACACACACATCCATAGTCTGTTACATTTTATTGTGTCATCTTCGGATCTTTCACTCCCTCCTATCTTTTCATCATCCGCGAATTTAGATATTATGAGTTCTAAGCCCTCGTCCGGATCATTCATATAGATGTTAAATATTTGAGACCCAAGCACTGATCATTGTGTTACTCCACTAATCACACCCTGCGATTATCAGTAGGACGCGATTCTTTCTACTCTCTACTCTATTTCCCGTTAGCCAATCTTTAATCCATGCCAACATATTGCCTTTAATATTATGGGCATTAAGATTGCTCATCAGCCTTTTATGTTGCATCTTGTCGTAAGTCTACTGAAAATCTAAATACATTACATCGACTGTTTCTTCCATATATACCCAGCTAGTTACCTCCTTTGTCAAGCTTGACATCTCCTTTGTAAAGACTTTGTTGACTCTGGCTTGTCATGCTTTGGTCTTCTATGTTCCACAGAAAGACGCCCCTATTTAAGCATTCTAGAGTGTTCTTTCCCATTCATGTCAGTCTAACTGGTCTATGCTCTGCAATTTCTCTCCCACACCCTTCTTAAATAGTGGTGTGACGTTTGCGATCTTCCAATCAATGCGATCTCTTCCAGAATCAAGTGATTTCTTGAAGATTAAGCACTATGTCTTCAGCCACCTCTTTAATAATCAGAGAATGCAGGTTATCAGCACAGAATCTTCTCTTCTCCTTTGTTGGGTGCACAGAATACAACTATAATAGATCTGCGTATCCCTTGTCGATTTAAAATAATCTATGCCTGCATGTTAGTATATTCGGACTCGCTTTGAAGTCTGCTCACTTCCCATATTTCTACGTTGCATCAAAGAGTACTTGGCTTCTGTAGCGCCGCAATCACAGCAACAATGGAGTCCATGTATTCAGCCATTGAATATTCCCTTTTAGTAATGCCTGCAACTCGTTACTCTCCCTTTCCTTCTCATTTGCCATCTTTACTACGCTCCTGAGCTATCAGTAACCGTACTTTATGCTGATCTCTCTTTTGGTACGAATCACCTTCAAGCTCAGGCACTGTTAGTTGCTCAAACACTACAGCTTGTTTGACTTCCGCAGCATGAACACAACATGATATTATTCACATCTATTTTCGAAAATAATAAAACAATTAAATCCTTTATTATCAGGAAGGTATCTGACAAATGGTTGAGGCGATAGAGGCACTGGACTAGGAGTAACGATTAGCATGCTGTAACTGGAGTAAAAATAATGAGTACAAATGAGTAAAATTAGTAACAATAATTATTATTGATGCGCTTTGAGACGCTACCCTTATCATGTAAGTGAAATCTGTTGTTGATATCACTTTGCTCTTTAAGCTTCTCGGCGGAATACATATGTTTGTAAATGATCAACCGTGTTTGTAAATGATCCACCGCGTTTCCCTTCTACCAAAAAGTAGAAACGGGGAAAGTGACCTGTGGCGGTTGAGGGTAAAACATAGGTGTAAAACTTCTGCAACTGGCTCCCCAGAAATAATGAGGTAGCAAAAGATGTCGATTATTTTAGGTAGAATAAATTCCGATAGATTTCTGCTGGAAAATAATTTATCGGTGTACGCTATTATGACACAGAGGTTCTGCACCTTCTGCCAGTACAGCAAACCAGATGGACTTGGCCTTCTTTCGCCCTGCAAATTCCTTTGCTCTGATAGGAATTGTTGGATTTTGATATCGTGCCTTGCTACGGTGGTGACAGTTTGAAGTGCTTCACAAATTATCCATTAAAGTGCTGGATAATGGTATGTAGTAGATTGTTGGCCAGAAATCTGAGATGAACTCCCATTTGTTTTCAAGAGTGCCACCTGATTGTTGACATCCAAGGGAACATGAAGACAGTTCAACACCAAAACGTAAGCGTGACACACCGAGGGGTCAATTTAGACAGTATGATCCGAATTCACAAGTTGGGGATTCAAAGTAACACCATGTGGAGGTACTGTGGTTCATTGGTTAGAGCACTTGTCTTGCAAGCTCGGGAAACCAAGTTGGGGAGACCTGTGTTCGAATCCAGGCATGTCAGGGCGAAAGCTCGGGTAAGTATCCTTACTCCACACACATGCAAAATAATATTCCGTCCAAAACAAACCACAATAATAAAATTGGTCACTTCAATCCACGATTGTTTCTGAAGCACTGCTATGCACAAATGGCTAACGCGATTCGCCCACAATGAATTTACTGTAGATTTGTGGACGATATGCTGCAGCCAGTTGGCCGCAGCAGCGTCCACACAAACAGTCGTGGCTTGAAATGCTCAATTTTGCTGGGTGAGGTATTACAGGGGACGCGCGATCCATCTGCGGTGGAAGAAGCCAGTACTGTTGAGGGACCGACAGAATGGGGGGAAGGAAGGACTGTTGGGGTTCGCACATGACACTAAGCTGGTGTACGGTTTCGGAGCGTTTTAGTTAATGACGCTTGTCATCATCGTGAATCTCAAACGACGTAAATGCTACATGATGCCAACATGATACGGTTTTCGTTCTCAAGTAAACAATTGGAGACTAGCTAATATAAACGCAACAGCAAATGACACTGGCGATGTGGAAATCAGATACAATCAAACTGTCTCAAGAATAACAATTTAATTAGCAAACGGGCATTTTAGACAGATCCAATCTTAGATCCACTCTAAGGCACAATAAAATATAAGCCAGTGCAGGTCACATTCCCAGTTAAATGTATGATTGTGTTTCTGTCTTTCATGCAGCCATCACAATTACCATTGTGGTCCTGGCGGAAAGAATGTGTGGACTCTCCAAATGTGTCACCCGCTACCTGGTCGCAAAGGCTGTTGCTAATATGCTGGTCATGGTTTTTCATATGATCCTGTACGAGACAATTTATATTTACATTACGTATTCACCCATATATAAAACAGCCATTTGTCGCCTGCACCTGTTATGCTTTGCTTCATTGTAACTGATATCTCTGTCTGGCTGACCATGACCTTCACCTTCGACCGATTCACTGCTATATGCTGCCCAAAGCTCAAAACCAAGTATTGCACGTCGAGGACAGCGGATCTGGTTATCTGGACAATCTGTGCAATTTTTTGCTTGGAGAACATCCCCCTGTGCTTCATGTTTGAACCACGGATGGTAGTCAATGGGCAGTCCAGGTACTGCTCCGTCAAACTTATTGTTTACACCTCTCCCCTTTGGAGGGGCTATAACTGGTTCGATTTTTTTTCAAATCCACTGCTTCCCTTCATCCTCATCCTCCTCTTCAACACCCCGACCATCAGGCATGTGTTGGTGGCCAGCAGGGTACGCCAGGGTCTGCGGGGGGCTGCGATGGGGAGGGACGAGGAGATAGAGAGTCGGCGGAAATCCATAATCCTGCTCGCTACCATCTCGGGCAGCTTTGTGTTGCTTTGCCTCACCTACATGGTCACCTTCATCTTTGCGATTGTTACAGAGTCCAAGATCCTGGAGGCTGACTACAGCAGTCCTTTCACCATTGCTGAGGAGGTGGGTTACATGTTACAGCATCTGAGGTCCTGCTCCAATAACTTCATTTATGGTGTGACGCAGAACAAATTCAGGCAACGGCTCATATCCATCTTCACTTACCCCCATCACCCGCTTACTGGTCCACTCGCATAATTCAACTTAGATTTGCTGCCTAGTTCAGCCTTGACAACACAGACATACACATATACACACTCAAATACATATACACATACATACACACACAAATCCATTCACACAGACACAGAAAAACATATATACGTTTTGTGGAATGTTATTTCTGGATTGAAGAATACTAGTCAATCTGCATTTGGAATATAAATTGTGTACGTTAGCTTTATGTCTCCTATATAGTTTATAATACTGTATTTGTGTTCTTTATATTCTGTTACCATTGTCTATCATCATTGCATTCATCTTACCTGTATGTAGTTAGTTTGCATTATGTGGGAAAAAGTTGATTTGTGGAAGAGTTTGTGAAAAGGAAAGATCTCCAAACAATTATACACAAAGTGTATGAACGAATCGAATTACTCTACATAGTTTGAGTCAGTCATTGCAGAGGGGGAGAATGTGTTGGCGGCATCCAAGGAATACAGATACTAAGTTCTCAAAATATAACAGCAAAACAACAGCAACAACAAAAATGCATTCATGCAGCGTCCTTCACATACTGTAGCTTTGTTTAACTTTCGATAGTCAGACACAGAGCAGGATGGGAGAAGCAATGGAGCTGGGGAGTCCAGTTTGAAGGACATGAGAATAGTCCAGCTAATGTGTGACGATTGCCTCCATGAGGATTTCGACTGTTGTGAGTGTGAGGTAGGTATGGTGGTGGGCAATTTGACGGTGGAGGTGGGAAAGAGTGTTTCTGTTCAACGAATAGATGTGGAGTAGACTGTAAAGCTGCTCTTCGAAATGGATGCCTAAGTTGAGTTTGGTGATTCTGAGGGCGAGCCCAGGGAATTCGAGGTTTTGAAACCCACTGGAGAGAAATTGTTGACCGGAGCCAACGAGCATGGCTTTCGTTCTGCTGACATCCACCCATTGAACATTTGTCAAATAAGTTGAAAGAACATCAGGGAGATGGATTCACAGCCTGGTTTCATCCACATATATGTGAATGTTAACCTCATGTATACGAATGAAAATGTCGACAGGAAGCATCTCGACAACAAACAGAGCAACATTCCATGCAATGAGACATTCAATATGTGAAAGAGAACTGATGTTGGTTTTCCAATTGATGTATGGATAAAATAAACATGTAATACTCTACCTCCTTGATACCACAACCCTTCAGTGCTGAACCAAGTGGTATCTCAGTCCTGTAGGGCAATGCATGTGAGAGGACAACCAGCCTGTCTTATTTTTACAATTGCAGGGAAAATATATGCTAGCATTTTCTTCAATTAGCTCCAGTAGATTCTGAAAATAAAAGCCTCGGCCCTTGTACTATTACCAGCTGGACAAATAGTTGATAGATAATTCAAGTTATAGCTTGTTTGAGGAGCTGATTTGGGAGAAGAGGTGCGTCCAACAGACGCAGACTAATCTAACCCTCTCACAAACAAACTTAAACCACAAGACACAAGCTGATCACTGCCAAAACTACCCACGTCTCCTCCAGAAACAAACATAAGCCTCGACATACACAAACAAACCTACACCGCACGCACAAACGTACCCCCCCCCCCCCACATACATATACAAACCTACAACCCAACACAAACAAACCTACCCGTCCACACACAAACCCATCCCCTACCAGCTACTCAAACATAACATCCGACATTCACAAAGCTACACATCCCACCTCAAACACGGGTTTGTGGGGGAACACACAGGTTCTGACAGCGTTGCCTGGAGCAGGCAATGCACGTACTTAAAGTTAGTATCCCAATCGCGTTGAAACACATAGGCATATCTAATGTGACTGATTGACTGCTTTTCCTTTGTAAACGTTTTACAACTTTTGCAGCGACGGAATATTGTTTCAAACAAAGTTACTGATTCAACATGTGGAGAGATGGTAATTGCATTCTCTGTACTAGGATGTTCAAAATATTTCAATAATAATCCTTGTATTTGACAAAGCGTTTTTCAATTGTTTTAGACGTATCAACTCGCGTCATTGGTTACACTGCAAAGTGAATTGACTGCATATTTGTGGGAGAAACGCAGAAGGCAAATGTGCATATCGGGTTCTCTCGATCAGTCGTAGATTGAAATAACAAATTAATTATTGTTTTTTCTAAGGGATTATCATTTCGACTTTGATCAAGTAACACATCATAGACTTCTTAGAATTATGAAAGCCTATGCGACACAGAGAGTAAGGAGAAATGGTGAATGGCTTCTATTTGCTGACTGGAGGGAAGTACAGAATGGAGTCTAGAATCTATCGGTATTTTGAACTCATCTCATTATAATACGCAACTGACCTAACTAGAAGGAATTCGATATACCTGTTTTCGGTTGACCCAAATCTAAGGAAAGTTGTACATTTATCACAGGAGATTGGACGCGGACATTGCAGGTTGATGAAGTGTGGAGACCATGGCAGATTAAATGTAGCATTGAAAATGCAAAGTGGTTCATTTTGGCAGGATATACAAGGATTGTAAATATACATCTTATGGTACGGTACAATCAAAAAGGGGATTGTACAACAAAAATAGACTTCGGGATCCATCTGAGCGAATCGTTGCCTGTGGAGCAACCGGAAAAACATTTAGCTAAACATAATTTCTGGGGAAGTTACTGCAGTCTCAAACACACAGGCTTCTGGTAGGGCGATCTCCCAAACTCAACAGAATGGTAACAGAGGGAAAAAAAAACATTAGGATAACAAGGTGTATAAACCTAGTCTCTATTCGATTGAGATATACAGGGTTGATGTTTCATCCGTTTCAGATTTTAAGAATAAAATGATTTGTTAGAGTAGATACAGTTAATCTACTTCCTCTTGTTGAGGAATGCACAGACAGGGGACATAAACTAAGCATGATCATTTTAAGGATATTTAAAGTGTAAAATTTGCTGGCAGATATGCATCTTTAGTTACGGCGCATCAGTATCCATCTCGCTCGAAAGCCACTGGATGATGAATCCGTTCACATCTTCAGCAACGAGGCGAGCAAAGGATGTGTTAGGTCAGGGTATTAATTGAAATTGGGCATTGTGGTTCACTGTACGAGGTACAGGTCAACTATGAACTTATACAATGGAAAACAGGATATGATGGCAGATTGCTTCGGTTTACCTTCTGGGCTTAAACTACACCATTTCTAGCGATGATCCAATGACTTCCCATAAGTGAACGGGTCAATTTAGAGGTAATCAAACTTGTTTCCAAATTCCTTCATGCCTTTGCATTTTGCCAGCTAACCGACTTGCTAACAGCCCAGGCTTCAATCCACATCCTCCCCTCTGTTGGCTCTGTCTTTCCGCTTGTCATTGTGCCCCCATTTCAATGGTGGCCACGTTATCAGTGCATATGACCAGATGTCCAGAACATTTATCCTCCATCCCTATTCGTTTTCATACCCATCCACGACTTCATGTCATGTTTGAGGAGCTTCCTATTCAATGGATTCTATGTTGGCATCCCATTAGCCACACCTCGACGCCATCCACCACCACTGTCCAGCCCTCTGGAATGCTACACGGTGTGTGGGGTGCCATATAATTAAGGTTAGCTGTTATATGTGTCATGTTAAATGGCGACAATACATGTTGAGCCCAATATCGAAACTGCGAGTTGTCCTCCTTTGGCTACCCATCCCACTGTGCATTGAGCTCTCCACCCTGTGCTTCTTCATCCTCATCCAGAAATCCAACTGCCGACCCTCAAACATGACCATTCCGCCTCGATTACCATACATAACCCAACACACCATGTAGCTCTGAACGATTAGCGATACACTATATTTAGGTGATTCCCACAGTTGATTGTGACTCACAGCTGGGTTTACATTATCCAAAACTGCCTGAAAATATATCTCTTTGTCGGTGCCAAGACCATCTTCCACACCTTGTTTAAAACCAACCCTCATCTCGGTATTGTCAGTATTTTTGTTGTTAAACGTTGTTTTATAGACTTTTCTCCAAAACGTAAATTTATTAAATTAATGTAAATGTGTGCTAACGGTGAAAATGTTTTGGTAGATGAATTTCGTAAACTCGCTTTCACATCCTTGAGCCGTCTCGTCGTTCATTGGTTGGCGGCCTACATTCCAAGTAAGAGATCTCGGTTTTATTCCAGCCAGGGCGAAACCTTGGTCAAGTTAATCTACAAGTCTGATAATACTCCCTCATGAATAAAGCTGAGAAGCAATAAAGTATAGCATTACCTCGGGAAGGAAAACCAGTTTGGAGAAGTTTCAGAAAGACAAGTTTGAAAACAAAAACAACAAAATTACATCGATGGAGCGCCTTCGCATCAGGAGTATGTCCGAAGGCGCTGAACAGGTATGTCGGGACCCGAGCGAGGATGGTGGTGGAGGCAGCGGGAAGGAGAGTAAAAAGCGGGGAGGGTTAGGAGGGCAGCAGAAGGCGCGGTCGAAAAGGAAGTTCATAAGACCGGCCTCGAAGGACGAAAGGAAGGCAGTGAGGCGAAAGGATTGCGGGATATATTTCCACAGTGTAGATCTATTCTACTCAGAGGAGTCAAAAGTTCCGGACTGGAGACTAGAAGAGGATAAACTTGTGTTTGCACAGGAAAGTGTTCAGGCCTGGGACGACCTGAAATAAGGATGGCAGCAGATTCTATTAAAGCTTCAATAAAGGAATCGGATTGGAAAAAAAATAAAAAGGAAAGAACAAAGCTGGTCTGCGGGGCAAGGGTGTGGAAATTCGACAAGTTGGTACGATTTGCAAAGGGGAATGCTGGACGTTAGGTCTCCAGAATACTGCAAAATTCAATTTTATATTCGAAAGTTGGATAAAGAAGCGTGTCAAATAACCAAACTTGGAATCTTGTTTCGCCCATTTCCCCCGCACCAGGCTCCCCGACCACATCACATAAAAATTCATTCGGCTCCATTAGACCCCATTCCCACAGAGAATCGATTTCATGATCCTCGTCCTCAACTTCAAGGTGTCCCCCACATGTCCCACGCCCTTAACCCTCCTATCTCTCCGACCAGCTGTCTCCCTATCAAACTCTCCGCTCCCTGCGATCAACGGGCTCCGGCCTTCTCCATGTCAACTGCCCGAACCGCCCTTCAACACAACGCCCTTCAACACACGTTGAAGTTGAAGTTGAGTTCAAACATGTGTAACTCCACCGCCCAGTCCTTTTGCCAATCTCCCTCCCTCGCCTCCTCTTCGTCCGTGCCTTCCGCTGCCCTCTTCACTCTTTCCCTCCCCTCCTAACTGTCTTAAGCCACTTCCTTCTACTCTGCAGCTCTCCCATTCTGGAGTCTCGTCCTGAATGCTCAGCACCTTGGGACGTCTTCGCAATGCGAAAGGCGCTGTATAAATGTAATGCTGTTGTTGTTATTAATGTATCTTCCCTTTCCACCAGGCCTTCATACAATGAATAAAATAGATCCATAATGTGGATCAAACCCAGATATATTGGTTGGAAGGCAAGCCGTCAACCACTGAACTACGAGACGGCTCAAGGATGTGAAAACGAGTTTAAAAAATCCATCTAACAAAACGTTTTCACCGTTAATAAAAATTTAGATTAATTTAACACATTTAGGTTTTGGAGGAAGGACAAGATTAAAAAAAAGCTTAACAACAAAAGTACTGACAATACCGAGATGAGGGTTGGATTTAAAAAAGGTGTGAAACATGGTTGACAAAGAGATACGTTTTAAGGCAGAATTGGATAAGGTACACCAAGGTGTGAGTCACAATCAACTGTGGGAAACATCTAGATAGAGTGTGTTGCTAATGGTTGAGAGCTAAATGGTGTGTTGGTTTACGTGTGGTGATCGAGGCGGGATGGTCATGTTTGAGGATAGCCAGTTTGATTTCTGGATGAGGTAGAAGAAGGGTGGAGAGTTCAATCCACAGTGGGATGGGTAGCCAAAGGAGGACAACTCGCAGGTTCGATATTGAGCTCAACATGCATTGTCGCCATTTAACATGACACATATAACAACTAATCTTAATTATGTGGCAACCCACACACCGTGTAGCATACCAGAGGGCTGAACAGTAGTGGTGAATGGAGTCAACGCGTGGCTAATGGGATGCCAACATAGAAACCATTGAATAGGAAGCTCTTCAAACATGACATGAAGTCGTGGATGGGCATGAAAACGAATAGGGATGGAGGATGAATGTTCTGGACATTCTGGTCGTATGCACTAAAAACGTGGCCCCCATTGAAATGGGGGCTACGTTTTTAGTGCACAACGACAAGCGGAAAGACATAGCCAACAGAGCGGCGGAAGTGGATTGAAGCCTGGGCTGTTAGCAAGTCGGATAGCTGGCAAAATGCAAAGGCATGAAGAAATTTGGAAACAAGTTTGATTACCTCTATATTGACCCGTTCACTTATGGGAAGTCATTGGATCATCGCTAGAACTGGTGTGGTTTAAGCCCAGAAGGGAAACCCAAGCAATCTGCCATCATATCCTGTTTTCCATTATATAAGTTCATAGTTGATCTTTACCTCGTATAGTGAACCACAATGCCCAGTTTCAATTAATACCCTTCCCTAACACATCCTTTGCTCGCCTCGTTCCTGAAGATGTGAATGGATTAATCATCGATGGGCTTTCGTGCCAGAGAGATGCATGTGTGCAGTAACGAAAGATGAATACTGCCAGCTAATTTTACACTTTAAATCACCTTAAACTGTCCACTATCTTTGATTCCCCAGCAATTGGAAATAGATTAACTGTATTTGCTCTATCAAATCACTACATTCTTAAAATCCCAATCAGGTGATTCATCAACACTGTTATCTCAAGTGAATGGAAATTAGATTTATATATGTTATCATAATGAATTATTTTTTTGCCATGTTATCATTTTGGAGAGTTTGTGAAATTCCCCAACAAGACGTTTATTGATCCACCCTGTTTTGCGATGCCTGAGACTAAATTATATCCCAGGTTAATTTCTGGGATGAGGGGACGGTTGAAGGATCGGTTGAATAAACTAGGGCTGCACTCTCTGGATTATAGAAGAATTAGGGAGGATCATATTGAAACATATAACATTCTTAAAGGGCTATATAACGTAGGCAATGATGGACTGTTTCCCCTGTTAGGAGAATCTTTTAGAAGAGGTCACAGTCTTAAAATTAAGGGTCAGCCTTTTAGAACAGAGTTGAGGAAAGTTTACTTCACTCAGAGAGTAGTGTATTTATGGAAGACACTATCCCAGAAGGTTGCAGATGCACAGTCCTTGAACATTTTCATGGCTGAGACTCATAGAATTTTGATAAATAGAGGGATTAGGGGATATGGGGATAGAGCAGGTAACTAGAGTTAGAGTAAGATCAGCCATGATCTTATTGAAAGGCGGAGCAGGCTCGAAGGGCCGAATGGCCTACTCCTGCTCCTAATTCTTATCTTCGCAGATTGTTATTTTCTTACCCACCGTCTTGGAGTGTTACGTTAATGTTAATCGTTTCAATTTGAGTCAAAACAAACGATACTGCTAATAATATTAATTCTTAGGGTTATCCTGATTGTTTTGAAAACTGAATTTCAACTGAATTGTACAAACTATAGATGTAGATTAGAAGAAATTGTATCTAAAGCTACAACAATAATCTGATCAATATTTTGATCCGTGTGTCATGATTCCGCTGTAATTTGAGACAACTGGTGGAACGTCTATATTGCAATAGTGAGGGGAATGGTAATGATTGGAATAACTTATATATCCAGCAGAAATGCAATATATTAGCAGAAACGGAAGAGGTGAACTTTAGTGAAGCTAAGTGGAACTCATCGAGTTGGGTAGAAAAGACGAGGAAATTGTATTGATTGGCATTATGTAAGGATGTGCAGACTATCAAAGGAATTTAGGAGCTGGTGGTGCCTAACCAAAATAACAACAATAAAAACAGCACCATAAGAACGTTTCTGGAGCGCCTTTCACGTCGACAGATTAATCAAATGCTTCAGGCATTGTACCCTTCTTAGAATTGAGTGAAAAAAGTGTTTATGCAAAAAAGTATCCTTTGGTGATTTGATAGTTAGATGCAGAGAGAAGAAAAGTCAACCAGCAATCCCACATTTGTGCAATTCATTCTTAATATTCCAAATGGAGCACGGTGTTCAGATAAGGACATCATATCATGAAAGGCAGTAAGGTAATGGAATCAATGATGAGAAGATGTACACAATGATATTAGGCATTCGGGCCAATTTAATCTCTGTACTGTTGGGGTTACCGGTTGTATGGTTGACATTCCACTTAACGAATGGACGAACATTCTAGCAGTTGAGATAGAACAAAACAGAATGTGTGATTGAGCTCATGGTAGCTTAGTTGGATTCCTGAAACTCAGCGGCGAGAGCACACGCCTGACAAGCATGAGATCTGTACTTGATTCCGGGCAGGTCAGGGCGAAACCGTGGGAAAGTTCCCTTATTCTACACGCCTAAAAATAATCCTTCAAAACAAGAATTAAACCAAAGAAACTGGTCACTTTTGATCCACGACTGTTTGTGGGACATTGCTGCGCACAACTGGCTGCCGCGTTTCCTCCGCAAATTAACCAATTCACGTTACATTATATTCTGTGAAGCTGTTCGAGACGTCGATAACATGTGAAAAGCGCTGTAGCAAATGCAAGGTTTATTATTATGATTATTAGTAGTAGTAGTAGTAGAAGCAGTTTTATTATTATTATTATTATTATAATTATTATTAAAAAGCTGTAATGTTTGCATTGAGAGCAACATTTGCCAAGCTTCCACCTGACAGCCTTTGTAGAAACATTCGACATTTAAAGGTTCTCTGTCGTTCGGTGATTATGAACCTAAGTATAGGAAGCAGTTCTATCTCTGGTGACAGGTGTACTGATCTTTTAGTGTGATGTCAGCTGTGTCCTATAGCACCGTTAGCCTCCCAGGCTGAGGAACTGGATATCCAACTCCAGCACAGAGTGGAAAACATTCTGTCATTGGGTTTCCAGCACAACACCGCAGGCAGGTGAACTTGAAAGAGGCCCCGGACACGCCTCACCACTGGCTGAACTCACTTGTCGGTCAGAGAATACTCAACAAGCATGTTCAGCACTCACTGGGTGGAGGAATGAGTGTAGGAAAGGGAGGGAGTTAGGATGGCAGCAGAAGGCACGGTCGAAGAGGAAGTTCTTGAAACCGTCATTGAGGGAGGAAAGGGAGGAAGGGAGTTAAAGCGATTGGCCGATGGAGTTCCAGAGAGTGGGTGCAGAGAGGTTGAAATTGTTGGGCGGTTATGGCGGGAGGATTGGAACATGCCAGAATTCGCTGAAAAGAAAATAGTCAATTCACTATTGTTGTTTTGTAGAAGGGAATATTATCTGGCAGGTGGTGTAAAGAAACTTGCCCAAGATTTTTCCCTGCCTGTTACCAATCCCTGATCTCGCGCTTTTAAGGCAACTGCGCTAACCACTGAGCTACAGGTCTCCACATGACAACACATTTTTGCGGCCTAGCACAATAAACAGACAATCTGCTCTACAATACGGTGAACATTGAGACGCCATCCAATTGCGAACAGGGTTGTGAGAAATGAATGGTTGATAATCCTCCCACATGTTCTGACAACTCTATAGGTCCCGCACAGCGGGACTGTCTCTGTCACTGTTCTGGCCAATGTTGGTTTCGCATTCACGGGATGAAAACATTTGCATGTGGGGGACGTTGTAACGGTTTGTGAACCAAATTCCAACTCTGTCGGAGTCTCCAAACCATGAAATGATAGAAAACTTCATCCCTGGCCATTATCCCCAGCGGCAATCCTTAAACCCTGATCTCAACTCACAAGCAATGTTAACAATGGCTAATTATTCTGATGAATTTTTTAAAATGAGGATCGTTTTCATCTGGCTTTTATTCACAAAATGAGAAAAGAGAAAGCTTCCAATGTTAGAAAAATCTCCTGATCATTATTTCGATCAGTTTGTCAAGGAGCTCACTTTCACTTCAGAAGTAGGAATGTCTACGTGAAAATAAGTTTGGAATTTGCAACGATGCTATCTGTGTATGTAACCAGTATGACTTCATTATACTATCACAACATGCAAACCAGAGGCAGGTGAAGTTGACTGAAACCATAGGTGCGATGATTACTTTTGGCAGAGAAGATGAGTGGAGGCAGAAATATGGAGTTCCTGTAGCTCAGTGGGTAGAGCACTCGATTTAGAATCGTCAGACCTGTGTTCTAATCCATGCAGATCAGGGAGGAACGCTAGGCAAGTTAATCCACACAACTAATAATTCTGAGTCCAAAAAATATACAATAATAAAACTTGGTCACTTCTGTCTACGTCTGTTTATGAGGGATACTGCTGTGCTGAACTGGCTGCCGCTCTTCACCCACAACTATACAGTCAATTCACTTCACAGTATATTCTATGAAACGCGTTGACACCTTTCTATGATATGAAAACGCGAGGTAAAATGCAAGGATTATTATTATAATTATGTGCTGACTGCATTTGCAGCACATGAAACTGATCAGAAAACTCATGCCTGTCCATTTGTCTCCAGCCACCACCTCAAAACCCTGATCTCAATTAAAAACCAAGTTACTGACGCCAAACTGTCGGACTCAGAAGCAGGCACATACTGACCACCATACACGAATGATTCATTCCAGCTTTGTGTTGTTGATCACGGCACCTTAAAATCAACTTATTCCCCCGTGCGCTCCAGTTTGCCTCCCCCCAAGGTATCAGTGGTTGGTTCGAGAAACGAAACGCTGTTGTTGCTTCAGGTCATTGCGAAACACAATCAATTGTCAGTGGAGTAATCTCTGTGATATAACGACTGGCAGGTTTGAATGCCTGTCTAAAGTGCTGTTACCGGCACTGGCAGTCTACACGCTGATCATAGACAATGTCGCGGGCTCTGGGCGATTACCCACTGCACTGGTTGCCTGTGATGTTTCAGGCAATGTTAGTTTATTATCCCATTCTAGCATTACTTGGGATAACAGGTATATATGTGTACATAGTATGTGCATGTGTCGCGTTTTATCACACATATGTGCAAGAAAATCAACGACTGCAAACAACAATAATATTCTGAAACGAAAAATAATATTGAAGCTGGAAATGTGAAACTAAAACAGAGAGTGCTGGGAAAACTCAGCAGTATCTATGAGAAAGGAAATTGAGTCAGACGTTCGCGTCCACGACCCTTCATCAGAACTGTTATGATCTGAAGTGGCTGAATTCGATATTGAGGCCAGAGTGCTGTACGTTCCCGTGCAGATAGATAAGATATCAGCTCCCCTCCCCCTTTCCCGTCTCTCTGTTTCAGAAGATTTATATTTTGTCACCATCAGAGTCATCGCTCCAGTCACTGTTTGTCGCTCTTGTATGTTGCCTGCTCTTCTCCAGTAACACCTGCGCTCCCCAGTCCTGTATCAGCCCACCACTTTTTGTTTCGCACGGTTGTCGCCTCTCCAGCAAATACATCAACACAGTTTCTCATTTGTCTACCTTTTCTGTCCTTCCATTATCCTTTTTCTTCCTTGTCCTGCCTCGCCCTCTCTAAATTTTCCATAACTCTCCCTTCAAATATGACTCAGTTCTGATGAAGGGTCGTCCAACAAAAATGTTGACTCGGTTTCCTTTCTCAATAGATGCTGCCTGAACTGCCGAGATTTCCCAACTCGCTCTGTTTTTTATTTGTAGTAATAGTCCTGTCTTTCCAAATGCGTCCGTGTTCTCTTTAAAATTCACGTAAACATATTGACGCTATCAATTTTAGGACAGTGCGTCATCTAGTTGATGCAACACACTCCATTCCTTCACTGTAGAGTTGACACAGACAATTTGTTTCTGAGTCTCCAAGAGGTGATCGAACCCACATCAGTTTGAATCAGAGACGAGCTTCTAAAAGAGGATCAGATATTTATTTATAAAGACCAGGTCTGTTAGGTTATGTGTAGAGATCTGGCCAGTGCGATTGAGTTGCTCTTTCAAAGAGCAGACACAGACCAGACATGCCGAATGGGCTCATTTTGCGCCATAAGATTCTATAAATCTATGAGACAATAACGTTGTGTTGGAGTACAACAAATATCTGTGGTGGTTTGATGAAGTTGATTGACTCCAAGCACACCTAAGTGAAATAAGTTCAGATCCGATCTGCCAACGGTTGAAAGGAAAGACAAGAAGGTAATGAATTTCCAGATATTCCACCTGTAAGTAAAATGGTTGCGATGGGGGCGGGTGTGATCGATGCGATGAGAGTAGCTTGTCACTGGGCAGCGAGAGTCTGCTTGAAAATTCCAGGTCTGTGAGTACGCTGAGAATCAGAGAGCTGTAATGTACAGGAAACGTGTGTAGGTTGGTTTGATGATAACTGAATATGTCTGTGCTGTCACATGTTGGAGGGGAGCATGGCGGTCACTGGGGTTGCGTAGATTCAGCGTTTGCTGGGATTGAAGAACATGTGGAAATGTTTGGAGTGAGGTTGACGTTGTGATTGGAAGAGTTGGGGGCGATCAATGAGAAAAGATATAGCAGATACCGGAAATTATTGGTTTCTGATCAGACGTAGTGTACTTGAATTGCCGTAAATCTGTTTGTTTTGCTCAACGGATGGAAAGCAACAACTTTCGATTCGCACATTCAACGTCGAACTTGGTGTGATCAATGCGTTGGAGATTAGTTTCGTTCAGGTTTTCAACCAACGAAGTCCGTCGCCTATTGTTATGGTAATGCTGCTTGCTTTAACATGGAATAGTTAATGTACTTTGAAATAAATAGGGGCGGACATCCCGATGAACGATCCTATCTCAACACAAACAAATGTGTGACATTAGATGACTCGCACAATCCAAATCGTATGCCATAATAAACCTTCCATTTGGTGATAGTGCTTTTGAAATCTTATCGACCCGTGTTCGAATCGTAGCAGATCAGGGTGAATCCTTGGGCAAGTTTCCTTATTCCATACACAATCTCACACAGACACACCTAATAATATCAGTCCAAAAATAGTGAAACAAAAATAAAAATGAGTCACTTCAATCCTCGACTGTTTTTCGGCAAGCTGCTGTGTGCAATTGCTTGTCCCGTTCCGCCATAAACACAAAGTCAATTCACTTTACCTTACATTCTGTAAAGCGCTTTCTGACACAGACGATAAAACGTGAAACGCGCTACCTCAAATGAAAGGACTAATATAGTACTGTTATTAGTCTTTGTGACAGATCAGCCGGTTTCATGTCGTGCTATTGGAAGAGCTTGAATCTTCTGAATCAGAAGCAAGAGCGCTTTCGCTCTGCCTTGCTCTCCTTTTCAAATTTTCAATCTTATTTGAGCCAAATGCCACCAGCTCACACAGCTCCGACTTAAATGTTTGTTTGTTTTTCATTGTCTTACAGCGAACCTGTTGACCATTGTGGTCCTGTCCCGCGGGAAGTGTGGTCTCTCCAAATGTACCACCATCTACCTGGTGGCCATGGCGGTGGGTGATCTACTGGTCGCCATCAACAATGTGCTGTTGAACAAAATCCGTCCTCTTTATTTCCCTGACGGATTTCTGGATATCACTCCCGTGTGTTCTCTCAGAATGATACTGCTTTCAGCTGCGGGACACCTTTCAGTCTGGTTCACAGTGGCTTTCACCTTTGACCGCATGGTCGCTGTCTGTTGGCCGAAACTGAAAGCTAAATATTGCACCGAGAGAACAGCAGCCATGGTTATAGCAGTGATCTCTGCTCTGAGCTGTTCGATCAGCGTTCCCTGGTACTTTAGTTATGAACCCTTGGGGATACTGGACAATGTGCCTTGGTATTGCATTAAGAAAGCAGCTTTCTACACCTCTCTGGGATGGATTGTGTTTCACTGGTTAGACACAATAACAACCCCATTCGCTCCATTCTTTCTGATTTTGCTGTTGAACGCGGTGACCGTCAGACACATATTAGCAGCCAATAGAATCCGTAGAAATCTCCTTCACCAGAATAGTGAAAGCGGTAATGATGCGGAGATGGTGAATCGAAGGAAATCCATTATTTTGCTCTTCACCATATCGGGAAGCTTCATACTGTTGTGGTTGATGTACGTTTTCGAATTCATACTTTCTCAAACCTTGGACAATTTTGTGTGGAATCATTACACAGACCCAGTGTATGTTTACACGCATGTGTCGGACATGCTGATGCTTTTGAGTAGCTGCACGAACACCGTCATTTATGCGGTGACACAATCTAAATTCAGAGAAGAAGTGAAAATTCTGGTGATATATCCATTTCAACAAATGGTTAAACGTGTTAAATAATGGACGACCTTACTCTCGGCTAGTAAGTGGTTGACCTGGAATAACACCACTACACAAAATAGTTACAGTTCTGCAAGCTTATTCAACAACTCTGTTTGGGTCAGTTTAACAATTGAAAATGTTTGATAGGCTGAAATGTCTCCTTGCTGTTCCCAAATCGAACACTGAGATTAATTTCAAATTAAGGTCACACAAGGTCAAATTCCTCGGCGTACCAAAGATATACTCTTCTAGTTTAACACTAACTAATCACCATCCCAGTGTAGCCAGGCATTCCAAATTAATGGATTGTACAAATATGAGTTAATTGTGGTAGTTGACTCAGTTAACATCTTAAGAAGGTAAGAAAAGTTTGAGATTAAGCGCGGTAAATCAGTGAAGAAGAAGTAACAGATAAACGGTGTGTGTAGAGATGCTAGCGAAGTCAGTATTGTGGTTGTTGCTGAAATATAACCAGTGAATAATTTATTAAAGTTTGTGAAAATTTTAAAGGAAAAAACTTCATCATTCATTTCAGATTAGTAAATATCAGTCACTAACAACGGCTCCGAGTTGTGACATTTGATGTGCAAACAATCCTGTAATTCTGCTGTGGAAAATACATGTACTGTTAGCTGAAGTGCACATTGCCTCCAATATGTTTGTATTTACTTACGCATTCATTTACCCAGCCAATAAAGCAATATTTACTGGATTTATACAAAAAAAACTCAGGTGTCATCTTTCATTCTCCTCGTCTTCAACGAGGTGTTTGTTCAATTAATGTTTGTTTGAAATATAATTATATTCATATTAGCAATGGTCGATTTTGACAGGGCACTTTGTCAGCCACATGTATGTCTGCCGTGGCGGGAGCCGGCGGGTACTGAGTACGTGGTTGATAATAGTGGATCATGGTCTCCTGATACACCACATCAAAGGCTGGTAATATTTCCACTGTCTCTCCATCTCTACACTGAGAATTCCCACTCGGCAGCTCCTGCCGCTGCCTTGGTATATCCTTCTCCGGGAAGCGAGTGGATGGTCCAACATAGGAAATGGTCTAAGAAAGTAGATCTATATCTATTGAGAGTTCCTGCTGCAGTTTTAGTTTCTCCAACCAGGGGAAAGAGTCTCCCACTATCTACCCTGTCGTTCCCCTTAATAATTGTGTAGGTTTCGATAAGGTCAACTCTAATTCTTCTATATTCTAGAAAATGTAGATCTAGATTGCTCAACCTATACTGATAGACCATCACCTGATGCCAGGTACCAACCTAGAGAATCTACGTTGTATTCCCTCCAAGGCGAGTACGTCCTTTCTTAAATAAGCAGACCATAATCGTACACAATATCCTATGTGAGGCCAGTGTAGATTCCCTGCATGTGCAGTTGTAATTTGAATTTTATTAATTGGAAACTTCATTATTTTTCTTTAACTGAGTCGTACAACTGAGTATCGACAGTTCTAATCTAAAGCTCTCTCTCTCTGGCACCTCCGGAACTCTCCAAACAGTTCCATCACCAATCCGCCACTGGCCGACTCCACTCAACTCGCATCAGCCTCCTGGAGCATCCCTCCCAGCTATTGTGCCACAATCAGACATCACGCTTTCTATGACGCCAATCTCTGGGACATTCTCCCTCAGTGTGGAGTTCCTGTATCTCATTGGTTAGAGCAATCGGCATAGAATTATGAGGTCTGCTTTGAAAACCAGTGAGATAAGGGCGAAATCTTTGGCAAGTTTTCTTTCTGCACACATGAGCCAAATGATAATCCATTCAGAACAGCTTCAATAATAAAAATTGGCTTCCCAAACCACGACTGTATGTGTGCCACTGCTGTGTGTAATTCGCTGCTGAGGTCTCCCATAAATATACATTCAACTCACTTGATAGTATATTCAGTAAAGCTCCGTGAGACGTCGATAAAATTTGAAAATCGCAACGTCAAATGCAAGGCTTTTTATTATTATTATTACACACAACTATACTAACGAAGATTCACATGCAATTGTATGTTAAGTGTGCATTATACATAAGTGTAGTGGATTGTGCTGCACTGTGATTTCTGCTGTAATGTCAATCAATACAGCTACAGCAATATATCAGCATTATTGCAGCAACAAGTGTCTTCACAATAAAAGCATTATTCATTCACAGTTAAATTGCAGCACAATAAATATTGCTACACGGGAACTTTATATATACATATATAAATATATATATATAAATATATATAAATACATATATAAATATATATATATATACATATATATATATATATACATGTATATATATACACACACACTTTTTCTTTGTTGCGCTCCTGTAGCATTGTGTGATGTCCTGTTCTGAGCTAGGCGGTTCTGCATGGCTGTAGGACACTAATCCTGACAGACCACACAGTGGGGACCATTGGCAGAAATTGGGTGTAACAAACATGACTCTGGGGCAGAGATTCTACTGTTCGTCTCCTGAGGAACCTTGAGAATCATGCCGCTGGCTTGTCTGCCGTACGCCTCGCCGTGCAAAAAGCAAAAACTCGGACGATTGCGATTTCCACAAATAATGATGACAATAATAGGTATATTTGGTGTGTATTTGGTACATTTATAGTGCAATTGATAGCTCTCGTGAATGTACACCACAGCGGTGACCTCAATGTGACTTGAACACGTAGCCTTCTGACCTGGAGTGAGACGCGCTTCCATTGCACCAAGAAATCAATAGCTTATCTCACGTAAAAGGCTCATTTGTACAGGAGTGAAGGAAAACAGAAAACGAGATGGATTTAAAACAAAATTTGTGGAGTAATTTTCCCATTAATATGAAATGTTCGCTTTGGAGATCCATAGATTCATAGAATTTTACGGCACAATAGGAGGCCATTCGGCCCATCTAGTCTGTGCCGTTTCTTTGAAAAGAGCGATTCAATCCCACTGCCCTGCCCGCTCCCCATAGCCTAATAGACCTGTTCTCCCTAAATAAAGATCTAATTCCCTTTCAAAAGTTGTTGTCGAATCAGCCTCCACCACCTTTTCAGACAATGCATTCCAGATTCGAACAACTCGCTGAGTGAAAAAAAATCTCCTCAGCTCCACTCTACTTCGCCTTGAAACTATTTAAATCTGTAACCACGATTCACAGTGGAAATAGTTTTTCTCTATTTGCCCTGTCGGTCGAAACCCCTCATAATCTTATAAACCTCTATTAGGACTCCCCTCAGTCTTCTCTGCTCCAGAGAGAATAACCCTAGCCTATCTAGCCTCTCCTCATAGCTGAAGTCCCTCAATCCTGGCACCATCCTTCTTTGCACCCTTTGCAATATCTTCACATCTTTTCTGTAGTGTGGTGACCAGAATTGAACACAGTATTCCAGCTGAGGCCTCACCAAAGTTTTATCGAGTTTAGTCAGCACTTCCTGACATTTGTATTCTATACCCCTATTTATCAAGCCTAGTATCCCATATGCCTTCTTAACAGCCTTGTCTACCTGTCCTGCCACCTTCAAAGAGTCACTAACACAAATCCCCAGGTCTCTCTGTTCCTTCACACCATTTAAAATTGTACTATCTAGCCTATATTGCCTCGCTTCATTTCTTCTCCCAAAAGGCATCACCTCACACGTCTCTGCATTAAATTTAATCTGCCATGTGTCTGCCCACTTTACCAATTTGTCTATATCCTCTTGCAGATGGCTACTATCCTCCTCACTTTTTACTATTCTCCCTAACTTAGTGTCATCTGCAAACTTGGAAACTGTACTCCCTACACCCAACTCCAGATCATTGATGTAGATTACAAAGAGCAATGGTCCCAAAACCGATCCCTGTGGCACATCACTGCTCACTTGCCCCAGTCTGAAAAACAGCCGCTCACTACAACACTCTGCTTTCTGTCTCGCAGCCAGTTGTGGATCCACGCTGCCACTGTCCGTTTTTCGCCATGGGCCTTTAATTTCCTAATAAGTCTCTCATGTGGCAATTTGTCAAATGCCTTTTGAAAGTCCATGTAAACTACATCAACTGCGCTACAATTATCCACCCATTCCGTCACCTCATCAAAAAATTCTATCAGATTTGCAAGGCAAGATTTGCCTTTAACAAATCCATGTTGACTGTCCTTTATTAGCCTATATCTTTCTAAGTGAATATCTATCTTGTACAGATAGATGGCATCTGGACCTCCCTCTCTAACATCTCCCCCCATTCCCTCCCCAATCATTCTATATGTGTTTACACACAGTATATACTCAGTGTACACTCACAGACAGCATACACATTCTGGGAGACAGGCGGGGAGACTGGGAGGACCACATGGAGGGAGGGAAAGAGACAGGTGGACAGGGAGGCAGGTAGTCTGAATTGGGTCTCTCTCATGTGTCTGATCATGTGAAGATTTTCTCTGATGAATATTCACCTCCACAAAATGAATACTTTGGGCAATGTATTTTTGTATTGACTGTTCCCTGATTCTGACCCAGGCTGTAACAAGTATCAGTCAAATGATCACTGACATTCCCAGACTGACGGGCAGTGTGCATGGGCAGTGAGAGTGTGAGTTTTCATGAAACTGGATGTTGTGAATATTGACTTATTGACGGGAACTCACTCCCGTGGTGTGTGTGAGAGGAACCTCTCAGATCAGGGGACATCTCCACACTCCCCGGCCACAGTCAGGGGCTGACTAACCACAATTTGAATTTGCCGCCTTGTGTTTGTCCCAGAATGTGGGTCAGGCCCAGGACGTCCTGTGACTGGTCTGCCAATCACCGCTCGTCACTTCTCCCCTCCCCTGAACCCCACACACTCACTCACCCACCTCAGGCCTCTTTTCTCCTCCGCTGTTCTACTGGCTCCATCCTCCAGGTTTCTAAGGCTGAAGAAAAAAAAAAAATAATAATAATCCTTGCGTTTGATATAGGTAGCGCTTTTCACATCTTACCAATGCCTCAAGGCACTTCACAGAATATACTATCAAGCCAATTGCATACATCAATCCACGACTGTGCGTGTCCCACAAACAGTCGTGGATTGAAAATATTAACTTATTGTGTTAACCCCAAGCCTCCCATTTGTCATCGTTTTGCTCAATGCTCTGACGGTCAGACACATTTTGGTCAGCAGTAGAGCCCGCAGAAGACTCCGATCCCACATCCCTGGTGAGAATCACATTGATCCAGAGATGGAGAGTCGGAGAAAATCCATTGTTTTGCTATTTGTCGTATCTGGGAGTTTTGTACTATTGTGGGTGACTTATGTAGCCGCAAATCTTAGTTATTTAATTATGTATTTTTTAGATAAAGGCAAGCTACTTGGTGAACTTACAAATGTTGGAGATATATTTCGACTTTTTAGTTGTTCCACAAACACGTGTACTTACGCTTTGACACAATCTAAGTTCAGAGTACAGTTGAAGAATATGGTGAGGTACCCGTTTCGTAAACTTGTTAAGTTAGTTTGGTGAACGAAAATCACTGCCTTCTAATTATTAATTACCCTATTTAACCCTCCTTAGTCCCGGAGTATAGAAAACTGAACACAGTAATCCGGGTACAGTCAGATAAACGTGTTGCTTAGTCGATGGATAATTTTCTCTAATTCACTTGCCACACTCCTTACCACTAAGGTTAAAATCTCGTTGGGTTTCCTGATAGCGCATCGCTACAGTGATCTGTATTCAGTGATTAGTTCACCTGAACAACAGCATCCTTTTTGTCCTCCACCATACTTTTTTTTATCCACGTTCAGAAAGTATTTCATTCTTCTATCTCTAGTGAATGAGTTCCCGCATTGAATTCCATCCATCACGGTTTCCTTCCTTCACTTCATTTATCTACGTTCGGATCAATCTTCCTACTCCCCTCTAATCAGTACGCTGCGCCTCCAAATTCTGTGCCGTCAGCCGGATTGGATATCAAACTCTCTGTTCCTTCACAAACCTCATTTAAATATAGTTGGTAAATAGGTGAGGTACCAGAATGGACACCCTGGCTACCACTGCAATGTGACTTACGATGCTATCTGATTTAATTTGTTGCCAATAACACAATATTGGGTATATCGTTTTCTTAGAACTTTACCTTTCACATTTAGTCACTCGAGATTGCCACAACAACATTAATCAAGAATGCAGAATTAGTTTGGTATACATGATAATATTTGATCTGCTAATACCTGATCTGTACGGATAACTTTTCTTTATTCTTGCCAAAACAATAAATATTATTCACGAGCAAATACTTGCATTTATTTATTAATTGATGCATTTGCGCTTGGCACACTGTGACATCCTGAGCGCTTCTCATTGGTGTTATATGATTCCCAAACCGGGAAACGTTGACTATCAGCACGATTAAACTCTCCGAACTGTTCGCTCAGCAATCCACCCACTGGCGCCTCTGCTCGACTCGCCTCGCCAACTTGCTCATCCCTTGCAACTATCGACCCACCATCAGAGCACACGCTTTCAGTGACGCCAAACCCTGGAACACTCTCCCCCAAATCCTCCCCCTCACAACTTCACTCCCCTCTTTCGTATCTCAACTAAAACGATGCCATTCGACCGTGGTTACCCCCTTACCCCGGCTCAGAGTCAGACAACGCAGCTGTTATGGGCTCTGAGACGCTAGTCTGTGAGGAGATCAGCGGTGGCTGTTTCTGTTCCTGCTACACTTTCCTGCTCTAAACCCAGCCTGTTGTGTTAGAGAAGCCGACAACCGCCTGTTAACACGTTAGTGTGACATTCTCCAGATCAAAGGCTGGTGATGTGGTTGAGGTCAGAGTCTTGAGTAGTCATCACATCAAGAACAATGGAGTGGACAATCACGTCTGTTCATCTAAAGTTTTACCAAAGAAGAGCAACGTCACACCACAGCTGGGTTTCCTCAGTTTTAAAGCAAAATAGTTAAATGATTTAGAAAACAAACACCTTTTCCTATTGCTGTGAACTATCAAGAGATTTCGTTTTCAGTCCCTTCTCTTTACCTTTGCTAATCATTCCCTTCTTATATTTTAAGAAGGTAAAGACACTCAATAATAATTAGCAGCACACAACATATATGTGGCTGTGGAATCTGTGCACATTTTAAAGTGTGTCAGTAACTGCGACTATTTCAATGCTGTCCTCATAGGTCAGAGTTCGTTGATCAGCCTCTGATCTGACACCACTCGCCAGCGACGTTGTGATATGATGACAATTTAACGTTCACCAATTCCGTCCCTAATGACGGACATTACATTTACTCAGAAACAGCTGCATAATCTGGAGTTTCTGATGATGGTTTCTGGTATCAGCTAAATAACCACTTCCCAGACAATACTGTGATGAAACAATGGCTGAAAAGGGACAGTCAATGGGTCACGGCAGTGGTCCGGCAAACACTCATGGATTTAGAGTCCAATTAAATAAATGTAAGAACCAACAATGATCACCAACGCTCTTACGTATTTCCAATCAGTAACCTGTGAGCTACCTGTTCAGCCGTCCACAGATTCTGCTCCTGGGGCAGTCACACTTTCAACTCCCACAGCTAGACCAAGTCACTGACCCAAAGTCAAACGCATTTTCCGTATGGCCACGTTAGGCTCCAAAATGTCAACTGAAGTACAATTTCGAGGAATTGTGTGCAATATTATATTGTTATCACCTTTTAACGGACACTCAGCAAACAATCTATTCAATTAGGATCCATAAATATCTTGAATAGCATTTAGTATTGAACACAACATGAATTCCAATTAAATCATGCCAATCTGTATTCACATGTATTCCCCATGTATTCACAGTTAAATTATAGCGTAAAAAATATTTATCAGTATTTGCACAATTTGGCTGCCACATTTCGCCCACAAATATGCAGTCAATTTTCCTACTCTGCATTCCCATATCTCGACCCCGCAGCGCTCTTCTAGTTCGTAATCGACTCGTCAGTGCCGTAGGACGTCCTACCGACGTGAAAGGCGCTATATGAATATAATTATTTCCTGATATTTCATATAACATCTTAGCACGTTTTCGGAATTTCTAAAGCGTTTCATAGAATATTCAGTGAAGCAAGTCAACTATATATTAGTCGAGGGAAACACCACAGATAATTGTTTACAGCGGATTTCCACAAACAGTCGCAGATTGAGGGAACTAATTATTATTATTTGTTTTGGTATGAGAGACGTTCGTGAAATTTTTGCATCCAATAGTAAGTATTGATCAAATCCGTTTGTTGGACATCGTTGTGGATAATTTGCTGCTACTTCTCACCCACAAAATATACCGACAAATCAGGTTGCAGTATTTTCTGTCAAGCGCATTGAGTGGCTTCATGTATACTATAAATCACTGGACAATAGACAACCATTATTATTATTATTATTATTATGCATTCCCATCTGCATCTGTAGTGATGAGCACAATGTACTTGCTTTCCGTAGTTACCAGAAAGTGTGAGACCACGGTTAGAATAATGCAGCTCCAAAATAAACATTACATTTTCATGGGAAAATCACGTTGAGGTCAATTATTTGGTGTACATTCACGAGATTTATCAATTCCAGTCTTATCTGTTTCTTTTGAGATTTTAGCAAGAAGCGCAGCATTATACCACAGCTGTGTTTAAACAATTTGAATTGCAACAGTTTAAAGATAAGGTCACTCATATATTTTTTGGAAACAGAAAAGGGAACTCATCTGCATTCAGAGGTAGCCGCTTAGTTTGGATAATCGTTTTTTAAAATTATTTCGATATGGTTTTTCCTCTTATGAGAAGTATAGAGTGAAAATGGTTCTAGACAGGTTTCGCCGGAATCTTGAGCAAAAGGCTCAGGATCAGCATACCTGCTGGGGAGAACAAATGGCTTGTGCTGAGAGAGGGTGGGAAAGATAGGTATGGATCGACAGAGAGAGGGCGAGAGATGGGATGGTTTATCACAGGAAATGTCCCCTGATCAACCATAATCTCTTCATACTAAGATGGTGGATTCCAGTGCACAGGTGGAATGCTTAGAAGTCTCAGAACATTTAATTGGACGTCATTACTACATACTTAGTTTTTTTGAAAACAAAATTGCTCTGTAGGTAGGTGCGTGAAGAGTTGTGATTGTTGATTGTGTCATTGAACTCAAAAAACAATCGATTATTTATCCCGAAGTAGATAGTTCTGAGCATTAGTAAGCGGTTTAGTAATCGCACCAGTGATTGAAGCTGACAATTTGGTAATGATTGTTGTCGTCTACAACATATAATCTGAATTGTCCTTGCAGTGTAATCTCTGAAGCGTTTGAAAGTTCCGAATAACGCGATCAGATGCTGTTTCACGTGGAAAGATCATTGTTATTTTCGCAACAAATCTTCCATTCCTTGTGCACTGACAGTACATTGAAACACATGAAGAATACAAGAAACCGCAAAGGGCTGGCGATTGCCATGTTCGCAATTCAACCCACGACTGCTGCGATCACAATGTAGAACACTAACGATCACGGCTGAACATTTGCCCCACATACACAGCAGTTACTCACAAGTACAAGAAACAATAAGTGTTTATGTTTTGAAAATTATCATATTATTCACATTTTATTAGACGCTGACCACTCTTTTGTGTGTAATTGTTTGCTGAGCAGACTTTGTGGTCACGAATAACAAGCTCTCATATCAAGTAAACTTGGTTTGAAATCTCAATTTACAGCCGAAAATAGTTTGAAAGCTGGTTAGAATTACATGGGAAATGCAACCTCAAATTGAACCTCAGATCAGTTATTGTATTCATGTATTGTTCCAATACTTTACAAAGAAATATTATGAAAACCAATTTGTTGATCGATTTTGGATTTTTTATTTAAAAACTCAAAACCACATTTAGATTTTCCTTTTTGTCTGGGACATTCAGTGACTTTCTACCACTTTTATTCTGAGTGCCTTCGGAATTCAAGGACTGGTTGTATATCAGAAGTTATTTTTCTCCTAACCGTGCGTTCAGTTGGTAGAGAAAAGCCAACTTGGTCTGGATTGAAACTGATTGACTGGCAATTAAAAGTATCACAGTGTATTTGCCTGATTGCAGAAAACTTTAGCTGTTTGCTGACCATTGGAATCTGATATTAGCTTGGTAACTATATGCACACATCTGTTTCTGTTCAGGAAAACATCTGACGTGGAAAATGTACAAGGTGAGCAAGATGATAAACATTTGATGGTGGTGGGATTCGAACTCACGTCTCTAACGAGACTGGAACCTAAATCCAGTGCCTTAGACTGCTCGGCCACTCTATCCGACGTTTCCCTGCATAACCATTCTACCAACATCTCTCAGTAATCATGTTCCAATTGGATCCTAAAGTGACAATGAAATGTGTGGATAGACTTTGATGGAGTAAACGAGAATCGAAGTTAGTAATTTCATTGAAGATCACAAGCATTGTTTAAATGATTTTCAAACAATGCTCATAATGCGGATAACTTGATTTAATGTGTGATTCACCAGTTGCACGCCTTAAGCTCTTGTGACCCTCATTTTACTGGAGTTTAAAAAAAACACTTCTTCAACAACATTCGCAAGATCTCCTATCTGCTAGCTGTGCCATCACTAAACAATTATATATACCTGTAAGTTGCATCCCAATTCTGCATTTCAGTTTCGCGATAGATCTGAAAGGCATCATTGATTTTGTATTCACCTCTCGATAGCTATCAAGTCACTGAAGTTTCCATAGTGTAGTGGTTATCACGTTCGCCTAACACGCGAAAGGTCCCAGGTTCGAAACCTGGTGGAAACATTATTTCACTTTTAAATTGTAAAATCATTTTTCAGTATAGACTCGCTATCAAAATTGAAGAGGTTCTGGCATGAAAATACACCATAATCATGACATCGAATTATGCTTTGTAGATGCAGATACAGTTGTGAACATTTGAGGCAACATGTAGAAAAAATAGTCTCGCTGCTCAACTGAATTCCTTTGTTACTGCAGGTTTGTAGACCATGATGAGGAGAGGCTAGATAGGCTAGGGTTATTCTCTCTGGAGCAGAGAAGATTGAGGGGAGACCTAATAGAGGTTTATAAGATCATGAGGTGTTTCCACAGGGCAAATAGAGAAAAAACTATTTCCACTCGTGGGCGAATCTGTGACTCGTGGTGACAGATTTAAAATAGTTTCAAGGCGAAGTAGAGGGGAGCTGAGGAGAATTGCTTTCACTCAGCGAGTTGTTCGAATCTGGAATGCATTGCCTGAAAGGGTGGTGGAGGCTGATTCGCTAACAACTTTTAGAAGGGAATTAGATCTTTATTTAGGGAGAACAGGTCTATTAGGTTATTGGGGAGCGGGCAGGGCAGTGGGATTCAATCGCTCGTTTCAAAGAGCCGGCACAGATTAAGTGGGCCGAATGGCCTCCTTTTGTGCCTAAAATTCTATGAATCTATGAATCTATGATGCGAATATATTTAATCAGTTCCCATTCATTTTAATGTAAGAAATGATTGTCTAACAGAATCCAATGAATTTGAAACAGTAACATGGTTCATATGATTATTCTGCACAATCGTTTCTCCCCCTCAAGTATGGAATAACTACTTCAGATTATATCAATCGCAGCCACATGCGGACGATCTTTTTATCATTTTACAAAAACAACTTGCAATCCACATGAGACAAGACACAGTGGAAAGTTTAGACCTAAATGTAGACCTAAAGTTTAGACCTAAATTTCCAAGATTGGGGATTTTTGTGTTGAGGATAGGGGAAGTGAGCGATGATATTTGACAATGAATATAAAGAGTGATTGAGGAGGAGATATCGAGGTAGAATTCCAGAAGCCGGTGCCTTGTGACTGAAGGTCAACACGATTATTGACGATGAAACTACGGAAGGCAATGAGATGGAGAGAAGCAAAGATTGTGTTCTAACCAAACTCCATATAATCCGGTGTAGTAAATCTTCTCATCTATTTCTCTTTAGGCTGTGGACCTTACAGCACAATCTCCTTCTGAAGATCATTTGTAGATTCATGAACTCAATGCACTAGGGCTGATGGTCTCATATCTGGTATCTGCGCCATCAGGCCGCTGATGGCTTATGTTGGTACTGGCGAACAAGCTGTACGGTCAACTATGAGAACAATAATAATCCTTGCATATTGACACAGTGCTTTCACATTTTATCGATGTCTCAATGCGCTTCGCAGTGTATACTGTAAAGCGATTTAACAGTACATATTTGTGAGCGAATCGCGGCAGCCAATTGCATACAACAGTTTCCCACAAACAGTCGCGGATTGAAATGACCAATTTTAATATTGTGTTTTTTTTGGAGGGATTATCTAGCATGTTGAGTAAGGAAACTTGCCGACGGTTTCTCCCTGACCTGCCTGGAGATGAATACAGTTCTTCACAACTTGGTCTCCCTAACAAGGCTCCAACCTTGCCACAGGTGCATCAAGACGTCTTGATGACCTAGGAAGTCGCGATACCAAGCAATCCTATTATTATGATCATTGTTTGTTGAAATCACAATAGTCTGAGCTCCTGCTATTTGCACGACGAGGGTTATAGCAGACCAGCCAGCGGCATGATTCCTGGGTTCTCAAGAGATGATCGGCAGTATGCCAGCTCCAGAGTCGGCTAAGCTCCCAATTTCTGCCAATGATTGCCACTGTCTGGTATGTCATGATTAGTGCCCAGAAAAAATGCCTGGGTCAGAACTCGACATCCCACTATGCCACAGGAAAGAAACAAAGATAATGCGTATGTATATTTATTTATTAATTTCGCGTCTTGCATTATTCGTTGTGGTGCAATTTAGCAGTAAATGAAGAACGCTTTTATTGTGAAGACACTTGTTTTTGCAATGTTATGATCTATTGCTGTAGCTGTATTGCTTGACATTACAGCAAAAATCACAGCAATACAAATCCATTCCATTTGTATATGGTGTAAAATTACCGCACAAATCCATGTGAATCCTCGATAGCATAGTGGTTAGTATCCCGGCCTGTCATGCGGGAGACCGGGGTTCAAAACACCGAAGGGGAGGTCATTCTAGTCCCTCTGTTCGTTACCAAGTTGATGGACATTGGAATTACTTGATGTAAAGTGGAGTAACATTAGAGTAACTAAGATCGTTTAATACAAGAGTTATTTCTCCATATATATATATACATGCAACTCACTTGACAATATATTCTTTGATGTACTTTGAGAACATGGTATACTCTATCAAATATATGCAATATTATAATGTTTGCCAGAGAGATTTCCTTGGGATACAGTCTCCATTCACTCTTCCACGTACAGGTTATCCAAAACTACGTGATAACTCACTTGAATGAAGAAGGAATAAAATTAAATCTTACTTTCTTTAAGAATTATTAGATACAGCATTATAATTTAAGTTTTTTCAGGACATTTTGTTCGCTTTGTTACACAGAAGTGGTTGTGATCACTGACGAAAGCTGTCATGGTTATAATGTTTTCTGAACATGGTAAGATGTTATGATTAAAATATAGCAGCTTATACGCCACTGAAAATACACAGTTACAGGAACAAGTGTGTGTTTCCTGGTTTACTTTATCAACAATAGGGTAGCATCCAGTGCTCGGCGTGTGTCTTTGTGCCATCTCGTGCCTGTTTGCGGATCTAAGCTCTGTGAGTTTGGTAGTGACAGAAAAACATGAAATATCTCCGCTTCTCTTTGTTTCATTTAATCGGATATTCTGTTTACTATGGTTTTTGCGATAACAATGCTGTCGAAAGTAATTCCATGGTTGAATCAATACTAATAATAAAACAAGCAATAAAGCAATCTCGAATCGAAAGTTTATTGTTTTAGAAAAGTAATTATTTTTACGTAACAGTTCTTTTGACTTAAATTTCTATTTTCACTAAATTTTAGTGAAATTGCTCCAAAACAGAATGAAGCAATATGTTCAAATTGTGATTTGATCCCAGCTTTTGCATGGGATTACAAGGTTAGTGTGTATTTCTTTGAATAGCGTTATCAATATTACTTTGTATAATTTGAAAAGAGATTCACAGAGTTGAGATTTGAAGTTAAATTTTTTACATCTGGCAACAGAAACCCGGTCCTTGGCTGCTTGGCGGATTACACTTCCATCAGTTGTAATAATGCTACTAACACATAAGATTCCTAATAATAATATTGTAACTCAATCCATGACTCTTTATGGAGTCACTGTGGTGTAAAGTTCGCTGAAAAAAACAAGTCAATTCAGTTCATAGGGTAAACTGTGAAGCAGTTTAAGACATCTGAAATACGTGATAAGGCGTTATATAAAAGCAAGGATTATTGTTGGTTATTATTGGTTGAGCTACTTTTCATTGCAGCTCCACTGGGCAGGAAGTAAAATAGTGGCCCGTACGGGGATCGAACTTGCGACCTTAGGGTTATTAGCACCACGCTCTAACCAACTGAACTCACCGGCCTGGCTTGCTGAGTGAGTCACAGGAAGTTGACTTTGCTGATATACACTATGCAACCCCATGACTGTCACATATCGATGTATTTAATGCACAAACTAGAGTTACCATAATCAAGTGCAACCAAACATTGGGCTGCACGCAACGTATCTTGGAGTGAGAGGTATAATCTTCCGGACACTCACTTGTTCAGGAGATTGTTCATAGTTAGCAGTTCTGCTAAAGTATTCTAACAAAGCCGATTGACAGGGAACTTGATGCAGAATTACTTTCTTGCTTAAAAAATTCACGAAATTGTAAACAACAGCAACAACTTGCTCTGATATCGCATCTTGTGCACTGAGCAGGGCTTCAATGTGACTAACAGTGACCCACATTTACGACAAGCGGGTGCAGTAAGCGAGTTTAGTGTCTGGTGGCCGCAAGCATGTTCAAAGAGCAAAGGTGTGACTTGTAAAAGGGGAAAGGAGGGCAATCCAGAGACGTTGCTGTAGAGTGTTCAGGGTTTAGAGGAATGGTGGCTCAAAGTACGACGACCCATTGTATAACAGAGGGTGTGATGTAGGACATAAACCAGTGTCAGGAGAGGTACTAGAGGAAGGGTGTTGTCTGATTGATGACATTTCGCATCTTTGGAGCAGGTTTTGTTTTTTGGAACATCCAATGCAAACATAACAGAGATCAGTCACCGACAATATACCATCATTTCACTTTATACTGCATTCTGTGCAGTAAATATATCGAGCATACAACGTGGGTTTATATCAAATCAAAGATTATTCTTAGCATCGTGAATGTAGACAAGATAGCACCGCATGTTTGTATGTTTTTGTACACAAGCGAATTTACAATTACTGTCGATTAAAAAATGTAAAATTGCTTCCCTGACCGGGAATCGAACACGGGCCGCGGTGGTGAGAGCGCCGAATCCTAACCACTAGACTATCAGGGCATATACCAGAGAGTAACAATCCATGCATTTATTACACGTTGCATTCTTGTCTGGAGGACGCTTAAAGTGTTAAAAGACAGATGTGAAATCCAAATAGAGAATTAGAGCGTCAAATTGATCTGAAAATCGCTCACTGCTACACGTAAGAAAATGGAAATCATTGGTGAACATTGAAACGCGTTTACCGTTTATTTTTTTGTGAATTTACAGGACTGACAAGAAGATAAGTTTTTTTAAAACAAGAATGAGAGAGTGATGTATGGTTCATCGAACTTTCAGCATTGATCATTAATAAAACATTGGATATCGAGCAAAACTGAGGGTTCCTGTTACGGTTGTTGAACATTCTATTGATTTCTCGATGAGAAGAAGATAAAAGCGGCAATGGGTTCCTGTTCAAGTTATTTTGACAAATGCTATTACAATCTTTTTTCAACAAAAGAAGTGAAATGACGTTTCACTTTGAATCGTGGTCAATGGTTTAGTCAATGACCTAATGGAGTAAATTGATTTCATAATTTTGGAACTTTCAACTAGATAAGAATGAATGAACAACTTAAAGTTCAAATTGGTTGAATTGATCTTCTGGAAGATTAAGATCAAATGAGCCAATGAGCTTTCTATAGTGGAGTAATTGGCAAATTTGTGAAATCATGTTTTCCGATTTGAACAATCAAACATGAAGAATACAAAGCTTCCAGAAATGACCTTTTTCTCCATTCGCTCACTGTGGATACATGATTACAATTTTGTCACATATTAGGATTTCTAGGAGTTAGGAGCAGTAGTTAGTAATTTTGCGTGCGAGGCGATAGGTTTGGGTGATTGTGGGGTACCTATTTTGTATGTGTGCGGATGCATGTTTTTGCGCTGTGGGATGGGTGTAGGGTGGGTTTGAGTGTGGGAGTAGGGTTGGTAGTTTGGTGTATATGCGGCGGGTAGACTTGAGTGTGGGGCTGTAGTTTTGTGTATTTTTGGGGTGTGGATCAGGTTTATGTGGGAGTCGGTAGGTTTGCGTGTGTGTGATTATGGGTCTAGATTTGTGTGTGTATGTGTGAGCGTGAATAGGTTTGTGTGCGTGGGGTGTAGGTTTGTGCGTGTGGAGTTAGGTTTGTGTGTGGGTGATGGGTAGTTTTGCTTGTGGGGCGGTATGTTTGTGTGAGTGTGGAAAGAGTTTGTGTGTGTGGGTGGGTAGGTTTTTGTTTGTGTGCAAAGGAGGATCTTTGTGGGTGAGTGGTATGTCTGTGTATGTGTGGGTTAGTTTGTGTGTGAGAAAAGATAGGATTGTGTGTGTGGCGGCGAATAGTGTGTGATTATGTGGGGAAGGGTTAGTTTTGCGTGTGTGTTGGTATGTTTGTGTGAGTATTGAGGTAGGTTTATTTGAGTGTGGTTGTGTAGATTTTCAACGTGTCGCGGCAGATGGGATTGTGTGTGGGAGGGGTTAGTTTTGTACGTGTGGTGGGGATAGTTTGAACGTGTGGGGAAGAGGTAGTCTTGCCTGTGACAGACGCGTAGTTTTGCGTATATGGGGTTTAGGTTTTTGTGCGTGTGCGAGCGGGTAGCTTTGCGTGTTGGGTAGGGATTGGGAGCTCCTGTTGCTTAGTGATTAGACCATTAGTCTCTGGGAGACCCCGCTGGGGAGAACTGTATTCGAATCCAGGCAGGTCAGTGCGAATCCTTGGGCAAGTATCCATTTTCCACACTCCTCTTAATCATCCGTCCAAAAAAGAACACGATAATAAAATTGGTCATTTCAATCGACGATTGTGAGTGGGACACTGCTGTGCGGAATAGGCTGCCGAGATTCGCCCACAAATATACAGCCAAATCAATTTATAGTATATTCTGTGAAGAGAGAGAGAGAGAGAGGCAGGCAGGCAGGCAGAGAGAGAGAGAAGCAGTCAGGCAGAGAGAGAGAGAGGCAGACAGGCAGGGAAAGAGAGAGAGAGGCAGGCAGGCAGACAGGGAAAGAGAGAGAAAGAGAGAGAGAGGCAGGCAGGGAGAGAGAGATAGGCAGGCAGGGAGAGAGAGAGAGATAGGCAGGCAGAGAGAGAGAAAGAGAGAGAGGCAGGCAGGCAAGGAGAGAGAGAGACAGGCAGGCAGAGAGAGAGAGAGGCAGGCAGCCAGGCAGGGAGAGAGAGAGAGGCAGGCAGGGAGAGAGAGAGAGAGAGGCAGGTAGGCAGGGAGAGAGAGAGAGAGGCAGGCAGGCAGGCAGGGAGAGAGAGAGAGAGGCAGGCAGGCAGGGAGAGGGAGAGAGAGGCTGGCAGAGAGAGAGACAGGCAGGGAGAGAGAGAGAGAGGCAGGCAGGCAGAGAGAGAGAGAGGCAGGCAGGCAGGGAGAGAGAGAGAGAGGCTGGCAGGGAGAGAGAGAGAGGCAGGCAGAGAGAGAGACAGGCAGGGAGAGAGAGCGAGAGAGGCAGGCAGGCAGGCAGGGGGAGAGAGAGAGAGAGGCAGGCAGGCAGGCAGGGAGAGAGAGGCAGGCAGGCAGGGAGGCAGACTGGGTTAGGCAGAAGGCAGGCAGCAGGCACAGCACTGAAGTCCGCTGCTGCTGCCGCTGCCCGGGCGGCCGAGGCCGAAGCCCCGTCACCCGCTCCCCCCAACCCCCGCCGGACACTGACCAAACCCCGGCTGACAGCGCCGGCCGCCCCTCCTGTTTACTGTATTTCCGAGGCTCAAAGTTATTTGTATCTGCGTATAGGGCGCACCCCCAACTTTCGAGATCTTCCGACATGCAAAAAAGTGCGCCTCATACGCGGAGATTTACGTTACAGATGGAGAAGTAAGGAGTCACACATATCCAATGAGAAATCACAGACACACACTTAGTCTGTGTCTCTCACACACTCACTGAGAGAAAGAGAGACAGAGAAAAAAAAACATATACACACTGAGACAGAGTGAGAGATACACATATAGAGATACTGAGATACTACAGGGCCGTACGCAGGATGTTTAATGGGGGGGTGCGAATTGCTAGTGATGGGACCAACAATGGCCGGGGGCTTGCGGGCTGCCCCGGAAGCCCCCTCGAGGCTCCGACGTTTTACACAGTTTGAGGTCTTATTTAATCGATTCAGAAGATCCAATATGAACGGTAAATGTTTCATGCCCTTGGTGTTTAAGAACATCATTATTTATTAAGTGTTTTTATTTTCCCCGGTAGTCCGTGTCTAATTGGGAAGGTCGAATGTGTTCACCGATAAAAGCCAACACGATTGTTGACTCGATGATGTAAGGAATACGAACGATAAAGTAAATTACAATCCAATTAACAGAGTACAATGACGAATGCTTGATAAATGTATGCGTATAGAGAAAATGATCATAAACTACAGATTGACGGTAATTAATAAGTTGTTCTGCATTGTTATCCTAAGACTAAATTTATTTCGGACTGTAATGAACAATAATGTAAGAGTAAAGTATGAATGATGTGCTCAGATATTCCAGCAAAGCAAATTTTATAAAAGACAAGAAAATATACAGAAACTGAAAATAAGTGTCAAACAGTTAATTCACACGTGTTACAAGCCTGTTATCAGCATTATCCTGAAAATATCGTTGAACTGTGTAGTTAGTTTTTATTTATTTATTTAGAATCAAAATGAAAGGCAGTGACGCATCAAGCAATACTGACCTGACGAAAAAATACTTGGAAAAATAAGGGAGGGGAAATTAATTCTTTAATAGCGTTCCGTATTCGAGACGCCTCGGTCGCTTTGAAGCCAATTCATCAACCGCTCTACCAATATCGATTTCCATATTATAATGAATGTGCATTAACGCGAGGGCTGAAAGTCGCTCCTATACGGAGCAGAATGCTGGACACTTAGGCAAACCTCGACCAGGAGATTAGGTGACTCGCGAGGTATAAAACAAGAAACGTGATATTTCAGAAACACGCCTATCAAAACTTAAGTCATTTTTACTTACATTTATCAGATTAAAATACGATTTCAGCTTCCACAAAGTGGTGCTACCTTTTTATGTAGTGACTGTATACGGGATGATTTCCGATTGACACAACACGTGGAATAGGCGCTAAAGCATAGGCCTACGTCCATGAGTATTTTTTAAAAAATAGTCATTCCCGTCGAGACACATATAACTTTTTTGTTGGGTTCTCAAAAACTTTAGTTTCTCAGAAGCTTGTAAATATGTTGTCATTGTTTGCTAGCATTACAGTCACACCTCTCAAAACTTGAGCTATTTTTACTTACGGTGATCAGATGAAAAGATGATTTTAGCTTCCAGTAGTGGTGCTACCCTCGTGGCTGTTTACGGGATGATTTCCAAACGAGGATGGATTTGAGTCTTGGCGCCTATGTTTATCCAATCACGAGTCACAGACTCGCCGCGTCATTGACTCGTCTATCGCCGCGTATGTTTCGGGGAGACGCCGATTCTGGTGTGCGACTCGATCATTTTATATTAATACTAAAACATTCAAAGATGTGTGTTTCTAATTTATACGTAGTTTTGAAGAACTGATTGTTACACAAATGCTCAATAAATTTACTTTACTTGGTATTTAAATTTGATAACAAATACCATTCTCTACCCCGGAAAATGTGGACCTTTTATACTTTGGGGGGGGTGCGCACGCACCCGTCGCACACCCCCCTGCGTACGGGCCAGCAATGTGATAGAAAATCACCGCTAAAATTATCACCATCAGATCAGCCACTGACATGGCCACTAGATAGCGGGAGACACATTTGGAGAGACCGCAGCTCTGTCGGTAAAGGATCACAATGGCCACTAGGTTAGCTACAGAGAGAGAGCGAAAGGGAGAGAAAGAGAGAGAGGGAAATTACCAATTATATTGATTGCAGTTGACTTGATGTCAATAATCTTGCAACTGAGATTCAATTCCAGGGGCAGGGCACCTCAAATGATTCGGCAACTCTCCTTTAACCACGAGCCCTCAAAATAATCCAAACGAAACAAAAGAATAAGAAATTGTTCATTTAGATCAACGACTGCGTGTACAACAGGCTGCCAGGTTTGGCTGACAAATGTAATGTCAATTGAATTTACAGTTTAATCTGAGAAGCACTTTGAGACTTTTGGAGGATATTCAAATATCAAATGCAATAATCATCATGAACAATAATGTGACAGTTGCAAATTCTGTTGGATAAACGGTATTTCTCCTACTTCAGTTCCCAATTTGGAATGGCGATGAGAGGGAGAGAGAGACATAGCGAGAGAATGGCAGATACACATTACAGTAACAGGGAGATATACAGCGTACTCCAAGCCGAACGCCATCACCGAGGGCATCAGAAAAACGGATCCCGGGCTGCATCCGGAGCAGGGGGAGACAGGTGGCCGAAAGCGCGGTCGAAAAGAAATGTTGGGGGCCTGGACCACGAAATAGTAATGGAGGGGGCAAGGCGAGGGGGTTGACCGAGGGAAGCCCAGGGGACAATGGCACGGCCGCCTATGGTGGATTGGTGCAGGAGACGAGGAGGAGGCCAGAACAGGTGGAGTTGTGGAAACTGGTGCAAATTTGTGGGGAGAGAATTTCAGAGATTTAGGTGGGTGGTGGGAGGGTGGTAAAAAGAAGTAGAGGGAACTCAATACAAGCATGAGGATGTTGAAATCGATCCTCTCCAGTAACAGGTGGCCAGTGCAGTCTGGCAAGGAATGGGGTAATCGAGGGGCGGAGTTTGGTGCGGGTTAGAATGCGGGCGATGGAATTCTGTATAAGGTAGATTTCACGAATGGTGGTGGAGGGAAGACAGGCGAGCATCGGGCGATGCGTCTGGTCATTGGCAGTGCTGGTGAGTGACCGCATGTGGGGGAGGAAGGATAATTCGGGATAGAAGCTGAGGTCAAATTTGCGTACACAGAGAGTGTCATACTCATACAGAGGGAAATAAATAGAGAACGAGACTGATAGATAGCGGGAGAGAGAGAAAGTGAGAGAAACGACAGAGAGTGATACATAGAGAAAACAGAAGATACAGAGACAAATACATGGAGTCGGAGAGCAACAAATATACCGAAAAAGAAAGAAAGACGAGCAGATACACAGAGAGAGATTAACGGAAAAAGAGAAGTAGAGATGCAGAGACACAAACAGACATAAAGACATACATAGCCACACATTAACCAATGGTGAGTAACAAGGATATAACGAGACAAATAGATGCGCAGGCATAGAGAGAGCAAGTTTTTTCTTGCAGCCTGGGAGAGAGGCATAGAGAAAGTGAGTGAGTGAGACAGAGAGAAACACATTGCTATAGAGAAATGTACACAAACACAGATAAACACAGACGTTGATAGGTGGTATTACAGTCATGGAGAAAAACAGCTAACAAACAGATAAAAATAGAGACGCGTACGGTCAGAAATAGATACTCATCGATATATAAATAGACATACACAGACACATAGAGCAAATTGCATAAAGCTAGAGAGGAGAGATACTATGAGACATAGAGTGAGACACATATAGAAAAACAGACACACACGCAACCAGAGGGAGCGAGAGAGCAAGATGCATAGACATGCAGAACAATAGAATAATGCACACAGACAGAAATAGTTACACAGGGTACAGAGCGAGAGGTTAGACACCGGGAAAGAGAGAGAAAGATGCAAACACAGACAGATACTAAATCTTGATTTGATATGGCGCATTTCACGTCTGGCAGAAGTTCCTAGGTGCTTCACAGATTAAACTGAATATAATTGAATCGACTGTATACTTGTGAGCGAAATGAAGCAAAGTAGTGTCACAGCAACAGTGATAGATTGACATCAACAATTTTATGTTAGGGATTATTATTAGGCGCGTAGAGTTAGGAACATTTCGTACTAACCTGCCAGGAATTGAACACATATTTCTTGCTGGTTGGTCGAGAGCGCTAACCACTGATCTACGTTAGATAGGGATATACAGGATATGGGGAAATTACAAAGAATTGCAGAGACAGCGACAGATACACAGAGGAAAAGATTGAAATACAGAGAGAAATGGAAACCGATCGGGAAAATACAAACACACAAACAAACACACACTCGCTTAAGGAGATTCAGTTATGCCTATATGTATACAGAAGGAGCGAGCGACACACATTCAGAGAGAGGGAGATACAAAAAGCAGAGGTAGAAAGTGCACGATACACAGACACGAAGACGTACACATGGAAACAGAGTGACAGGTAAACACACAATGAGAGAAAGCTACACAGAGACACAGAGGGAAACACATATCAACAGAGAGAGTCACATACAAAAACAGAAAGCAGCATACACTGTCTATAGCGGTGTAAAGACAACGGCACACCATTAGATATATAGAAAGATCTACACGCTGCCGGAAAACAAGGGACATTCAGAGAGAGAGACAGAGATTTACTCTAAGACAGAGCTGCTACTTTATCAAACCTGTTGTGCAACTAAAAGGGATTGCCCTGACCACTGTGTATATTCTATTTCCTTCTATAGCGCTACTACACCACAAGTAATATATAAAGAGGCAAGCAAACTTTTCTTATTGCGCTCGTAATCTAAATACCGCTCTTACTAAAATAGAATTAGTCCCCATACAATTTATTTGATTGCCAGTAGTCAATAGCTATTCGTACATAGGGCTACAACCCACAACTTCCCGATTGAGAGGGACAAAGGGACAGTGTTAATATTGAAATTAAATGTGGTAAAACACTTGCCGGGAACACCAAACGCAGCGCGAATCGGCAAGTAAATGTATTCTATCCTGTGAATAATCGGAGTTGTCGTCTTCAAATAGGAAAGTGTTAATTCTTCACTTGGCAGTGGCAGCAGCTGACGGCGGAAAAATGATGTTCAAAAGTCTCAAACGGATTCTTATGTAAATCAACAGGGAGCGCTTTTTTGAGCAATGTTACCACGGGGTCGTCGATGAAATTGAGCCGCATGCAAAACAGTTACTCTCCCTGTGTTATGTTGTTTACCTCAAAGATTTAATTGTTTGGAGCAGCCCAATGTTTCGTCAATGCTGGCTCCCATCGTATCTGATGCCTGTGAAGCCGCTGTGGCTCAGTGGTTACAGCACTCGCCTTACAAGCGTGAGACCCGTGTTCGAATCCAGGCAGGTCAGGGTGAAACCCTGAGCAAGTTTCCATACTCCACACGGCTAAAAATACTCCTCCCAATAAAAGCACACAATAAAAAATGGTCTTGTCAACCCACGACTATTTTTGGGGGGGACGCTGCTGTGCGCAATTATCTGCTTCGTTTTGCCCAGAAAAATGCAGTCAATTCACTATACAGTATATTCTGTGAAGCGCTTTGAGACCTTGATAAGATGCAAAAAGCGCTATATCAAATGCAATGATTATTATTATCATCTCCATTTACCCATTTAATTCCCCAGTGTGTAAATTACGGCAACGTCGCTCAACAGCGTGAAGCTCCCAGATTAAGAATTACAGGTAGTGTGGAGAGAGGCAAGGGAAGAACCAAGGTTTTCTAACCCCAGTGTGTATCCTGAGGTTCCTGTTGAAATGTACCCAGCTAAAGATAAAATGCTTCTAGCAGGGAATAATAATACCTACTTTTCCAATAAGACTTATATACATTCCACAAATCTGGACACAAATTGACGTATCAGCCACAAATGAGTTGCGGTATCAGCCTCTGAATTAGAAGGTTTTGGGTTAAAAAAAACAACAGAAACAACTTCGATTTTATAGCGCCCTACACGCTGTCTAACAGCGTTTCACACTGAGTGAAATAAGTGCCAAGTTGCGCACCAGGGGCAGGGGGAGAAAGGTCATCAAAGGCGCGGTCGAAGAGAAAGGTCTTTAGGTGGGATCTGAAAAAGAGCACAGAGGGGAGGAGGCGAATGGATTGAGGTAAGGAGTTCCAGAGCCTCGGGGGTAGTCGTTGAAGGCACGGCCGCTGCTGGTGGAGCGAAAGATTCGGGGGATGTGGAGGAGGCCAGTCCCGGCCAGACATTGTTGAAACATAACAAAATTCCTGACCATTGCTGGTAATTTATTTCACTGTCCGAGTTCCGGTCATTTGAATGATACGTTAAACTGAATTTCCATCTGTCTGTTCAGTTGGCTATTACAATATTCAATGGCGTTATCCGAAAAGAGCTGGAGTGTCTCTGAGTCCTGGCAGCAGTACTGCAGATAATGTTAATGATCACTTTGTGGTTGTTTCTCGGACAAGGCTGTGCACATTCCCGTGTTTCACGACAAAACAGACATGATCCACTTCACAACAACTACAAGAACAATAAAATTCCATTGATAGAGTGCGGTTCACGTCGGAAGGACGTCACAAGTCGCTGTAAAATTACATACTATACTGTGAACGTTGATGAAATTGTTAACTTGATACAGCACTATTTCAGTTGCAAGGACGCCTCCTTGTGAATAATAATGATTAACGTGAAATGCCAAAAAGAAGTAAAAGGAGATTCCTGCCCACAGCGACTCACATCCCTTCCCACTGCTCCATGGTTACAACCCACAAAATCTTGAGCAGCAATCTGTGTCTATTTGTAGCAAATCAACCCTGGTGTTTTCAAGGCTTTGCCATACAAACAAATGTTCAAACACCATTCCATGTTATATTTTCCAGCCGGTAGCTAATGTATATCGGTCTTCATCCTGCTGGGAGCACCTTTGCGGGTCAACTGTGAATTGCCAGGGTTGAAGTTCAGTGCCTCAGATCAGGAAATCATGTTCGTATTGGTTTACATTAAACAGACACTACCTCTAGGATGCTGAATAAACACCAGTGTAGGATTTAACATACACTTTCTGCAATCATTTAAGTTTTTTTAAAATCACAAAATCACTTCAATGCTTGTCCCAGTCTTTGCAAACGGTACGATCTCCAAGACACAAATGGTTCCACACTGATGTTACACCACGCAGTATATCTCGTACTTACAATGCACCCTCCATATAAAATAGCCTCTCAGGGGCCTTAACTGTCGAGCAGTCTGACTCCCTTAATACATGTAGCCATCAGAAATCTGTCCATTTCAATCCTGAATATGTTCAAGGAATGAAAATCTACAGCCTTTTGCTGGTAGAGAATTCAGAAATTCACCAGCTTCTGAGTGAACATGTCATTCAACAATTCTGTGCGAATAGGCTGACCTCTAACGTTAAGTATGTGAACCCTAGTTTTAGTTTCTTCAACCATTGTAAACAGTGTAACACTGTCTTCTCTGTCTTGCCCGTTAATCATCGACTAGATTTCTATAAGATAATCTCCATTTCTTCATTGAGGCCTAGATTACTCAACCTAACTTCATATCTCACAATCTACATGCGGTCTCACCAGTTTTAGCAAGTTCCAAAATTCGTATTTTCTAACCCTGTGTAAATGAACGCCAACATGCCATTTGACTTCCGATTTGCTTCCTAGTTGCATGCATTCTAACTATTTGCAACTGGTGTACAATGGCACCACATCACTTTGAACGCTAACGTGTTATATTTCCTCTATTTCAAGCAAATAATCTGCTTTTATGTTTTTACTACTTAGGTGAATAACATCACACTTCCCTGCGTTGTATTTCGTCGGCCACCACCGAATGTTCTCCTATTGTGCTGTAGGATTCTATAATTCTTGCACACTCACTTCGTCTATCTATGTCCCGTTGCATTTTGTGTCTTTCAGAAATGACTCTCCCAACCAGCTTTGTATCACCGAAAAAATTAGATATTTTCAGTTCTATGTCCTCATTTGGATAATTGATGTAGTTTGTAAATAGTTGTGGCAATGCAATAGTCACCATCTGAGAAGATAGATAAGTCACCCAGTCCGGATGTGATGTATCCTAAGTTACTAAGCGGAGTACAATAGTAAATAGCAGAGACTCTGGCCACTATCTTTCAATCTTCGTTGGACACGGGGTGATAGCAAAAGACTGGTTCATCTTCAGGCCAGGTGAAAGTTTGGGCACGTTTCGTCATTTCTAAGAACAATCCTTCACAAAAAGAACAATAAATTGGTCACCTCATCCCATAACTGTTTGTGGGACACTGCTTTGCACAATTCGCTACTGCCTTTCGCTTAAGAGATTTCCAGTCAACTCAGTTTAGTGAGAATCATGTGAAAAACTTTCACGCGTCTAGTAGACGAGATAGACGCTGTACTAAATGGAAAGACTTTTATTACGATTGGACCTTGCTGATATTCACTACTCAATCGGCCTAGTGCAGAGTTCTGCTGCACTACCATCATGTGATTTGGGTCACTACCTTGCTTGCGGGACACTATACAAATGAAAGTTATTTTGACTGAAGCCAAGAGAAGATAGAAATGACAAATAAGTAGGCTTATGTTCACACTGCTGATTCATGTGAACAGGAAATTGCGACTTTCAAGAGTGAAGTTAGCAAACATATACAAATGAGCTTTAATCGAGTATAGTTTTATTGCGAGTATTGGAATTGAAGTGAGCTCCTTGCTCGGTGAGCAGCTACTGTTTCCATGGGCGTATGATCTCCTTTGGCACTGTAGATGTCTAAGTTTCTGACTGTGATTTGATAATAATCATAATAATACATGCATTTAAATACAGTATCTTTTCATGTTTTCTTGAAGTCTCAAATCGCTTCAAGAAATTCACCATCAAGGGTATTAACTGCATTATTTTGTGCAAAACTCGGCTGCTAATTAAAGTACTATCATAACGTGTACAGAGCTAGGAAACTTGCCGCAAGTTTCTCACTGTCTGGAATTGGATGTGTTTGGTAATGCGAGCGCTCTATCAAATGATCTGCAGCATTCCACATACTTCGTCGTCCGAAAGGACAACAACAAGTCACACTTATGTAAATACGTATTACATTACATTCACCTAGATCGACAGAGAGAGGGATTTAGGACCCAACGTGGGAATTAGGGATCAGAGCGGCTGAAGTTACATTAAAACAGGAAGGTCTTTTGATGGGACATAGTAGGCAAGCGAGGAATTAGGCAGAGGGACTTTGGGCGGTGTTCCAGTCTATGAGGGTAGAGTAGCTGAATGTACGACCACAAATAATGGGTAGGAAGCTCTGGCGACCTAGAATAGGAGGTAACATATCAATTATCTTAATTAGTTTAATTACCTCAGTCAAATCTCCGCTTTCCCTTGCCTTCCTACTAAATATACATGCCAACTAGCCCAGCTCCGGTCCTCACTAAACCTATCGAGTCTTATGTCACCAATTCACATTGCAACAAGCACATGTTGTTTTCATTTGTTTATTGGGCTGTGAATAATATCAGTGATTCAGGAGATTGATTGATCCACCTGGGGATGTCTTCCCTGTATATATGGTGTGAGGTTTGAATATCAGTGCTCATAATGAAGAAACTACACATGTACTCATCGAAAGGCTTTCAAAGCGAAATTATATTTCTGATTATGTATATCTTTTATCCAGTCCTTGCTGTCGTTGGAGGATTTGGTGAGCTCTCGCAGATAACTTCACTTTGTTAACGTAGCAGTGCTAAGATATTTGAGTTTACAAATAATAAATTTTGTGATAGGAAAAAAGTGTATCCTTTCGCAAAGGCGATTTTATGGAGTATCGTGTTCCATGTTATGTGTTCACAAGTTTTGCAAAATAATACTAGCACCACTGACTTGTACTTAAGTTGCATAAGCATTACGCCAAATCAACTCAAGTTGCTTCACATGAAAACTCTGACCAGATCATTCTCTCTGAATTCAGGCAAAGAGGCAGCCAAATCGTGCAAACAACAAAAACTAAAAATAAAATATTCCTTGCATTTGATAAAGTACTTTATCTCATCTTCAAAAAGTTGCAAACTTCTTCATAGAATACGCTGTGAATTGAACTGGCTGTACAATTTGCGGGTGAAGTGCGCCAGCCAGTGTTGGTTAACTATGTCCCACACCCCTGGGTGTATTGACAACACTAATTTATTGTTAATTTGTTGGAAGAAATTATTATCTCCAGAAAGCGAATCGCCAATCAACTAAGATCCATGTACTTAGTTACTGCCCGGTGAACAGACGCGCTTGAAGATGGAATCTTGGCCATCATTGCAACACTGCCCACAATCACACCGATTCCTCTAATCACTGAGCTACAGAGCTGCATAACCCAATTTAGTCAATACGTTGAGATCCTTAATTTGTACTGTTGTGCTCACTGGTGAGCTAACAATCACAAAATGTAGTCCCGTATCTCAATGTTTAGAAAACGTTCCTCGCAAGAAAGAGATCTGGGTTCGATTGCAAGCAGAGGGCGACACCTTGGGAAGATTTCCTTCTTCCTCATAATAATCCCTCGAGGTGAATTCGCTTTACGGTATGCTTGTAATAACTTTTCTTGCATTTGACATAGTGCTTTTCCAAGATTCTGGACATCGCCAAGTGCTTCACAGAATTGACGTTAGAGAATTGATTGTATACTTGTAGGGACAACGTGGCAACAAGTTTGGCACTGCAGTATCCCAGAAACTTTCTTGGATTGAAGTGGCAAATTTATGTTTTTTGTTACCGAGTTATTATTAGACGTGTGTGTGGATTAAGGAAGCTTGTGCTAGGTGTCACCCTGTCTGGACTCGAACTCAGCGTGAAGTCCTATAGTTCAGTAGTTAGAACAAATGCCTTACCAGCGTTAGACCAGCGTTCCAGTCTAGCAAGGTCAGGGCGAAGTGTTAGAGTTAGGATTAGGGAAACTTTATTTACTCTACAGGCCTGATAATAATCCCTGTGAAGAAAACGCAATAATAGAAATTGATTATTTCAAACCATAACTGTGCCTAATTGGCTGCAGCGCTTCTTGGCAGTATATTCTGTAACACACTTTGAGACGTCAAGAAGATGCGAAAAAGCACTATATCGAATGCAAGGATTACTGTTATCATTTTCTCGCTTTCAAGAAGAGTGCTCCAACAGCTGAGCACTCTTCTTCAAAGGACTCAGATAAGGTTAAATAGTTTGTTCAATTTGGTTAAGAAAAGTAAATATGGAGAAGGTAGCGATGAGGGACGTGGAGCAAAGTACAGCGAATCGCTCGTTATGTCTCTTTTTCAAAATTGCCCTCTGTCTATTCATTTCTCCTCTTGTGCGCTCGTTTGTTGTATACCCGCTCTTTTTCTCAATATGCGCATTACTTTAAAAAATACGGCTGTTTGTGAAAATACTGCTGTGTGCAATTGACTGCTGTGTTTTGCCCACAATATAACGAAATAATATTTGTATTTGATACAGAGCGTTTCACGTCTTCTACATGTTTAAAAGTACTTCACAGAGTATACTGTAACGGGATATGAATATACATTGTATGGGCTACGAATTGCGCACAGCAGTGCTCCACGAACAGTCTTGCACTGAAATAACTAATATTTTCCTACGTTCACCTTACCATTTGTTCTGAAAAGCCCTTTGAAATGTTTCCAAGACTCGACAGGCGCTGCATAAGATGCTGTGAGGGATCCGCTATAAAGTATAGTAGGACATTCTTCACCCAGATAGCAGTGAGATCATGCAATCCATTGTCTGAAGTGATGAATATATCAGATCGTATGATAATTTGACTGAATTGAAAATTCTGTCACAATGATTGATAGCATTTGTAGCATTTAAAATTTCCTCAGAGATTGAAATGTGAAAGCAAAGTTAATGCAACTCTACAAGTTTGCTCGTTTAGAAGATATCGCTTCCCTGAAGACATTCAGCAGGTTGTCCAATTAGAATTATGGAGTCTTGGAATTATACAGCACAGCACATTCGGCCTTGCATACTTTGGAAGCTCTTTGAAAGTGCGGTACGATTCCACCCCACTTAACCATACTGTTCCCATCTCCCTTTCCTCCAGAAGCACCGATCTACTTCTCTGGTAAGTTATTATTGCATTGACTTCCACCAAACTTTCAGGCAATGCATTCCAGCTCCAAATATATTTCTGTTTGAAAAGATATCTCCTCAACTCCACTCTTTGGAAATCATTTAAAATTTGTATTGTGTGGTAACTGACCCACTCACAATTGGATGCGGTTTCTCCCAAATCACGTTATAGAATCCCCTTATTGTTTTGCTTAGCATGTCTATTAAGTTTTCCGCTATCCTTATCTGCTAGAACGAGAATGACTCTAGAATCACTAGACACTCCTCAAAAGTTAAGAAGTCCCTGTTTCCTGGAACTTTGCTGTTTGTTTAATGTAGATGCTCAAATTAAAATCAGATTATCTCGCACTAAATTAATTTACCCTGCGTGTTGATTAACTGTAATTCAGGTATTCAACCACAGCATAATGGTGGTGTAGCAAGACAGGGTTAGGTGGATATGGACAAGACTCTGCGGAAAGTTTGAGTGTACAGTTGGGCATCGCTGCGTTGACTATTTCCAAGCTGAAATAATTGATGTTATTTCACTTTTCTCTAAACTTTGCTCTCTTTGCGGAGTTCTGCTACTGAGTGGGTTGACCAGATTCCTTACAAAGACCAGCAGGAAAACATTTAGGGCAAGTTTCCTAATTCCTTGTTCCGTCACCCAGCAGAATGTGGCGAAACTGCATGTCAGGTAATTGGCTGATCGCTTTTCTGCGAGTAACTATTCCATCAAAAATTGAAATGGGAGCTTCAAACGACGATGCATGTGCAACGCATGTGTATCAATTGTGAGGATTAAATGCCTTTAACTTTCTTTCTTTTCGCAGTCTCGTAAGACTATCACAAAATCTTTACCTTTATCCATCTGCGTCGCTGTGTCTCCTTGTCTCTTCCCCTGTCTCTCTTTCAAGGTTTTCCTGTGTCTTTTGCTTTCTCCTCCTGTTCACTTTGCCTGCCGCACGCACACTCCGTTTCGCAACATGTACATTCGTTAAAAAACAATTTCACTTGAAACCAGAACTGTTTATTAATCACTGCTGTGCGGAATTGTCTGCTGTATTTCGCTCACAATATAATAGTGATTATAATAACACAGTTAATACAGCACTTTGTACGTCTTTTAGACCTTCAAAGCGCTTCACAAGTACAATATAATGGAAATTGTGCATATATTTTGTGGGTGAAATGGGGCATCCAATTCTGCACGGCAGATTTCCACTAACAGTCGTAGATTGAAATGACGAATTAATAATAAGTAATTAATTCACTTTACAGTATATGTTCTGCACTGCGCTTTGATATGTCGAAGAAATTGACAGGGAGTGCATGAAACGCTAGTATGATTATCATCATTATTCTTGAATATTTCCAGGTAACTTTATAGTGATTATCATTCTATCTGGCGGGCAGTGCGGTCTCTCCACGTGTGTTTCTCATTACCTGGTGGCTATGGCAGTCGCTGACCTGGCTGTGGTGATCACGGATGTGTTTCTGACCAGAGTGAATTTCTTGTTCTTCCCGGTCTGCTTCTTGGACCTTACGGTGGCTTGCAAAGCACGACAAGTCCTTCTCTGCATTGCAGCTGACAGCTCTGCATGGTTGACTGTTGTCTTCACCATTGATCGCTCTATTGCCATTTCCAGCCCGGGTTGAGGGGCAGGTATTGTACAGAGAGAACTGCAGGTGTGGTGATCACTATGGTCTGCGTGCTGAGCTTAATCAACAATGTCCCCTGGTATCTGGCCTTTGAACCTTGGTTCACAGTCAGCAAAACGGGTTGGTACTGCAAGATAATCGCACTTTCCTATAGCTCCTCTGCATGAAGAGTGTTTAACTGTCTGGACATCATCCTGACTCCCTTCCTGGCCTTCCTCTTCATCCTCCTCTGTAATGTGGTAACCGTCAAACATGTGGTGGCGGCCAACAAAATCCGCAAAGGGCTGGTCAGGAACAACGCAGATCACAGTGATCCCGAGATTGAAAGCCGCAAGAAAGGCATTGTTCTGCTCTTCACAATATCTGGGAGCTTCATTTTGCTTTGGATAGTATACGTTGTATATATGATATATGGGTTAATCTTTGACTTCAATTACACTGGCTATGACGACCCAGTATATGTCCTCTACGAATCCTCTATCATGCTCCAGCTCAGCAGCAGCGCCACCAATACCTGCATTTACGTTGGGACGCAGAAAAGATTCAGGCAGGAGTTAAAGAGAGTTCTGACCTGTCCTTATCGCTTCCTTACCACACTGGTTAAATAGCCAAAGAAACTGATACAATACAATGCAAAATTAGATACCCAGCGTGTTTCATGTCGCGACAACATCGCAAATTAATGCGTATTCAGAGATTTGGACTGAACCTGGTGTTTGGGTTCAGGAGTATTGGGGGGCGGGGATACGTGTGGCAGCGTGACCGAAATCGAGGTCAAAGATCTGAATTATCTCCTCTCAAATTGATCAAACTATTCAATAAATTAAGGAATAAATATTTCTGCAATTTCTATAGTTGTAAAATATACATCAACTTTGAAAATTCCGTCCTAATAACATTGATAATTGACAAATTGCCATGTCGTTGCGACGTCTTGAAAGTTATCGAAAATGTTTCACTGGTTCAATCCACTTCAAATGATTTAGAGTAAAGAACAGCCTCTTTGCTTTATGAAGCAAGAAACCATATCACTGGTATTATATTTACAATAGGAAATGGATACAAGCGGTTGTGTATCTAATGTGTTTCACAAAGTAATAAACTTTGTATTTGATATAGCGTTTTTCACATGTTCTGGACGTCTCAAAATGCTTCACAGAATATACTGTCAAAAAAACAACAACAAAATTACATTGATCGAGTACCTTTCACGTCGGGAGGACGTTCCAAGGTGCTGAACAATCACGTCAAGCTCGAGCAGGGAGGAGCGGGTGTAGGAGTTGGAGGAAGGGAAGGAGAGCGGGAGAGGGGGATCAGTTAGGAGGAGAGCAGAAGGAACGGTTGAAGAGGAAAATTGTCAGACCGGCCTTGAAGAAGGAGGCACCGAGGTTCATAGGGGGAAAGTAGAACGGAGTGATGGGGGGCGGGGGGGGCAACGTCATGAATGGCCATCAAGGTGAGGATGAAATTCTTGAATTCGATACTCTGGGAGAATGCGGATCTAATGGAGCCGGCCGAGGTTCGGAGTGATGTGTTTGTAGAGCCTGTTACAGGGGGGAAATGTGCAAAACAAGACACTAAGATTATTTACTTGACACGCTTTCCAACTTTCCAATAGAAAAAACTAGAATTTTGCAGCAGATTAGCCGTACAAACGTCCATCATTCCTCTTTGAGTATCGTAGCAACTTGTCCGATTGACTGGACAAGATAAACCAGTTAGTCTGACGTCAGTTGAAGGGAAAATTATTGAGTGCTTAATCAAAGACGTAGCTATGGGATACCTTGAAGACCATAAAAAGACCATAAAAAGTTTAGGCAGAGTCAACATAGCTTTACAAAGGGGAAGTCATGCTTGACTAACCTTTTTGAGGATGCGTCCAGCAAGTTGGATAAGTTGTGAAAAGCCGCTATATCAAACGCAAGGATTATTATTACTAATCTATCATTTACCATTTGATACAGATTGAGTTCAGATGGTCTGCATTCTAACACATAAACAATTTACATTCCATATTTTCACCAAACGCTTTAAAGGACCTTTAACGTCTGTCTTCAACATCTGTCGAAACTTGCCGAAGCTTTCTCCATGGACTGCTGGGAATTGAATCAGGTTCAGCCACTTGTGTGCTCTGTGCTACAACAATTGAGTTACAGGCCTTAAACGCGGAGAATGAGCGAAACTCGTAAACAAAAATCACTCTCCCCTGGGCCTCAATTGTATCGTGTCACATGAGAGGTTCTTCAGAAATTCTGCTATTGGATTTAGTTGTATTTTTCTTTATTTTGCAGTTAAATGTTTGTTCCATTTTATGCAGGGATGATTGTGTGGTTTGTGTGTTATATCCGCGAAGGTTGTGTTGAATTCAGTTGAATTAGAATTGAAATGTTATTGACTCTAACATCTGGAGAATCTCCGATCAAACACGAGGCCGACTATTATTAAAAAAAAACAGATATTGGAATTTAAAAGCGACTGTCTTGGCTGTGAAACTCCTCTTCATGATTTCTGCCGTTGTGTTCAGTTGTTTTAGTTCCGTTAGCCTTCAAATTGTTGAGCCCTCTTTGCTCAGAGTTTTGTGTGTGGTTCTCTATATACAGTATCCGGTAATTGTGCAATGGTAACACAGTGCTTCAGCTACATGTCAGCCTATGCAATTTGAGACCAAGTCCAATGTTAACCCTTTCATGCAGCTTGAATTTAGCTAAGATCTGGAGAAACTCACTTAGCGTGACGGAGTCATCAACTTCTGACCTCAACACAGCACAAAATGGAGCACAAAGAAGCATTTCACGCGAGCACTTCAGGGAATAAGTGAGAGAAACCGAGGGGGAGGAAAATATCAAGTGACAGAGTCTTGGTCTGTTAGTGTGTGTGTGTTAGTGTGTGTGTCAGAGAGAGCGAGACTAACATTTTGAGAGACACAATTTGACAGAGAGACAAGAGGGGGTGTGAGAGGTACAGTGTGCGTGTCTCTGTGTGTATGAGAGAGAGAGAGAGAGAGGTGAAGGAAAGAAAGGCCTGCAAAGAAAATGACATCAGAATACAATGTACATTTTTTGTAGCTTGTATTCAAAAGTTCTGATGATGTGCTGATGGAAACATCATGTTGTTTACATACAGGGAAACCACAAATATCGCCTTTCACAACCCATTTCCATTATTTCTTCACTTCCTCTTTCAGCTTCCCACGGCTTTTTCTGTTTTCATTATGCCGCTGTGTTACTTTCCCCGGGTACAACAACAGCACAAACAACAACAACCAAATTACATTTCTAGAGCGCCTTTCACGTCGGGAGGGTGTCCTAAGGCGGTAGTAACCGAGAAGGTGAACTGACGGGTGGGTTCCAATAGTGGGTTCCAATTGTGAGATTCAGAGTTAGGATTTAGGGTCGTGATTAGGGTTAGCGGTGAGATGAAAAGTGGATTTATTTGGGGATTGAAGCGTATCCAGATGATTCTCAGGGCAATGGGATATGAGATAATAGGCCCTCCATCGTGGGCAATTGGCTGCCTCGATTCACTCACATGAATTCAGTCAATTCACTTTAGAGTATATTGTGCGAAGCGCTTTCGGACGTCTAAAAGCGCTCTATGAGCACGTATGATTTACAAAAGGACCATTTAGCCACTCTAGCCTACCGCATCATTCTATAAAATCATGGCTGACTTTCTAATCTAACTCTACCTTTCCGAGCCTTATCTCCGTATCCCTCTATCCCTTTATCCACAAGAATATATGAAAAGCTCAGTCTTGCATATGATCAAGGAATGAGCATTTACGGAATTGTGGGGTAGAGAATTCATTAAATTCACCACCTTCTTAGTGAATTAGTTTTTCCTCAACTCAGCACGAAAAGACTGACGCCTAATTTTAAGACTGTGACAATGGTTATAAGAACATAAGAATTAGCAGCAGGAGTATGTCATTCGGCCCCTCGAGCCGGCCCGCAATTTGACAAGATCATGGCTGATCTTCTGACCTAACTCCAGTTACGTGCCCGTGCCCCAAATCCCCGAATCCTTCAATTTAAAAAAAAAATTCCAACAGTCTCAGCCTTGGAAATGTTCAAGGACTGAGCATCTGCAACCTTCTGTGGTAGTCAAATCCATAAATTCACTACCCTCTGATTGAAGAAATGCTTTCTCAACTCTGTTCTAAAAGGCTGACCCTTAATGTTAAACCCTGGTTATATATTCTCCTACCAGAGAGTACAGCCCGAGTTTATTCAATCTATCGTCACATGTTAGTCTCCTCATCCCAGGAACCAACCTCGTGAATCTACGCTGCAACCCCTCCAAGGCAAGTATGTCCTTTATTAAATAAGGAGACCAAAACTGCACACAATACTCTAGGTGCTGTCTCTCCAAGGCCCTATACAGATGCAGCAAGTTCCCTACACTTGTACTCTAAATCGTTTGCAATGAACGCTAACGTGCCGTTTGCATTCTTAGTTGCTTGCTGCATCTGCAAACTAACTCTTTGAAACTGGTGTACAAGGACAATTTGTACACTGACATTATCTATCCTATCCACGTCTAGAACATAATTGTTTTTTTTTATTGATACCTAGGTGAATAAGTTCACACTTCCGCACGTTAGATTCTATCTGCCACCTGCTCGCCCATTCCCCTAGCACATCTATATCCCGTGGTAATCTTTTTCCATCACACTCACAGCTGACTCTCCCACCAAGTTTGGTGTCATCTGCAAATTTAGACACCCCATACATTGAATGTCGTCGTCTGGATCATTGATGTAAATTGTGTATAGCTGACACCCAAGCACTGATCCTTGTGGCACTCCACTAGTTACATCCTGCCCAGGATTATATCCATGTGCTCCATGCAATTAATCACGCCCGGTGTTAAACATTTTAGGACAGAGACGATGATGTGCTGTGTTAAGCCATCACATGTCATAACTAAATGATCCGTCTTGGAGAAACACAGAATGTTTACTCACAGAAAGCTGTGAGGCTCATTGTGTCTGTCCATATGGTTGAAAGTTGTGGAGTCCAATAGCTCAGTGTTGACCGACGCACAAACAACAATCACGGGAAAAAAGATTTGTTTTCTGAAGAGGATATGATATAATCAAAATCTGTATATAGGTACCGATACAATTGTACCAGCTGCTCTCTGGAAATCTGTTGAATTGTCACATAGCTCTGTGCATCCAAAGGTGATGTGGATACTTATATTTGTGCACACGATTTGAACGATTTAACGTGAACCTGTTCAACCATGAGGCTGTTATGTTTTAGGTTCGGACAAGATTCCAAGACTACATGGTGGATCTGTTATGGGTTTGAAAGGTATCACCCATTAACTCGGGAGCGTTTACTTTTCCTCTATTATGTTAGTGCAATCAGTGTTCTTTAATCAGAGCTGAATGAGATTGCTGTGACATTTTTTTCTCTTTCCTTTTTAGTTAATGTGCTGGCAATTGTAATCCTGTCCCGGGGAAGGTGTGGCCTCTCCAACGTCGTCACTCTCTATATGGTGGCCATGGCCATGTCAGATCTAATGGTTATTATCAACGATGTGATACTGAATCGCATCAACAACATGTATTTCCCCTTCAGCTTCTTGTCCTACACCCCAGTGTGCAGATTGAGAACCGATCTGCTGATCTCTGCCACGCGATGTTCCATATGGCTAACAGTCGCCTTCACCTTTGATCGCTATGTCGCCATTTGTTTTCAGAAAATAAAGCAAAGATATTGCTCTGTAAAAACGACCAGTTTGGTTATTGCAACAGTGTGTGTGCTCAGCTGAGCGCAATGCATTCCAATTTACTTTCCTTTTGTTCCACTTGTCATAGATAAGTTACAAACGTATTCTATACTAAAATCCATTTTTCACACTTCATCGTACTGGAAATCGTACGAATTTTTGATCCGTGTGTTCAATCCTGTAATAGTATCCGTTCTCATTAACCTCGTCAACGCCCTGACTGTCAGACACATTTTAGTGGCCAGCAGATCCCGCAGGAGAATCCGGGGTGACAGCAGTGGGAATAACCAGAATGATCCCGAGATGGAGAAACGGAGAAAATCCATCATTTTGCACTTAGCTATATCCGGCAGGTTTGTACTTTTGTGGATGACAAAAGTTGTACATTCTTTGAAACGGTCAGTAGCAAACTACCACTATAAACCGACAGACATTAGCACTCCGTATATCATCCAACAAATTGGATAAATGCTTCAGCTACTGAGGTCCTGTACAAACTCTTGTATCAAAATGTTGACTCGGAGCAAATTTAGAGAAGAGATCAAGAAGATTTTAAGATGCCAGTTTGCTAATTAAAGTATTATTATTGAAACCGTTTGATTGTAAATGATTTCAAAATCGCCATGACAGTTGCTATTGCACTTATTTTATCCAGTCCCCAACGTTTACATGAGAATGGAAACCATGACATCATCATGTAGCTTTTACATCATTTGAGATTGACGATGAGGACAAACATTATTAACTAAAACTCTCCGAAACCGTGCGCCAGGTTGGCGTCAGGTTCGATCCCCAACTGTCCTTCCTCCCCCAAATCCGATCGCTCACCAGCACCATCTTCTTGCACCTCGGAGTCATCGCCCGTCTCCAGCAATAACTCACCCCCAAAATTAAGCATTTCAAGCCACTACTTTTTATGGGACGCTGCTGTGGGCAATTGGCTGCTGCATATCGTCCACAAATATATAGTTAATTCATGTTACAGTACATTCTGTGAAGCGATCTGTGCGGGCAATAAAATATGAAAAGCCGCTTTAACAAACGCAAGGATCATTATTATTACTGTTAATATTATTAATTCAATCAGAACAACAGCAAATGGATGACTACCCACAGAGCACAGGATTCCACAGACAGCAAACCCATGTATTTATACATCGCCCTCCACCCAGGGTAGCGACTCAGAGCGCATAGCATTTGCAGAAAAATATACAATCTAATTAAATCTTTCTACAACAGAAGCTAGTTTTTGTGTAAGACGGGTTTAAATGAAAAATGAGCACCAACAACAACAACAAATTACACTTATAAAGCGCCTTTCACGTCGGGAGGACGCCAAAGGCGCTGCACAGGAGGCGAGTGTCCCGAACTGGGAGAGGAGTGTACGGGAAAGGGGTGAAACAGGTAGGGGAGATCGAAAAATTCTGTGTGCAACAAAAGGAATGGTCGAAGAGGAAAGTCTTCAAACCTGCCTTGACAGAGGAAAGGGAAGAAACGAGACGGAGGGATTGGGGGATGGAATTCCACAGGTTCGGAGCAGAAAAACTGAAGGCCCGGCCTCCGATGGTGGGGCGGTTCGGGCGGGGGACTTGGAGCAGGCCAAGTCATGTTGAGCGGAGGGTCAGGGTGGGCTTGTAGAGGGAGAGTAAATTGGTTAAGTAGGGCGGGGCAAAGCAATGTAAGTCCTTGAAGGTGAGGACGAGGATCTTGCGATGTATGCGTGCACGAGTGTTTCGGCAGCGTGGGGGGGTAAGATAATTGCGGCGCCTGGCAATATTGCGCAGGTGGAAGTAAACGGTGCCGGTCAAGGCACGGATGTGGGGGAGGAAGGAGAGTTCTTGGTCGAACATGATGCCGAGGTTCCTGACCTGCTTTGTGAGGTGGAGAGTACAGCCTTGGATATTGAGGCTGGCAGCGCCCGATGTGCGCCAGGTGCTCTTTGATGCAGCGTAGATATATGGGATGTGAGCAGACTTGAGAGCGAGCCGGAAATACAAACACGCAGGCATAGATCATTTAAAATCGATATGGGATTGGCAGAACTATTATAGTGGTAGTCTGTACATCCAGTAAAGGAGAACAGAAGATATTGTGCTGATGACCTGTAGTTTCTGATTTTTGAAGAGGTGGCTGAAGAGATGATGCTTAATCTTCCAGAAATCACTTGATTCTGCAATAGATAGCATTTATTGGAAGACCGCACACGTAACACTAATATTTAAGAAGGATGGGGAGAGAAGGTGCAGACCAGTTAGACGTCAGTAGGAGGGAAAATCATAGACTGCTTAAGTAGGGGAGTCTTTCTGTGGAACATAGAAGACCAAAGCCTGACAAGACAGAGTCAGCAAAGGCTTTACAGAGGAGATGTCAAGCTTGACAAACGAGGTAACTAGCTGGGTCTGTAGGAGAATAACAATAGCTGTAGGAGAATAACAATTTCAGTAGACGTTCGACAAGGTGCAACATAAAAGGCCGATAAGCAAACTTCAAGCCTATGGAATTAAAAGCAAAATGTTGGCATGGATTGACGAGTGGCTAACAGGAAATAGAGTAGAGAGTAGAGATAAACGGGTCATTCTTATATTCGCAGGGTGTGATTAGTGGAGCAACACATGGATCAGTGCTTGGGTCTCAAATATTTAACATCTATATGAATGATCCGGACGAGGGCTTAGAACTTAAATTATCTAAATTCGCGGATGATGAAAATGTTAGAGAAAGGTCCGAGGATGACACAAACAAAATGAAACAGTATATGGATAGGCTGTGTGAGTGGGCAAGCAGGAGACAGATTGAGTCTAATGTTGGGAAGTGTGAAACTATTCACCTAGGTAACAGAAACCCAACAGAGGATCATTTTCTACAAAGGGAGAGACTAGGTAACGCTCATGTTCAGTGAGATTTGTATGTCCTTGTACAATAGTCGCAAAAAGTTAGTTTACAGTCATAACAAGCAACTAGGTAGGCTAATAGCATGTTTTTATTCATTACAAAACGTGTGAGAAAATAAGTGCACGGAAGTCATGCTGCATTATTATAGGGCTCTGATGATACTACAACTAGAATACAGTGTGCAGTTTTCGTCGCCTTATGTAAGAAAGGATGAGCAGCGTTGAAACAATGAGTTGGTACTTGGGATGAGGGGAGTGAAATATTAGCATAGGTTGACTAATCTAGGCCTGTATTCTCTGGAATATCTAAGTTTTATAGGTGAACTTATACAAACCTATACGATTATTAAGTGGCATAAGATAGTTGAGTACTGTTTGCACTGGTTAGAAAAACTCTAACTAGAGGGTCATAATTTTACGATTAGGGGTCGGCTTTCTAGCGCAGAGTTGAGGAAACACTTTTTCTGTCAGACGGCAGTGAATTTATGAGATTCTCACAATAGGCTCAGTCCCTGAACATATTCAAGACTGACTCTCCTACTTTTTTTTTAGCTTAAGGCTCTGTGTCCACATCATCCGACGTCCATGCCATTGGCGCACCATCCCATATAGGACAGAGTTCAAACCTGTCCTCGCCTTCAAATCCATTCAAGCCTTGTGCCTTCCTGATATAAGTGATACTTGGCAGAGCAAGACATGACAAGCCAGAGTCAACATGGCTTTACAAAGCAGAAGCGAAGCTTGACAAAGGCTGATAGCCGTTTATCAACCCATTGACGCTGTTAACTCAGCATAATATGGTCTGTTCCACGTCCACCTCCAAGATCACCGATGAGACCGTCAGGCTTTTAGACGTCAAACTTTGGATCTCTGTTCCATTAGTCTCATTTTCACTCTCGCCACCTTCACATAACTTCTCAACATAGTACCGTTCATTGTTCCTTTGGCTGCTTTTCAATGCATCCAGCCATCCACCCTCTATTATCCTAATATACGGCATCTAACTTCCTGCTAGTCATGGTCATGAGTTCTGACAGCGTTGATGGAAATTCGAATGCACTTACTTACTGCTGATATTCCAAATATCATAGAGTAAATAAGAACAGTTCATTTTTCCCATAAATGTACAGCCCGCTTTCTTGCTCTCCTTCCCCATCTCCGAACCCTCGCTTTGCCATTTTTCCATCATCTTTTCCAATGGCCCCACATCCATTACTTTTGTCGTTCACTGCTGTGCACAATTTGGCTGCCGCATTTCGCCCAGAAATATACCGTCATCCTGCCCGCACCACTCCTTCCCCCACCCCACCATGCTCTTATCCCTTGCTAACTGTGGAGCGATTGGGACGTCCACTCGATTTGAAAGGAGCTATCAAAATGAAATATTTATTGGAATGATTTGTTTACATTTTCACAATATTCTTCACTATCAATATTTTATCAATGTGAATTAATCTTACAGGATCTTCTTCAGACCTCAATTCAGTTTTTCAGTTCTGAAGAATGGTCGTGCACCGAAAATATTTATCGAATCTTTGACGACAGAATAAATGTGTAATTTTGTCCTCAGTTACTGTAATCTCTCCCCTGCCACATCTGGCTTGACAAATAGCAACCTAATGATATAGGGTCAGCAATGATTTGTGAAATGTGGGGGTCATGCGTGACTATTCAAATTGGAATTTTATACATTGAACAAATTTATAATGATGGTGGATAAAATAAGGTCTAAAGATGACGCCGATATGGGCTCCTGAAAGAAACTGGACGACTTTCCACACAGCTATGTATTAGTAAAAGCAGAAGAGCTGGGAATCGGAGGTAAAATTGCAACTGACAGTGTTTCCCAGGAGCCATGGTGAATCATGTAGAGGAGAGTACACAGATACAAAGTGTATTAGATAGATTAATTGAGTGGGCGAAACTGTGGAAAAATGAATTCAATGTGGAGATCAGCTCATATCCACTACGTGTCCCAAAATAGCAATACAATTTTTTAAAAAACTTATTGATAATCCATGAGCTGTGTAAGATTAAAGAAATTTGGTTGTCCACGTACACATATCTCTCAAACAAGTTCAGAACTAGAGAAAGCACTAAAATGATACGAGATATGTTGCCCTTCAACTAAAGCAAAACGGAATGTAAATGATTGAAAATGATGTATTAACTCTACAGGTGAGCGTTGGATAGACCCGTCCTGTTATAGTTCAGTTACAGTTATCGTTCCTCAGGAAGTATATTAGCTCTGGTGTGGGGATATCCAATACACACCAGAATAGTCACCGAGAGAATAGGGATAAGTTATGAAACACGTCTCTATTCCATTGAGATTAGAGGGCTGAGTGGTCAACTGCTTGAGATTTTGAAATCCTATGTGAAAATGTTAGCTAGGCCACATTGGAGTTAGACTGGTAGGTAGCTTTTCACCCAAAGTAATTAGAGATTTGGAATCTTCCACCCCCAAAAAGCTGTAGGTGCTAAAGCTGTTCACTTCTTCAAGACTCGAGTGCATAGATGTATAAAAGTAATCTTTGCATTTTATATTCAAACCTCTCTTCTCAAATATTGATTTAAACAATTTCAGACCGTAATATCTCACTATCCCCACCCCATCTTCTGTGGTCATTACGACATCAACCGTTACGTGGAATAACATTTTCTCTCTCTGGTCTGCCCGTTTTGTTGCAATTCCTCCCCCATTTTTATTTTGCATTTTCAGCAGTTCTGATCTAATTTCATGTTGCCACCCACCGACCCTCCACCCCATCAACTGCTTTTTTCACAGCACAATCGTCTCCCTAAACATCACCCTCTGTTCGCTATCCAACTGTCCCCGTTGCCTTCGGTATCCTGACTCCCATCACCTGTTTGATTCCTCAAAGCCGCTCACTCCCAACATGCCACAATTCTGACGCAATGTGATGGATCCGAAATACTAACTCGGTTTCAATTATTTGCAGATGCTGCCTTGCCTGCTGGGTGTTCCCGGAGATTCCCGGTGTTTCTGTTAGTGAATAGGTATGCATTAGGTAGGTTTATAGAGGGATACTAGAGAGGGTGGCTAATTGGAGTTCAGTTACAGACCAGCTCTGCGATACTAAATGATGGGATGAGGCAACACGATTGTATATACATTTCTGTGTTTTCCTCCATGTCCTCTATTTGCCTGATTGCCAAATCAATGAGGCGTTCGTCGCTTTCCAACTAATCTTCCTCACACTCGTTTCCGATTACCTGTGTGCTCTGACATTTTTCTATATGTCTATCGTGCACTCTTTGATGGTGGCAGGACAGGTAGACAAAGCCGTTAAGAAGGCTTCTGGGGTACTGGGCTTTATAAATAGGTATAAAGTACAAAAGTCAGGAAGTGCTGAATAACCTCTGTAAAACTTTGTTTAGTCCACAGTTGGAGCACTGTGTTCAATTCTGGTCACCACACTAGTCGAAGGATGTTAAGGCATTGGAAAGTGTGCAAATAAGGCTTACTAGAATGGTACCAGGTTTGAGGGACTTCGGTTATGGGGAAAGACTAGAAAGGCTAGGTTTATTCAAAATGGAACAGAGCAGGTTGGGAGGACACGTGATAGAGGTTTATAAAATCATGAGTGGATTCGACAGCGTGAATAAGGAAACACTGTTTCCACTGGTGGACGAATCTGTGACTCGTGGTCACAGATTAAAAATAGTTTCACAACGAAGAAGAGGGGAGCTGAGGAAAAATTTACAAATACCTGTATGCACTGACATTGTTCTATATTTCTGTCGATTTGACTACCTCTGGCCTTGTGCAGTGGCTCGATCTATATTTTCCATCAATGTTGGCAGCACTTACAGCAAATGAATACCAAAATTCTGAAGATTCTCTATCTATCCATCCTCCTTGTCCTTTAGTGCTCCATGTTCAGGTCACCGCTGTGTGCTAGAAGTTGTGTATGCATTGTATGCTTCTCATCATAATTTATTGAATCCCACTGCTACTTATCTACCAATAAGTAGCAAAGTAGCAAAGCGTATGTTAGTCTATTGTCAGATTTCATGAGGGGTGAAAGGTTGTCTAATAAATACTAATCATAAATTAGTCATTCAATCATCGATTATTAGTGGGACACCTGTGGTCAACTTGCTTCCGCGATTCGCTCTCGAAATATACAGACTGTGAATTTCAAAGCACAGTGTGAGAACGAAGCATGTAATTTTGACGCTAGAAGGTGCTACTTCAAAGTTGCGGCTTATTCTTTTATACTATTTTAAACGTGGTGTTCAAACAAGCATGGTTAAAGAAATCAACAATGACATCATTTACCTAGATGTCTCCAGAGCCAAGTATCTTCTCTATAAATAGTAACACACTTACATGTACCTTCTGATTGTCGGAGACCTTTTGACTCACAGCGATAGACACCGTTTGCTCACTCACACATGGGGAATCTAACAATTTCAGAAGTTGAAGTTATTTACTATCCAATTCTCGCAGTTATCAGAGTACCTGCTAATACATGCAGACATCAGCTTCATTCCCCCTTTATCTCTTTGTGTTAATCATCTTTCTCTCACGCTTTAAGGGTGGTTACATGACGAGAAACTCGTGGAAAGCACTTATGGAGCTTCTGTGGCTCAGTGGTTACAACACTTCTCTTGCACGATGGGAATACCAAGCTGGGGAGACAAAAGCTGGTAGACCTGTGTTCGAATCCAGGCAGATCAGGGCGAAATCTTGCACAAGTTTCCTTACTCCACACGCCTAATAATAATCTCACCCCCAAAAAAATTCCACAACATTAAAAGTGGTAATTTCAATCCACGACTGTTTGTGGGACAGTGCTGTACTCAATTGGCTGCCGCGATTCGCCCACAAATACATACAGTCAATTCACTTTACAGTATATTCGGTGAAGCGCTTTGCGACGACGATATGATGTGAAAAGCGCTATATGAAATGCAAGGACGATTATTATTATACAAGTGATCTATAATCTGTTGAGTTGGGAAGCTTGAAACAAGGTCCGATTCAGGTTGGCAAAATGTAAAGGAGGTTAGTAAAATCACGAAGAACGCAAGAGCATGAAGTATTGATTTTTTCAAACACAAGATAGTTTCCGTGTTCTCGTACTGCGCATGCGCACGCATTCGGGGCATATCTCCTCAGGAGGTAAATAACTTTCTCTCTCTGTGTCTCTCACACTCTCTCTCTCCATCTCTGTGTTTTTCTGTGTGTGTCTCTGTGTCCCTCCTCTCTCACATCCTCCGCATCTCTATCTATCTGTATATTATCACATCCCCCCCCACCCTCCGGTCTCTCTCTCTCTATATTGTGTATAGAGATGAGCATTCTGGGTCGTATAGTTAAGTGCGCACGCATTCCTATTTTTTTTTCGATATATTGGTTTTTCGGTGTATCAATATTTTTGGAATGTCTATATCGGCATATCGATATCAATATTATGTCAGATATAACCGATATATTGATATATTGCCGGAACCTAACTCACACACACACACACGAGTGAGCACACACACAAACGCACCAGTGAGTCCACACTAGGGCCCGTCGAAATGGACATTTTTCGGTATCGGCACATCGGTTTGCCCATATGCACCGACATATCGATATATTCCGATATATCAATTTATATATCGATATAGCTATTATCGAGGGATTTTTTTTTGTCTTGCGCATGCGCGTGCATTCTGGTGTGCGCGTGCATTCAGATATTGACAAGATAAATTGACAAAGTGCACATTATACCGATATATTGATATATCGCTGGACACGATATACGGATAGTCGCTCAACATCGTTTTCTTCGATATATCGATATATTTCGGTTTTCAATATTATCATATCGATATGAAATTATAGTGGGTATAACCGATATATCGATATATCGCCAGACCGTGGTCCACACACACACCTACCATTGAGTACACACTCACACACATCAGTGAGTACACACACACACACATCAATGAGTACACACACAGCAGACCTGACATACCTGAGTGTGGTTGGAAAATGGCTGTAGATGTATTTGTGGAGCACATCCTCTCCTGAGGGGCAGGTGTGTAAGACAGAGGGGGGTTTCTCTCCCAGGGGCAGGTTACCGCAGGTCAGGAGGGTAAGTCAGGGAGTCAGTACAGCGTCAGCTCCCACCCAGCCCACATCTCAGGGACTATTACACCCAGATAATAACCCAATAACAAGCGGGTTTCAACTAACTGCTGGTAAACAGAGGGTTGCATGTCTGTGTGTGGAGGAAGAAAACTTGCCTAAGATTTCGTCCTGACCTGACATGCCCAGGAATTAAACCCAGGTCCTCTCTCGTACTTGGTGGGAATTGAACACAGGTTCCCTCGCTTGTAAGGCGAGGGCACTAACCACTGAGTTACTGGACCGTGGCTTGCAAGCGAGTGAGCTATAGAGGCTGTGGCTTGCGAGAGAGTGAGTGAGGCCAGGGCTCTAACCACTGAGCTACTGGACTGTGGCTTGCGATCAGGCGAGGCCAGGGCTCTAATCACTGAGCTACAGGGACTGTGGCTTGCGAGAGAGTGAGTGAGGCTAGGGCTCTAACCACTGAGATACTGGACTGTGGCTTGCGAGCAGGCGAGGCCAGGGCTCTAACTCCCGATCTTATATGACATACATATAAGAACATAACAGTTTGTAGATGAAAGAAGACCGAGGTCCACCCAGTTGACGATCCACCAGGAATCTTAGAAGTCACTGGACATGTGGGGTCACAAACTATACACTGTATCTACCCCAGATATTATTTGCCAACAGAAATCTCTTTGATTTGTGCTTCTGCAGCCTAAGGGCAAGTGGTTAAAGTTCTGTATCATTAAAGGCTTGTACTCTGCCCTGCTAACCTGACCTGCTGCTCTCTGCTGATGCCTCAAAGCACCTGGAGTCCCTCAGCTCCCCACACGTGGACACAGGCCTCCAGGGCACCTCCACCTGGTGACTTGACAGGGTGTCCGGCAACGAGCTACCCTCCACCAGCGGGAACGGTAGTGAGGCAGAGGCTGTGACCATCTGAGAGAGACAGAGACAGAGAGAGTGACAGAGTGACTGAGAGAGAAAGAGAGAGGAAGAGATCGACAGAGAGAGAGAGAGAGAGGAAGAGAGCAACAGAGAGAGAGAGAGAGGAAGAGAGCGACAGAGAGAGGAAGAGAGCGACAGAGAGAGAGAGGAAGAGAGCGACAGAGAGAGAGAAGAGAGCGACAGAGATAGAGAGGAAGAGAGCGACAGAGAGAGAGAGACAGATAGAAACACACACAGAAGCAGAAAGAAAAAGACAAGTTAGTTTAGCTGAAAGCCTGGGTGATGGATGTGGCCTAGAGTCCTGGAGTGTATGCTCTCAGTGAGTAGGACAGGGTAATAATAATCCTGGCATTTCAGCACCTTATCACGTCTTCGAGACATCTCCAAGCGCTTCACAGACTACAGTATAAAGTGTAGTGACTGTATGTTTTGGGGGCATGGGGACATCATCTCACCCACCTTCCCGCTCCCCTCCTCCGCTCAGTGGGCTCTGGCTGCTCCACCAGGCCCAGTCCGTCCCAACCCTCAGCGCTCGGGCTTCCCTCCTCTCTGCCCCCACTCTCTGGAACCCCATCCAGCAGTCCGTTCGTCCGTCCGTCCCTCCCTCCTTCCTTCCCTCTCTCCCTCGTCCCCTTCAAAGCCCGGCTCCAGACCCTCCGTTTTGATCGAGCCTCTGTCACCGTGTCTGGCGCCTTAGCACGTCCTCCCGACGTGGCAAGCGGTTTACCAGTGTATGTATGTTGTTGTTGTTTCTTTGCATTAACTTTCTATTCCTGTCACTGATCCCCACCCACCCACCGACCCACACAGAGAGAAGTGTGAGATGTGGCCACAGGCCTCACCATGTCACCGTGGGCTCTGTCTGCCTCCCCTCGTATAACACTCCCTCACGCTTCAGACTGTTCAGACTTCCTGAAACACACGCATCAGTTACCACAGGTCAGGGTTACACACAAAGTAAAGCTCCCTCTACACTGTGTGTCCACACTCCCAGCTCAGGGTTAGAGACACAGTGAAGCCCCCTCTACACTGTGTGTCCACACTCCCAGCTCAGGGTTAGAGACACCGTAAAGCTCCCTCTACACTGTGTGTCCACACTCCCAGCTCAGGGTTAGAGACACAGTAAAGCTGCCTCTACACTGTGTGTCCACACTCCCAGGTCAGGGTTAGAGACACAGTAAAGCTCCCTCTACACTGTGTGTCCACACTCCCAGCTCAGGGTTAGAGACACAGTAAAGCTGCCTCTACACTGTGTGTCCACACTCCCAGCTCAGGGTTAGAGACACAGTAAAGCTCCCTCTACACTGTGTGTCCACACTCCCAGGTCAGGGTTAGAGACACAGTAAAGCTCCCTCTACACTGTGTGTCCACACTCCCAGCTCAGGGTTAGAGGTGAGAGGGCTCCAGGCTGAGCTGTACCTCTGAGGTCCAGGAGAATGAGGCGAGGTGTGTACGTGTTGTGGCCAAGCCAGGTCTGTCCCTCCTACCTTCCTACCCCTCCCCCCTCATCACCTTCCTCTCTCTCCCCGCCCATCACCTTCCTCCACCTCCCATCACCATCTTCCTCCCCCTCCACCCTCATCACCTTACTCCATCTCCCTACCCATCACCTTCCTCCCCCTTCATCACCTTCCTCCCTCTCCCCCCCTCATCACCTTCCACCCTCTACACCCTCATCATCTTCCTCCCCCTCCCCCGTCATCACCTACCTCCCTCTCCCCGCCCATCACCATCTTCCTCCCTCTCCCCCCTCATCACCTTTCTCCCTCTACCCCCCCCATCACCTTCCTCCCTCTACCCCCCCATCACCTTCCTCCCTCTACCCCCCCATCACCTTCCTCCCTCTACCCCCCCATCACCTTCCTCCCTCTACCACCCTCATCATCTTCCTCCCTCTCCACCCTCACCACCTTCCTCCCTCTACCCCCCCCATCACCTTCCTCCCTCTACCCCCCTCATCACCTTCCTCACCCTCCCCCCTCAACACCTTCCTCCCTCTCCCCGCCCATCACCTTCCTCCCCCTCCCCCCTCATCACCTTCCTCCCTCTCCCCTCGCATCACCTTCCTCCCCCTCCATCCCTCACCTTCCTCCCCCTCATCACCTTCCTCCCCTCCCCCCTCATCACCTTCCTCCCCCTCCCTCCTCATCACCTTCCTCCCCCTTCCCCCATCACCTTCCTCCCCCTCCCCCCATCACCTTCCTCCCTCTCCCCCCTCATCTTTCCTCCCTCTACCCCCCTCATCACCTTCCTCCCTCTACCCCACATCACCTTCCTCCCTCTACCCACCATCACCTTCCTCCCTCTACGCCACTCATCATCTTCCTCACCCTACCCCCCATCACCTTCCTCCCTCTACCCCCCTCATCATCTTCCTCACCCTCCCCCCTCAACACCTTCCTCCCTCTCCCCGCCCATCACCTTCCTCCCCCTCCCCCCTCATCACCTTCCTCCCTCTCCCCGCGCATCACCTTCCTCCCCCTCCATCCCTCACCTTCCTCCCCCCTCATCACCTTCCTCCCCTCCCCCCTCATCACCTTCCTCCCCCTCCCTCCTCATCACCTTCCTCCCCCTTCCCCCATCACCTTCCTCCCCCTCCCCCCATCACCTTCCTCCCTCTCCCCCCTCATCTTTCCTCCCTCTACCCCCCTCATCACCTTCCTCCCTCTACCCCCCATCACCTTCCTCCCTCTACCCCCCATCACCTTCCTCCCTCTACGCCACTCATCATCTTCCTCACCCTACCCCCCATCATCTTCCTCCCTCTACCCCCCTCATCATCTTCCTCACCCTCCCCCCTCAACACCTTCCTCCCTCTCCCCGCCCATCACCTTCCTCCCCCTCCCCCCTCATCACCTTCCTCCCTCTCCCCGCGTATCACCTTCCTCCCCCTCCATCCCTCACCTTCCTCCCCCCTCATTATCTTCCTCACGCTCCCCCCTCATCACCTCCCTCCCCTCCCCCCTCATCACCTTCCTCCCCCTCCCCCCTCATCACCTTCCTCCCCCTCCCCCATCACCTTCCTCCCCCTCCCTCATCACTTTCCTCCCTCTACCCCCCTCATCATCTTCCTCACCCTCCCCCCTCAACACCTTCCTCCTTCTCCCCGCCCATCACCTTCCTCCCACTCCCCTCTCATCACCTTCCTCCCTCTACGCCCCTCATCATCTTCCTCACCCTACCCCCTCAACACCTTCCTCCCTCTCCCCGCCCATCACCTTCCTCCCTCTCCACCATCATCACGTTCCTCCCTCTCCCTGCGCATCACCTTCCTCCCCCTCCACCTTCCTCCCCCCTCATCATTTTCCTCCCCCTCCCCCCGTCATCAACTTCCTCCCCCTCCACCCCTCATCACCTTCCTCGCTCTCACCTCATCACCTTCCTCCCCCCTCATCATCATCCTCACCCTCCCCCCCTCATCACCTTCCTACCCTTACCCCCCTCATCACCTTCCTCCCCCTCCCCCCTCATCACCTCCCTCCGCCTCCCCCCTCATCACCTTCCTCCCCCTCCCCCCTCATCACCTTCCTCCCCCTCCCCCCTCATCACCTTCCTCCCCCTCCCCCCTCATCACCTTCCTCCCCCTCCCCCATCACCTTCCTCCCCCTCCCCCCTCATCACCTTCCTCCCCCTCCCTCATCACTTTCCTCCCTCTACCCCCCTCATCATCTTCCTCACCCTCCCCCCTCAACACCTTCCTCCTTCTCCCCGCCCATCACCTTCCTCCCACTCCCCTCTCATCACCTTCCTCCCTCTACGCCCCTCATCATCTTCCTCACCCTACCCCCTCAACACCTTCCTCCCTCTCCCCGCCCATCACCTTCCTCCCTCTCCACCATCATCACGTTCCTCCCTCTCCCTGCGCATCACCTTCCTCCCCCTCCACCTTCCTCCCCCCTCATCATTTTCCTCCCCCTCCCCCCGTCATCAACTTCCTCCCCCTCCACCCCTCATCACCTTCCTCGCTCTCACCTCATCACCTTCCTCCCCCCTCATCATCATCCTCACCCTCCCCCCTCATCACCTTCCTACCCTTACCCCCCTCATCACCTTCCTCCCCCTCCCCCCTCATCACCTCCCTCCGCCTCCCCCCTCATCACCTTCCTCCCCCTCCCCCCTCATCACCTCCCTCCGCCTCCCCCCTCATCACCTTCCTCCCCCTCCCCCCTCATCACCTTCCTCCCCCTCCCCCCTCATCACCTTCCTCCCCCTCCCCCCTCATCACCTTCCTCCCCCTCCCACCTCATCACCTCCCTCCCCCTCCCCCCTCATCACCTTCCTCCCCCTCCCACCTCATCACCTTCCTCCCCCTCCCACCTCATCACCTTCCCCCCCCTCCCCCCTCATCACCTTCCCCCCCCTCCCCCCTCATCACCTTGTTCCCTCTCTCCCCCTCATCACCTTGTTCCCTCTCTCCCCCTCATCACCTCCCTCCCCCTCCCCCCTCATCACCTCCCTCCGCCTCCCCCCTCATCACCTTCCTCCCCCTCCTGATCACCTTCCTCCCCCTCCCCACTCCTCACGGACTCACCCCCCCCCCACCCCCCTCTCTCTCTGTTCCAACCGTCGCTTCCAACCGTCACCTCGGCTGCGCGCGCTCCAGCCTCACTGACTCCCGCCCCCCCCCCCCCTTTGACTCTGATTGGTTGCAAATGCCGCGGCGGAGGTCCCTACACTTCCCGCATCCTGATTGGTCAGGGCCGTGTGTCACTCACCTCAACACACCCCCCCCCCTCTCCCTTCTCCCCCGCCCACTCATGTCCGTCATTGTGTGGCGCGCGCAGCCCGGCGCTGCCCCCGCCCACTCAGCTCAGGTGAGAGTGGGCGGGGCCATATCCTCCAACTGCACCAGAGAGAGAGATACAGAGAGACTGAGACACAGAGAGAGAGAGACACAGAGAGAGAGAGACTGAGACACACAGAGAGAGAGAGACTGAGACACACAGAGAGAGACTGAGACACACAGAGAGACTGAGACACAGAGAGAGAGACTGAGACACACAGAGAGAGACTGAGACTCAGAGAGAGAGAGACTGAGACACCCAGAGAGAGACTGAGACACAGAGAGAGAGAGAGACTGAGATACAGAGAGAGAGAGAAACTGAGAGACAGAGACTGAGACACAGAGAGTGAGACTGAGAGACAGGGAGAGAGTGTGTGTCTGTGCGAGAGAGTGTGTGAATGTGTGTGAGAGAGACTGAGTGTGTGAGAGTGTGTGTGATGTCTTAAGTGAGAGTGTGTGTGTCTGTGTGAGAGTGTCTTGAGTGTGAGATTGTGTGTCTGAGTGAGATTGTGTGTCTGAGTGAGATTGTGTGTGTGTGTGAATGTGAATGTGAGTGTCTTGAGTGTGAGTGTGTGTGTGAATGTCGGAGTCTGAGTGTGTGTGTGAGAGAATCTGTGTCTGAGTGTGTGTGTGTGTGCGTGAGTGTGTGTCTGAGTGGGTGTGAGTGTGAGAGAGACTAACCTGAGGGGGAGAGGTGTAATCAGCAGTGTCAGCCGCTCTCTCCGAACTCAAAACCGCTTACTAAAATGGCGGATGTTTCGCTCCAGTGCGTACTACACCGAACCGTATGTGTTTGCGTCAGAGTGAGGGATCTTGGTAGTCTACCATCTTTGGTATGCAGACACTCCACCCTCAGTCAGGCTCCCGTTTAACGTTGGTTGGCCTCTGGGTCCAGCCACCAGTGTTCAATCAGCCACAGCCTGCCCCAGGTGTGACCTCCTCAGGTGGTCTCTCTCTCTCTCTCTCCTGATTTCCGAGCCAGTCAGGACCTCCTCCCCACATGATATGAAAAGCGCTAGACAAATGTCATTGTGTTGTTGTATATCCAGGGCGCATCTCTCTCTCTGTCTGTCTGTCTCTCGCTGCTGACGACAGCACAGCCTCAGCCCTGGCTCAACACCAGGAGACCTGGGAGGGCAGCCCGGTGACTGGGAGGGCGGCCCGGTGACCGGGAGGGCAGGGGATCCTGTTGACATTACAACGAAACAACAACAACAACAAAATTGCACTTATAGAGCGCCTTTCATGTAGGGAGGACGTCTCAAAGCCCTGAAAAGTCTGGTCGGGACACGAGCTGGGGGGTGGGGGAGGGTCGAATTAGGGGAAAGGGGAAGGAGAGGGGGGAGAGTAGTGGGGTTATATCTAATAACAGATTAATTATTCAGATTAATACGAAATATTTTAGTGTTTCTATATTCAGAAATTAATGATTCATGCAAATATTGTATTTTATGGTGTTTGTATCGGTTGACACATTAATTATTATGAATTAATAACAGATTAGTGACAGCTAATAAAACAATCCTGACGTATAGCGTGTGTTACAGTGTGTGCTACGGTCCCTCACTGTCTTCTGTCTCTCATCAGCTTTCGAGCAGAAATCAAGCCACTGAAAGCCTGCGCTCACTCACAAGGTAAATATTGCCAGCACTAGTGGAAATCCTGAGATGTTACCTAAAGCTAGTGCAGCTTGGCTCTCTCTCTCTCTCCTGCACCTTCCACACTGTGTACTGTACTGTGATAACACCATGTAGATCACACACTAAACTCACACTGATTGATGTAGTGTCTTTACCATCGAGAGGACGTCCTCTAGCTCAGTGGGTTAGAGCCCTGGCCTCGTGACAGAGAGAGTCCCAGTTCCTGTAGCTCAGTGGTTAGAGAGAGAGAGAGAGAGAGAGTCACAGTCTCTGTAGCTCAGTGGGTTAGAGAGAGAGAGAGAGAGAGTCACAGTTCCTGTCGCTCAGTGGGTTAGAGAGAGAGAGAGAGAGAGAGTCACAGTCTCTGCAGCTCAGTGGGTAGAGAGAGAGAGAGAGAGTCACAGTCCCTGTAGCTCAGTGGGTTAGAGAGAGAGAGAGAGAGTCACAGTCCCTGTAGCTCAGTGGGTTAGAGAGAGAGAGTGAGTCACAGTCCCTGTAGCTCAGTGGGTTAGAGAGAGAGAGTCACAGTCCCTGCAGTTCAGTGGGTTACAGACAGAGAGAGAGAGAGAGTCACAGTCCCTGTAGCTCAGTGGGTTAGAGAGAGAGAGAGAGTCACAGTCCCTGTAGCTCAGTGGGTTAGAGAGAGAGACACAGTCCCTGTAGCTCAGTGGTTAGAGAGAGAGAGTCACAGTCCCTGCAGCTCAGTGGGTTAGAGACAGAGGGAGAGAGTCACAGTCCCTGTAGCTCAGTGGGTGAGAGAGAGAGAGAGAGAGAGTCACAGTCCCTGTAGCTCAGTGGGTTAGAGAGAGAGAGGTCACAGTCCCTGTAGCTCAGTGGGTTAGAGAGAGAGAGAGTCACAGTCCTGTAGCTCAGTGGGTAGAGACAGAGAGAGAGATTCACAGTCCCTGCAGCTCAGTGGGTTAGAGAGAGAGAGTGAGTCACAGTCCTGTAGCTCAGTGGGTTAGAGAGAGTCACAGTCCCTGTAGTTCAGTGGGTTACAGACGAGAGAGAGAGAGTCACAGTCCTTGTAGCTCAGTGGGTTAGAGAGAGAGAGAGTCACAGTCCCTGTAGCTCAGTGGGTTAGAGAGAGTCACAGTCCCTGTAGCTCAATGGTTAGAGAGAGAGAGAGAGTCACAGTCCCTGTAGCTCAGTGGGTTAGAGAGAGAGAGAGTCACAGTCCGTGTAGCTCAGTGGGTTAGAGAGAGAGAGAGTCACAGTCCCTGTAGCTCAGTGGGTTAGAGACAGAGGGAGAGAGTCACAGTCCCTGTAGCTCAGTGGGTTAGAGACAGAGGGAGAGAGTCACAGTCCCTGTAGCTCAGTGTGTGAGAGAGAGAGAGAGAGTCACAGTCCCTGTAGCTCAGTGGGTTAGAGAGAGAGAGAGAGAGTCACAGGCCCTGTAGCTCAGTGGGTTAGAGAGAGAGAGAGTCACAGTCCCTGTAGCTCAGTGGGTTAGAGAGAGAGAGTCACAGTCCTGTAGCTCAGTGGGTTAGAGAGAGAGAGAGAGAGAGAGTCACAGTCCCTGTAATTCAGTGGGTTACAGACAGAGAGAGAGAGTCACAGTCCCTGTAGCTCAGTGGGTTAGAGAGAGAGAGTCACAGTCCCTGTAGCTCAGTGGGTTAGAGAGAGTCACAGTCCCTGTAGCTCAATGGGTTAGAGAGAGAGAGAGAGTCACAGTCCCTGTAGCTCAGTGGGTTAGAGAGAGAGAGTCACAGTCCCTGTAGCTCAGTGGGTTAGAGAGAGAGAGAGTCACAGTCCCTGTAGCTCAGTGGGTTAGAGACAGAGGGAGAGAGTCACAGTCCCTGTAGCTCAGTGGGTGAGAGAGAGAGAGAGAGAGTCACAGTCCCTGTAGCTCAGTGGGTTAGAGAGAGAGAGAGAGAGTCACAGTCCCTGTAGCTCAGTGGGTTAGAGAGAGAGAGAGTCACAGTCCCTGTAGCTCAGTGGGTTAGAGAGAGAGAGAGAGTCCCAGTCCCTGTAGCTCAGTGGGTTAGAGACAGAGAGAGAGTCACAGTCCCTGTAGCTCAGTGGGTTAGAGAGAGAGAGAGAGTCACAGTCCCTGTAGCTCAGTGGGTTAGAGACAGAGAGAGTGAGAGTCACAGTCCCTGTAGCTCAGTGGGTTAGAGACAGAGAGTCACAGTCCCTGTAGCTCAGTGGGTTAGAGAGAGAGAGAGAGAGTCACAGTCCCTGTAGCTCAGTGGGTTAGAGAGAGAGAGAGTCACAGTCCCTGTAGCTCAGTGGGTTAGAGAGAGAGAGTCACAGTCCCAGTAGCTCAGTGGGTTAGAGACAGAGAGAGAGTCACAGTCCCTGTAGCTCAGTGGGTTAGAGAGAGAGAGTCACAGTCCCAGTAGCTCAGTGGGTTAGAGACAGAGAGAGAGTCACAGTCCCTGTAGCTCAGTGGGTTCGAGAGAGAGAGAGAGAGTCACAGTCCCTGTAGCTCAGTGGGTTAGAGAGAGTCACAGTCCCTGTAGCTCAATGGGTTAGAGAGAGAGAGAGAGTCACAGTCCCTGTAGCTCAGTGGGTTAGAGAGAGAGAGAGTCACAGTCCCTGTAGCTCAGTGGGTTAGGGAGACAGAGAGTCACAGTCCCTGTAGCTCAGTGGGTTAGAGACAGAGGGAGAGAGTCACAGTCCCTGTAGCACAGTGGGTGAGAGAGAGAGAGAGAGAGAGTCACAATCCCTGTAGCTCAGTGGGTTAGAGAGAGAGAGAGAGAGTCACAGTCCCTGTAGCTCAGTGGGTTAGAGAGAGAGAGAGTCACAGTCCCTGTAGCTCAGTGGGTTAGAGAGAGAGAGAGAGTCCCAGTCCCAGTAGCTCAGTGGGTTAGAGACAGAGAGAGAGTCACAGTCCCTGTAGCTCAGTGGGTTAGAGAGAGAGAGAGAGAGTCACAGTCCCTGTAGCTCAGTGGGTTAGAGACAGAGAGAGAGTCACAGTCCCTGTAGCTCAGTGGGTTAGAGAGAGAGAGAGAGAGTCACAGTCCCTGTAGCTCAGTGGGTTAGAGAGAGAGTCACAGTCCCTGTAGCTCAGTGGGTTAGAGAAAGAGAGAGAGTCACAGTCCCAGTAGCTCAGTGGGTTAGAGACAGAGAGAGAGTCACAGTCCCTGTAGCTCAGTGGGTTAGAGAGAGAGAGAGAGAGTCACAGTCCCTGTAGCTCAGTGGGTTAGAGACAGAGAGAGGGAGAGTCACAGTCCCTGTAGCTCAGTGGGTTAGAGACAGAGAGAGAGTCACAGTCCCTGTAGCTCAGTGGGTTAGAGAGAGAGAGAGTCACAGTCCCTGTAGCTCAGTGGGTTAGAGACAGAGAGAGAGAGTCACAGTCCCTGTAGCTCAGTGGGTTAGAGAGAGAGAGTCACAGTCCCTGTAGCTCAGTGGGTTAGAGAGAGAGAGAGTCACAGTCCCCGTAGCTCAGTGGGTTAGAGCCCTGGCCTCACTTTGTAATATCTCCTTTCATGTCAGGAGGATGTCCCAGCTGAGGACTAGGATCTTGACCTGTATCCTCTATATGGTGGGAAGCCATTGAATAAGTTAGGGCTAGAGTTTCGCCCACACAACGCACAGTCACTACACTTTACAGTGTACTCTGTGAAGCGCTATCGAGACGCCTGGTCAATGGGACAAGGCACTGTATCAAGCAGCAGAGGGATTATTAAGAGACACAGTCTCTCTCTCTCTGTGTGTCTCTCTCTCTCTCTCTTGCTGTCTCCCTTTAATGGAAACTAGTGGAAACCTTGTGGTGAGAACTGGAGCTAGTTGACATTAATTCCTTTCCCCCCCCAACACACCTGAACTCACTGAGTTACTGCGAGAATGTGGTCTAGGCACACGCAGGTCGATTGTACTTGATATCTCGTCGCCTTTCCTGTCGGGAGGAGATCTTGAGAGGTTGGTGAACAGTTGATGTGTCCTGCAGCTCAGTGGTTAGAGCAAGAGAGAGGACCTGGGTTCGATTCCCAGGCAGGTCAGGAAACGTTTCTTACTCCATACACACACACGCGCACACACGCTCCTCTGTATGTAATATACATGATAATCTAGTAATAATATATAAATACATCAACGAAAAGTCCAATTTTAAAATGAATTTCTTGTTTTAATCGTCGTATAATATTTTTTCCTCTCAGTTTTGGTTTTCGTTGTCGTTCTAAAATGGCATATTACGTAATAAAAGCCAAACGGAGGAAACAAAATAATACTGGGATTGAAACCTGAATATATTGTGTGTTTTAATATACATTATAATGACAACCAGAGGCTGACCCGAGGGTCAAAACAGTTATATTCGGATTAAAATCTGAATTTGCTATTTAATTAGAATTCTTCTAACCCTCTCTCCCCTCCACCAATCCCCTTCAACCCTCAGTTGAAGGTTGGTGGGTCTCGCTCTGTGGTTTCTGATAACACAGGAAAACGAGGGTAAAACTATATCAATATAATATATTAATCTGTTTATAATCTAATCATGGATTCATTGTTGATATATATATTATATATATGAGAGGCTTTATATCTTAGAACAGATTGATGTTCAGGTTAATAGACGAGAGGATTTAGAGATTTCAATGTTGTAAATATTTTATTCACTGGACAAACACAGTCATTCATCAGAGGGAGGGTGAGGTGAGGAGAGAAACTGAGAGAGAGAGAGACAGTGTGTGAGAGAGAGAGAGAGACAGTGAGATAAGGAGAGGAAAGTAGGAGCGAGAGGTAGAGAGAGCGCGAGAAGCGGGAGAGAGAGAGAGAGAGAGAATGGGAGACAGACACTCTCTCTCTCCCTCTCTCTCTCACATTAACTCTGTGATTTCCGTTGTGCAAATCTCCGCAGTCCGTCCTCCAGCACCTCCTGCGTCATTCCGCGAGCTACGAGAATACACGTCACGCCTGGGCATAGAGAGAGTGTGAGAGAGAGAGAGAGAGACGGAGAGAAAGATAGAGAGTGTGACAGACTGAGAGAGCGAGAGAGAGAGAGACAGACGGGGAGGAAGGTAGAGAGTATGAGCGACCGAGGGAAAGAGATACAGAGAGGGAGAGAGAGACACACACACTGAGAGACTGAGACACAGGATAGAGAGAGTGTGAGAGGGGCGGAGGGAGAGAGAGAGAGAGAGAGCTTACCCAATTGACTGACATCCACTATGTTTCTTTGTTCATCATCAAAAAATAACATGTCATCGTATTTTATCCCACTGGAATCTCGAATCCTGGGAGAAAGACAGAGAGAGAGAGAGAGAGAGAGGTGAGAGAGACACTGAGATAGAGAAACACAGACAGAGAGAGACTCACACACACACACACACAGGGAGAGAGATAGAGACACAGACAGCGAGAGAGAGAGAGGAGAGAGAGAGAGACACTGAGATAGAGAAACACAGAGAGAGAGAGACTCACACACACACACACACACAGGGAGAGAGATAGAGACACAGACAGCGCGAGAGAGAGAGGAGAGAGATAGACACTGAGATAGAGAAACACAGAGAGAGAGACACACACACACACACAGGGAGAGAGAGAGAGACACTGAGATAGAGAAACACAGAGAGAGACTCACGCAGACAGAGAGAGAGACACACACACACAGGGAGAGAGACAGACAGACAGCGAGAGAGAGAGAGAGAGAGACACTGAGATAGAGAAACACAGAGAGAGAGACTCACACAGACAGAGAGAGACACACACATACATGGGGAGAGAGATAGAGGAATAAAACACAGGGCATTGTGAAACTGCTGTCGTTTTCTCAGTCTCTTTTATCTCTTTATTCCTGTGTGTCTGTGTATCTGTCTGGATCCATCTATGGTTGTGAGTGTGTCTGTGTCTCAGACTGTGTGTGGCTCTCTCTCTCTCTCTGTGTGACTGTGTCTCTCAGTCTGTGGGGTATATATGTGTGTGTCTCTCTCTGTGTGACTGTGTCTCTCTCAGTCTCTCTCACTGTTGAAAATGCGTCACTTTCGATCCTGGGTAAATGTGTGTGTGTGAGAAGTATTGTTCCATTTTGAAGAGACTGAGAAGCTGATTAGCTCCCTGTATCTCTCCCGTTCTGAGACGGAGAGAGAGAACGAGAGAGAAAGAGAATGAGAGAGAGAGAGAGAGAGAACAAGAGAGAGAGAGATTTTGTTAGTCAAATCACGTCAGCAATATATGTAAATAATAAATTTATCTTTGCGTTTGATATCGCGGCTTTTCACCTCCTCCGGAGTGTGCCTCAAAGCGCTTCACAGAACAGACTAAAGTGTAGTGACTGTATGTCTGTGGGCGAAACGCGGCAGCCAATTGCGCACGGCAGCATCGTCCCCCCCCCGCACACACACCCACACACACCTAGAAACAGCTGCCATCTGAAATCCATCTCTCTTTAAATCCCGCAAAATATTCAACACGTCGGGATAAACCTTAATCACGCGATTAACACTGTCCACAACTTGGGAGTTTCTGTGAGAGAGACAGAGAGAGAGAGAGGGAGAGATAGAGAGAGAGAGAGAGATATGGAGGGAGGATGGAGAGAGAGAGAGGGATGGAGAGAAAGAGGATGGAGAGAGAGAGATGGAGAGAGAGAGATGGAGAGAGAGATGGAGAGAGAGAGAGGATGGAGAGAGAGGATGGTGAGAGAGAGATGGAGAGAGATGGCGGGAGGATGGAGAGAGAGAGGGATGGAGAGAGATGGAGGGAGGATGGAGAGAGAGAGAGGATGGAGAGAAAGAGGATGGAGAGAGAGAGATGGCGGGAGGATGGAGAGAGAGAAGGATGGAGAGAGAGAGGATGGCGAGAGAGATGGAGAGAGAGATGGCGGGAGGATGGAGAGAGAGAGAGAGAGGGATGGAGAGAGATGGAGAGAGAGAAAGAGGATGGAGAGAGAGAGAGAGAATAACTCACTTGTTCATCCTGAAAGGGGGGTTGACATGGGTGTCCACCCAAAAAGGCCAGAGAGTGTAGTCTGCGGAGGGAAAGAGAGAGAGAGAGTTCGAGACAGAGAGAGAGAGAGAATGGAGAAGGGACACACAACAACAACAACTTGGGTTTATACAGGCAGGGACTGAGACACACACACAGAGAGAGAGAGAGAAAGAAAGAGACAGACACACACACATACACAGAGCGAGACACACACATAGAGACACACACACACACACAGAGACAGACACACAGAGAAAGAGACACCCACATACACCAGAGAGAGAGAGACACAGACACAGAGAGGGTCAGGTGTGTAGTGACTGTGCGTTTGTGGGCGAAACGCAGCCCCACTGACAGTCGTGGGTTAAAAATGGCCAATTTTAATTAATTCTGTTTGTTTTTAGGGATGTTATTATTATTTGGGCGTTATTGTCACTGTGTGTGTGTGTGTGAGAGTGTCTGTGTGTGTGGAGTGAGGAAACTTGCCCAAGGTTTAGCCCTGACCCTGACCCTGACCTGCCGGGATTTGAACCCTGGTCTCTCTCGCGCTCACCCAAGTCAAAAGCCACCAATCCGGGCTTTGTCGCGTCCATTGCTGGGAGCAACTGGCTCGAGTCCTCCCGAGACCCTCAGTCAGTCCTCCAGGACCCTGCCCCCCCCCCCCCCCCCCGCACAATGTCAACGGCCAGGTCCCCTCCTTCACTGCACTTGCAGCTCCTCAGCTGCAAATCCAGGTCCTCCGAAGGTCCCTTCCTTCAGGAGCTGCCCAGCCTGGTCCTCCAAGGCACCTCCTTCACTGCACTTGCAGCTCCTCGGCTGCCCAGCCTGGTCCTCCAAGGCCTCCTTCCTTTACCGCCCAGTTGAGGTCCTCCAATATCCCACAATCCACCCGCCTCATAATAATACTGCACTGTCATGTATGATTTTTAAGGAAAACACCTGAATTAGGAAGAAAATAAACATCAAATATTGTACACAATATTACCATAGTAATGTCAATATCCTCCCCCAAACACAGCACATTCACCGAGGCTTGTGTCTCTCTCTCTCTTTGTCTCTCTGTGTGTAACCCTCTCTCTCTCTCTCTCTGTGTGTAACCCTCTCTCTCTCTCTCTCTCTGTGTAACCCTCTCTCTCTCTGTGTCTCTCTGTGTGTAACCCTCTCTCTCTCTGTGTAACCCTCTCTCTGTGTCTCTCTGTGTGTAACCCTCTCTCTCTCTGTGTAACCCTCTCTCTCTCTGTGTGTGTAACCCTCTCTCTCTCTCTCTCTCTGTGTGTAACCCTCTCTCTCTCTCTCTGTGTGTAACCCTCTCTCTCTCTGTGTAACCCTCTCTCTGTGTCTCTCTGTGTGTAACCCTCTCTCTCTGTGTCTCTCTGTGTGTAACCCTCTCTCTCTGTGTCTCTCTCTGTGTAACCCTCTCTCTCTCTGTGTCTCTCTCTGTGTGTAACCCTCTCTCTCTCTGTGTAACCCTCTCTCTCTGTCTCTGTCGGACTCTACCCTTCTCGTTGCACAACGTAAACAGTTCCTTGTTTATCTCGATGGATTTTAATGTTTGACAGAGAAAAAGATTAGGGCGAGACACCGAATACACACAACCGCAGCCGAGAGTTTCACAGGGACACACTGTAAAGTGTAGTGACTGTGTGTGAGTGTCTGTGTCCGTGTGTGTGTGTGCAAACATCTTGAGAGGTGCATGTGAGAGAATGAACCAGAGAGAGACAGAGAGAGAGAGGGTTTGTTCAACAGTTAACGCTGCAGACTGTATGTGTTTTGTGGTTATGCAACACAGAGAGGGAGAGAACGAGAGAGAGAGAGAGAGACACGGTGAGACAGAGAGAGAGAGACTGACAGAAAGAGTTGAGTGACCTAAACAAAATTATTCTATTCTCTCTCTCGGAGCGTCAGGGGAGAAAGTGGGTGAGAGAGAGAGACACAGAGAGAGAGAGATACAGAGAGAGAGACACAGAGAGAGAGAGAGAGAGATACAGAGAGAGACACAGAGAAAGAGAGAGACACAGAGAAAGATAGATACAGAGAGAGAGAGACTGAGAGAGACACAGAAAGTAAGACGGATGGACAGACAGAGAGAAACACACACACACAGAGAAAGCGACTGAGAGCGAGAGACACACAGAGCGATAGAGAGAGAGAGAGGGAGACAGACAGAGACACACACACAGAAAGAGAGAGAGCGACAGTCTGAGACTCAGAGAGAGAGAGAGGGAGAGAGAATGAGAGGGAGAGAAAGAGAACAGGAGAGAGAATGAGAGAGAGAGAGAGAGAATGAGGGAGATCAATGTTCTCTCTCTCTAGGAGGGCTTGTGGATAAGAGTTCTCTCCGTATCCCTATTCTCCCTCTCTCCCCTGTGTGTGCGTGTCAGAGAGAGAGAGGGAGGGAGGGAGAGAAAGAGACTGAGAGAGAAAGTGGGGAGGGAGACAGACAGACAGACAGACAGAGAGATCACTTAGCAGTTAGTCATGAATAATTTTAATACAGTCTCTCTTATGGTCTACTCTCTCTGTCTCTCTCCCTCTCTCCCTCCCTCCCTCTCTTTGTCTCTAACTCTCTCTCCCCTGTCTGTCTCTCTCTGAGTTTCCCTCTCTCTCCCTGTCTCTCATTCTCTCCCTGACACTCTCTCTCTCCCTCTCTCTGTGTGTCTCTCACTCTCTCTCCCCCTGTCTTGCTCTCTCTCTCTCTCTCCCTGCCTCTCGGTCTCTCTCTAACTCTCTCCCCCCCCTCTCTCCCTCCCTGTCCCTTTCTCTCTCTCTCTCTAACTCCCCCCCCCCCCCCGTCTCTCTGTCTCTCTCTCTAACTCTCCCCCCCCCCCCTGTCTCTCTCTCTGGCTTTGAGACGTCCTGAAGACGTAAATCAGAGAGACCCTGTTATCCAATCCTTGTCCCTCAGGCGCGGACGGAGGGACAATGTTGTTGGGGAGAGTGTGTGTAGTGACTGGAGCTTCCCGGGGTATCGGGAGAGGGGTGGCCTCGCAGTTAGCGGAGGCCGGAGCCACTGTCTACATCACAGGGCGGCAGCTTCAAACACTGCAAGCCACAGCTACTGAGGTAACCCACAGACACACACACACACACAGCCAAATATATATCCCTCTCACGAACGAACGAGTGAATAAACTACCGAACCAGTGAACGAAATCACTCACTCACTCACTCCCCTGAATTTCTTTGTGTGTCTCTTTGTTTCTTCCTCTCTCTGTCCCCGTGTCTCTCTGTCTCTCCCTCTCTCTCTCTCTCTGTGTCTCACTCTCTCTCTGTGTGTCTCACTCTCTCTCTGTGTCTCTCACTCTCTCTCTGTGTCTCTCACTCTCTCTCTGTGTCTCTCACTCTCTCTGTCTCTCACTCTCTCTCTTTGTGTCTCTCTCTCTCTCTCTGTCTCTCACTCTCTCTCTGTATGTCTCTCACTCTCTCTGTGTCTCACTCTCTCTCTGTGTCTCACTCTCTCTCTGTGTCTCACTCTCTCTCTCTGTGTCTCACTCTCTCTCTGTGTCTCACTCTCTCTCTCTGTGTCTCACTCTCTATGTCTCTCCCACTCTCTCTCTGTGTCTCACTCTCTCTCTCTGTGTCTCACTCTCTCTCTCTGTGTCTCTCACTCTCTCTCTGTGTCTCTCACTCTCTCTCTGTGTGTCTCACTCTCTCTGTGTCTCTCACTCTCTCTCTGTGTCTCTCACTCTCTCTCTGTGTCTCTCACTCTCTCTCTGTGTCTCTCACTCTCTCACTCTCTCTCTTTGTGTCTCTCTCTCTCTCTCTGTCTCTCACTCTCTCTCTATGTCTCTCACTCTCTGTGTCTCACTCTCTCTCTGTGTCTCACTCTCTCTCTGTGTCTCACTCTCTCTCTGTGTCTCACTCTCTCTCTCTGTGTCTCACTCTCTCTCTGTGTCTCTCACTCTCTATGTCTCTCCCACTCTCTCTCTGTGTCTCTCTCTCTCTCTGTGTCTCCCTCTCTCTCTCTGTCTCTCACTCTCTCTCCCTCTCTCTCTATGTCTCACTCTCTCTCTCTGTGTCTCCCTCTCTCTCTGTGTCTCTCACTCTCTCTCTCTGTCTGTGTTGGTCTCAGACGAAACGATGGTGTATTTGTGACGAGGGTATGTTTGTGAACAGGTGGAAACCCGTGGAGGGAAGTGTATCCCTGTGGTTTGTGATTCTTCCAAAGAAAGTGACATCAAATCTCTGTTTGAGAGAGTGAGCCAGGAACAAAATGGTCGACTGGATATCTTGGTCAATAATGCCTTTTCTGCTGTTCAGGTCTGTGTATCTGTGTGTGTGTGTGTGCGGGTGTGTGTGAGTGAGCGTTTGTGTGTGTGTCTGTGAGAGTTTGTGTGTGTGTCTGTGAGAGTTTGTGTGTGTGTCTGTGAGAGTTTGTGTGTGTGTCTGTGTGAGTGTGAGCATTTGTGTGTGTGTGTGTGTTTGTGTGTGTGTGAGCGTTTTTGTGTGTGTCTGTGTCTGTCTGTGTGTGCGTGTGTGTGAGCGAGCGTTTGTGTGTGTCTGTGTGTGAGCGTTTGCGTGTGTGTGTCTGTGTGTGTGTGAGCATTTGTGTGTATGAGCGTTTGTGTGTGTCTCTCTGTTTGTGTGCAAAGCTTTGTGTGTGCGAGCGTTTGTGTGTGTCTGTGTGTGTGAGCGTTTGTGTGTGTCTCTGTGTGTGTGAGCGTTTGTGTGTGTCTGTGTGTGTGAGCGTTTGTGTGTGTCTCTGTGTGAGCGTTTGCGTGTGTCTGTGTGTGTGAGCATTTGTTCGTGTGAGCGTTTGTGTGTGTGTGTCTGTGTGTGTGTGAGCGTTTGTGTGTGTCTCTGTGTGTTTGTGTGCAAAGCTTTGTGTGTGCGAGCGTTTGTGTGTGTATCTTGTCTGTGTGTCTGTGTACAAGCGTTTGTGTGTGTGTCTGTGTGTGTGTGTGAGCGTTTGAGTGTGTGTGTCTGTGTGTGAGCATTTGTGTGTATGAGCGTTTGTGTGTATCTCTCTGTGTTTGTGTGCAAAGCTTTGTGTGTGCGAGCGTTTGTGTGTGTCTGTGTGTGTGAGCGTTTGTGTGTCTCTGTGTGTGTGAGCATTTGTGTGTGTCTGTGTGTGTGTGAGCGTTTGTGTGTGTCTCTGTGTGTGAGCGTTTGCGTGTGTCTGTGTGTGAGCATTTGTGTGTGTGAGCGTTTGTGTGTGTCTCTGTGTGTTTGTGTGCAAAGCTTTGTGTGTGCGAGCGTTTGTGTGTGTATCTTGTCTGTGTGTCTGTGTACAAGCGTTTGTGTGTGTGTCTGTATGCGAGCGTTTGTGTGTGTGTGTCTGTTTCTGTGTGTGTCTGTATGTGCGAGCATTTCTGTGTGTGTCTATCTATGTGTGTGTTTGTTCTGTATGTGTGTTTCTCTCTCCCTCTCGATCGCTATCTCTCAGTCTTTCTCTCATTCCTCTCTCTGCCTCTCAGTCTTTCTCTATCTCTCTCGCTGTCAGTCTCTCTCTGTCTCTCCCTCTCACTGAGTCCCTATCTGTCTTTCAGTCTATCTATCTATCGATCTCTCTCTCTCTCTCAGCCTCTCTGTCTCTCAGTCTGTGTCTCTCACACACTCTCTCTCAGAGCATATTTGAAAACCGTGATAAGAAGTTTTGGGAGACGGATACAGAAATCTGGGATGACGTCAACAATGTAGGCCTGAGGTGAGAATAGTTACTGTCTCTGTCCCTCTGTCTCTCTCTCAGTCTCTGTCTCTCTCTCAGTCTCTGTCTCTAACTCAGTCGCTGTCTCTAACTCAGTCTCTCACTCAGTCTCTGTCTCTAACTCAGTCTCTCTCTCAGTCTCTGTCTCTCTCTCAGTCTCTGTCTCTAACTCAGTCTCTGTCTCTAACTCAGTCTCTCTCTCAGTCTCTGTCTCTAACTCAGTCTCTCTCTCAGTCTCTGACTCTAACTCAGTCTCTCATTCTCTCTCTCTCTCTCAGTCTCAGTCTCTCTCTTTGTATCTCTGTCTCTTGGTCTCTCAGTCTCTCTCTTCGTATCTCTCTCTATCTCTCGCTCTCAGTCACTCTCTGTCTGTCTCTCTCTTAGTCTCTCACTGTCAGTCTCTTGTCTCGGTCCTTCTCTATCAGTCTCTGGCTCTCTGTCAGCCTCTCCATTACTCTCAGTCTCCCTCTCCCTCGGTCTGTTTCTCTCTGTCGGTCTCTCTCTCTCTGCCTCTCTCACACACTCCTTCTCTGTCTCTGTCACTCTCCTGAATGGCCTCTCACAGTCTCCCTCCCTCCCTCCCTCCCTCCCTCCCTCTCTCTCTCAGAGGACACTATATTTGCTCAGTCTACGGTGCCCGGGCCATGGTAAAGGCAGGACAAGGCATCATTGTCATTATCTCCTCAATGGGAGGGTTACAATACATCTTTAATGTCCCGTATGGTGTGGGCAAAGCTGCGGTATGTCTCTCTCTCTCTCTCTCCGTCTGTCTCTCACACTCACTCGCTTGCTATCTCTCTTCACACTTTCACAATCCTCTCACCTGCGAGGCCAGGGCTCGAACCCACTGAGCTACAGGGTCTGTGACTCTCTCTCTCTCTAACCCACTGAGCTACAGCGACTGTGACTCTCTCTCTCTCTCTCTGACCCACTGAGCTACAGGGACTGTGACTCTCTCTCTCTCTAACCCACTGAGCTACAGGGACTGTGACTCTCTCTCTCTCTCTAACCCACTGAGCTACAGGGACTGTGGCTTGCGATGCGAGTGAGGCCAGGGCTTAAAACTCTCTGTCACGCATGTCTCTCTCTCACTCGTTCTCATGTTCTCTCTCTCCCTCTCTCTCTCCCCCTCTCAGTGTGACAGACTTGCTGCTGACTGCGCTGTGGAGCTGAGATCTCGCGGAGTCTCGTACGTGTCTCTGTGGCCGGGAACCGTACAGACAGAAACTCTCAGAGAAAAGTTCCTCGACAGGCAGGACCTCAGCCCTCAGGATCAACTGGTACAGCTCCCTCTACACTGTCTGTCCATCCACACTCCCAGCTCAGGGTTAGAGACACACACAGTAATCTCTAACCTCTACACTGTGTTCTCTCTCCACTTCCCCTCTGTTTCTGTGAACAACTATTTTAAATTGTGTGTGTGTGAGTCTGTTTGTGTGTGAGTGTGTGTCTCTCCAGTTGGGTCTGTCTGTCTCCCACCCTTAGTCTCTCTCTCTCTCTCTCTAGATGGCTGACCTTATCTCTGACGGGGAGAGTCCTGAGTTGACAGGGAAATGTATTGTGGCTTTAGCAAACGGTAAGATACAGTCTATAATTCCCATTGTTAATAATAGTCCTGGCGTTTGATACAGCGCCTTATCCCGTCGTCGACACGGCTCAAAGCGCTTCACGGGGACACACTGTAAGGTGTAGTGACTGTGTGTGTGTTTTGGGGGCGAAACGAGGCAGCCAATCTGTCTCACAGCGTCTATTGGGTTGCTCTCTCTCTCTCTCGCTCTGTCTGTCTCGTTCTCTGTGTTTCTCACTTTCTCTCTCTCTCTCACACAGACAAGAATATATTGAATTATTCTGGGAAAGTCTTATTTACCTGTGACTTAGCCTCAAGATACAATCTCAAGGATATCGACGGTAAGATTAACAGGGAGAGGTAGGGAGGGAGAGGGATAGAGACTTGGGAGGAGTCAGCGGAGGGAGGGAGTGTGAGAGGGAGAGGGATAGAGACTTAGGGAGAGTCAGCGGAGGGAGGGAGTGTGAGAGGGATAGAGACTTGGGGGGAGTCAGCGGAGGGAGGGAGGGAGGGAGGGAGAGGGATAGAGACTTGGGGGGAGTCAGGGGAGGGAGTGAGAGGGAGAGGGACAGAGACTTGGGGTGGGGAGTCAGCGGAGGGAGGGAGTGAGTGTGAGAGGGAGAGGGATAGAGACATGGTGGGGAGTCGAGGGAGTGAGTGTGAGAGGGAGAGGGACAGAGACTAGGGGGGAGTCAGCGGAGGGAGGGAGTGTGAGAGGGAGAGGGACAGAGACTTTGGGGGAGTAGGGAGGGAGGGAGTGTGAGAGGGAGAGGGACAGAGACTTGTGGGGAGTCGGGAGGGAGTGAGTGAGTGGGTGGGTAGGAGGGAGAGTGGGTGGAGAGTGAGTGAGGGGGAGGGATAGAGAGTTGGGTGAGTCTGGGGATGGAGTGGGTGTGTGAGTGAGATGAGGGTAATGATTCCCTCCCTTGTTGTATTACAGGCCGTGCTATAGTACATTACCGATCCCTGAAGTTTCTGGTGAAACACATCCCAGGAATGAGTTGGTTGTCTCCTCTCATCCCTAGTTTCTTTCGCATCCCAAAGTGGGTATTGGCGTTAGTGGCCAGTAAATTTTAAGCCTTTCAAACGTCACTTGTTCTCTCTGTCTCCGTCTCTGTCTCTCACCAGAGCTGTGAGGGTTTGACGCGGTGCGCGCCTGTGTGTAACTGTACCCCTGTCGTTCTTCGGTATTCCGACCAATAAAACAGTAACAGGAACCCTGGCGTTTGACATGGGGGGGGAGGTGGTGATCGGCAATCGATCGACTTAACCAGGGGGTTCCTACTGACTGATGGTAAACAGAGGAGTGTGTGTGTTTCTGTGTCTGTGTGTCTGTCTGTTTGTGTGTGTTTCTGTGTATATGTGTTTCTGTGTGTCTGCATGTGTGTCTGTTTCTGTGTGTGTGTCTGTTGTGTCTGTGTGTAGGTGTGTGTGTGTTTGTGTGTATGTTTCTGTGTGTATGTTTGTGTGTGTGTGTCTGTGTGTATGTTTCGTGCGTGTGTGTTTATGTGTGTATGTTTGTGTGTGTATTTCACACACAAACATACACTTTCATTTCAGACTTTTCTTCACTTTTAACTTCCCTTTGTGCCTCCTCTGATCGCCTTATTATTCTTGGCGATTTCAACCTCCATTTCACCCCCTCCTGCCCCATTTCCTCTGAATTTTCCTCTTTACTTTCGTCTTTCAACTTCTACCTTCATATTAACACTGCCACCACACTCACGGCCATCCTCTCGATCTGGTGATCACCCGAGGCCTCAACGTCTCTGGCGTCACCATCACAGACAAGGCCATTTCTGACCATCTTTTCATTTCCTGCAACACCTCAACCCCTCCCCCCTCCACTTCCAAACCCACCACCATCTTCTACCGGCCCTGGAAGAAAATTCCCCCTCAAACTTTCACCTCTGCCCTAGAAACCTCCGACCTCCTCCCACAATGGCATTCTTTTTGTACAGACCATCCTCCGCCTCCACCGCCCTCCACAACACCCTCTCCACTACCCTCGACACCCTGGCCCCCCTCACCTCCAAAACCGTCTCCCATTCCCGATCATCACCGTGGTACACATCTCACCTCCGTTCCCTCAAAAGCCAAGTGAGAGCAGTTGAACGCACCTGGCTCAAATCATGGCCTCACGGTCCACCGGCAAATCTGGCTGGCCCGCATCAAATTTTACCGCTCCGCCCTAGCCACCGCCAAATCAGCCTTCTACTCCAGGATAATCCTGGAAGCGAAGGACAACCACCGCCTCCTCTTCGCCACCACCAACCAGCTCCTCCCCCCCCCCCCCCCCCCCCCCCCGCCTCGCAGATCCTCTCCTCAAATGTTCGTTGTGAGGAGATGCTGGATTTCCTCGAATCCAAAATTGAGAAAATCCGCTCTGCGGTTTCCTCCCCTCACCACTCCTCCACCTCCGCACCCTCATCAGCTACCTCAACCCCTACTCACCCCCCATTTCACACTTTCAAACCCACCACCCCGCTTTCAGTCACAAAAACAATCACCTCCATGAAACCCACCATGTGCTCATTGGACCCCATCCCCACCCCCCTCCTCCGCACCCAGCTCCATTTGTTAGCCCCGCTCATTTCTGACAACATTAACCTTTCCCTCTCCTCAGGAACCGTCCCTACCTCCCTTAAAACAGCCACTATCACCCCTATCCTGAAGAAACCCTCCCTTGATGCGTCGCAACCATCACGTTATCGACACATCTCCAACCTCCCGTTTTGCCCGGGAATTGAACCCAGGTCCCCTGGCTTGTGAGGGATGGATTGAGGTGCGAGATAGAGACTCGGGAGAGAGCGCGCACTACCTGATGTGAGCGGTAGAGGGGACGAAACCACGATTAATCTGATGTCAATGTGTTTCAATGTAAAGTGTTGTGACTGGGTGTTCCAACTGCGAGGCAAGAGAGTCATGTAATATCTCAGTCAGGATACAGGGAGAGAGAGACTGAGAGGGAGAGTGTGTGAGAGACATGGAGAGAGCGAGAGACCGAGACATAGGTTACAGAGAGTGTGTGAGAGACTGAGACAGAGAGAGAGAGAACGGGAAATTATTCATAGAAACAGAGAGAGAGAGATGTGAGCAACATTATAATCTAATTCTTTAATCATATATATATATATATGTATATAAAGTGGGACACGGTCTCTCTCTCTCTCTCCCTCCCTCTCTCCCTCCGGGTGTGAGCAACGACCGATCGAATGAGACGCCTGGTCTCTCTCTCTCTCTGGCGCGTGAGTGAGTGAGCGAGCGATCGAGCAAAGAGGACACACAGAAATATCTTTGGTATCGACGAGAAGTGACTAACGATACACTAACGATAGACCCTCACCCCCTCTCTCTCTCTCTCTCTCTCGCTTTCCGGGAGTGAGCGAACGAGTGAAACAAAACGGTTGCCGTCTTCCTCCCTCCCTCCCTCCCATATTCTCCCCACTAGGTCCTGTTGATGAGCCAGGAGCCCCTCTCCCACCTCATCATGTTCCTCCCCCTCCCCCACTCATCACCACCTTCCTCCCCCTCCCCCCTCATCACCACCTTCCTCCCCCTCCCCCCTCATCACCTTCCTCCCCCTCCCCCCCCTGATCACCTTCCTCCCTCCCCCCCTGATCACCTTCCTCCCCCTCCCCCTTTCATCAACTTCCTCCCCCTCCCCCCTCATCATCACCTTCCTCCCCCCTCCCCCCTCATCACCTTCCTCGCCCCCCCCCCCATCACCTTACTCCCCCTCCCCCCTCATCGCCTTCCTCCCCCTCCCCCCCCTGATCACCTTCCTCCCCCTCCCCCCTCATCACCTTCCTCCCCCTCCCCCCTCATCACCTTCCTCCCCCTCCCACCCCTGATCACCTTCCTCCCCCGTCATCACCTTCCTCCCTCTCACCCCTCATCACCTCCCCCTCCCCCCCTCCCCACAGCCTCTGACCTGAATGGTCCACCAATGGGAGCCCACGAAGTTGCTGTAATGGCCGAGCTGCAGAGTCAGCACCTCCCGCCACACACCTCCCGCCACACCTCTCACCCCCCTCACTATCTCTCTCTCTTTCTCTTCCAACCGCCGCTTCCAACCGTCACCCCGCTGCGCGCGCTCCAGCCTCACTGACTCCCGCCTCCAACCCCCCTTTGACTCTGATTGGTCGCAAATGCCGCGGCGGAGATCCCTTCCCGCATGCTGATTGTTCAGGGCCGAGCGTCTCTCACCTCTCCCCCTCCCCCTCCCGCTCTCTCTGTTCCAACCGTCGCTTCAAACCGTCACCCCGCTGCGCGCGCTCCAGCCTCACTGACTCGCGACCCCCCCCCCCCCCCCCCCCTTTGACTCTGATTGGTTGCAAATGCCGCGGCGGAGATCCCTTCACTTCACGCATCCTGATTGGTCAGGGCCGTGTGTCACTCACCTGACCACCTCCCCTTTCTCCCACGCCAACTCAAGTCTGTCACTGGGTGGCGCGCGCAGCCCGGCGCTGCCCCCGCCCACTCAGCTCAGGTGAGAGTGGGCGGGGTCAGTTCCCCCAGCCTCACCAGAGAGACTGAGACACAGAGAGAGAGACTGAGACAGAGAGAGAGAGACTGAGACACAGAGAGAGAGAGAGAGAGAGAGAGAGAGAGAGACTGAGACAGACAGAGAGACTGAGACACACAGAGAGAGACTGAGACACACAGAGAGAGACTGAGACACACAGAGAGAGAGAGACTGAGACACAGAGAGAGAGACTGAGACACAGACAGAGAGAGAGAGAGAGACAGAGAGAGAGAGAGAGAGAGAGAGACTGAGACACAGAGAGAGAGAGAGACTGAGACACACAGAGAGAGACTGAGACACACACAGAGAGAGAGAGAGAGAGACAGAGAGAGAGACTGAGACACAGAGAGAGAGAGAGACTGAGACACACAGAGAGAGACTGAGACACACAGAGAGAGACTGAGACACACAGAGAGAGAGAGACTGAGACACAGAGAGAGAGACTGAGACACACAGAGAGAGACTGAGACACACAGAGAGAGAGAGACTGAGACACAGAGAGAGAGACTGAGACACAGAGAGAGACTGAGACACACACAGAGAGAGAGAGAGAGAGAGACACAGAGAGAGAGAGAGACTGAGACACAGAGAGAGAGACTGAGACACACACAGAGAGAGAGAGAGACACAGAGAGAGAGAGAGACTGAGACACAGAGAGAGAGACTGAGACACACACAGAGAGAGAGAGAGAGAGACTGAGACACAGAGAGAGAGACTGAGACACAGAGAGAGAGAGACTGAGACACAGAGTGAGAGACACACACACAGAGAGAGACACACACAGAGAGAGACACTGAGACAGAGAGAGAGAGAGACTGAGACACAGAGAGAGACTGAGACACAGAGAGTGAGAGAGACTGAGACACACAGAGAGAAAAAGAGAGACTGAGACACACACAGAGAGAGACTGAGACACAGAGAGAGAGACTGAGACACACAGAGAGAGAGACTGAGACACAGAGAGACAGACTGAGACACAGAGAGAGAGACTGAGACACAGAGAGACAGACTGAGACACAGAGAGACAGACTGAGACACAGAGAGAGAGACTGAGACACAGAGAGAGACTGAGACACAGAGAGAGACTGAGACACAGAGAGAGAGACTGAGACACAGAGAGACAGACTGAGACACAGAGAGAGAGACTGAGACACAGAGAGAGAGACTGAGACACAGAGAGAGAGACTGAGACACAGAGAGAGAGACTGAGACACACAGAGAGAGACTGAGACACACAGAGAGAGAGAGACTGAGACACAGAGAGAGAGACTGAGACACAGAGAGAGACTGAGACACACAGAGAGAGAGAGAGAGAGACACAGAGAGAGAGACTGAGACACAGAGAGAGAGACTGAGACACAGAGAGAGAGACTGAGACACACAGAGAGAGAGAGAGAGAGACTGAGACACAGAGAGAGAGACTGAGACACACACAGAGAGAGAGAGACACAGAGAGAAAGAGAGACTGAGACACAGAGAGAGAGACTGAGACACAGAGAGAGAGAGACTGAGACACAGAGTGAGAGACACACACACACAGAGAGACACACACAGAGAGAGACACTGAGACAGAGAGAGACTGAGACACAGAGAGAGAGACTGAGACACACAGAGAGAAAAAGAGAGACTGAGACACACACAGAGAGAGACTGAGACACAGAGAGAGAGAGACTGAGACACACAGAGAGAGAGACTGAGACACACACAGAGAGAGAGAGAGACTGAGACACACAGAGAGACAGACTGAGACACAGAGAGACAGACTGAGACACAGAGAGACAGACTGAGACACAGAGAGAGACTGAGACACACAGAGAGAGACTGAGACACACAGAGAGAGACTGAGACACACAGAGAGAGAGAGACTGAGGCACAAAGAGAGATAGAGAGAGACTGAGACACACATAGAGAGAGAGACTGAGACACACATAGAGAGAGAGACTGAGACAAACAGAGAGAGAGAGACTGAGACACAGAGAGAGAGAGAGAGAGAGACTGAGACACAGAGAGAGAGAGAGAGAGAGAGAGACTGGCTAGTGAGAGTGAGCCGAGGGCTACTGTGTTTACCTCAGGACAGAATGAGTTAAATTGATATTCTGTGACTTGCGGGTTCGTAAGATACAGACAATGTCTGACCCCCTGAGACTCAGAGAGACACAGAGAGAGAGAGAGACACACACACACAGAGAGTGTGTGTGTCTGTGTGAGAGTATGTGTGAGTGTCTGAGTGTGAGAGTGTGCGAATGTCTGAGTGTGTGTCTTGAGTGTGAGTGTGAGTCTGGAGTATCTGTGAGAGTGTGTGCGTGAGTGTGTTTGAGTGTGAGAGAGATTAACCTGAGGGGAAGAGATGGAATGAGCAGTGTCAGCCGCTCTCTCCGAACACAAAACCGCTTACTAAAATGGCGGATGTTTCGCTCCAGTGCGTACTACACTGAATCGTATGTGTTTGCGTCAGAGTGAGGTATCTTGGTAGTCTACCATCTTTGGTGTGCAGACACTCCACCCTCAGTCAGGCTCCCGTTTAACGTTGGTTGGCCTCTGGGTCCAGCCACCAGTGTTCAATCAGCCACACCCTGCCCCAGGTGTGACCTCCTCAGGTGGTCTCTCTCTCTCTCTCCTGATTTCCGAGCCAGTCAGGACCTCCTCCCCACATGATATGAAATGCGCTAGACAAATGTCATTGTGTTGTATATCCAGGGCGCATACCTCTCTCTCTCTGTCTGTCTCTGTCTCTCGCTGCTGATGACAGCACAGACCCAGGCCTGGCTCATCACCAGGAGACCTGGGAGGGCAGCCCGGTGACTGGGAGGGCAGCCCGGTGACTGGGAGGGCAGCCCGGTGAGTGGGAGGGCAGGGGATCCTGTTAACATTACAGCGAAACAACAACAACAACAAAATTGCACTTATGCAGCGCCTTTCATGTAGGGAGGTCGTCCCAAAGCCCTGAACGGTCTGGTCGGGACCCGAGCTGGGGGGTGGCGGAGGGTCGAAGTAGGGGAAAGGGAAAGGAGAGTGGGAGAGGGGGAAGAGTTAGTGGGGAAGCCAAAGGCGTGGTCGAAGATGAAGGTCTTGAAACCGGCCTTGAAGGAGGAAAGGGAGGAAGCGAGGGGGAGGGGCTGTGGGATGGAGTTCCACAGTGTGGGAGCAGAGAGGCTGAAAACCCGGCCGCCGATGGTTGGGCGGTTAGGGCGGTGAACGCAGAGCAGGCCTGAGTCTGCTGAACGGAGGGGGCTGGCGGCTGATAGGGAGACAGTAGGTCAGAGGGATAGGCGGGGCAAGGCTGTGGATGGCCTTGAAAGTGAGGACAAGGATCTAGAATTCGATCCTGTGGGTGATGGAAGCCAGTGCAGACGGGCGAGGATGGGAGTGAGGTAGGGAGTGGGAGCACCAATCGAAAATAATAATAATTGCATTTAGTGCAATTTCACGTCAGGCGGGTGTTCCAAAGCGCTTGACAGGATACACTGTCAGGTGTGTTGGTAAACGATTGTAGGATGAGTGGGAGCCCTAACTATATCTGATGCTTTGTAGTCTCAAAGTGTAGTCTCAATATTTTGTCTCATAAGTGTAGACATAAGACGTGCCACCGACGTGATAGACAGTCTAGGAATGTCATTGTGTTGTTGTAGTTAGTGCTCACTGCCCAGGTAACTACAACAGTGACAATGTGTGTTCAGCATTTCTACAGCAGTTTTCACATCTGGAGGGCCTCCCAAAGTGCTGGGCAGTCAAGGTTTGAGCCGCAGTTGGAGGTTGGATTCAGAAGTGGTGTGGAGGGTGGGGCCGGGGGGGCAGACATGAAAATGTCATGAGACAGATCTCTGAAACCTCTTTCGTCACTTGACAGTTTTTGCCATTTTTTAATACGCAAAGGTAAGTGGCCAGTGCCGGGACACGCGAAGGGGAGGAAGGACTCGCTTTCTGTCCCTTCTCTCTTTTGTCACATCTTTCACACTCTCACTGGTGCCATATCAACATTCACAACATTTTCGTATTCACTCTGACACATAACATATTTTTCATTTACCTTTCTTGCTCATTCGGAAAATATGGGTTGAAATAGTTTCCATTGAAACAAACTGTAGCCTTCACACCCGCACACATCCTCATGACATGAGAGGCAGGATATAAATGTCATTTGCTGTTGTTGAGACGAGAACCACTTGCACTTGTATAGAGTGCTCCACGCAGCGTCTCAGAGGGCTTGAAACATGACCAGTGTGAAAGAGACGTTGAGATATCAGGCACTGCGTTTACTGCAGACCAGGAGTAGTTACCCAGTTGCTGATGTTGAGATCCATTAAAGAGTGAACATACATTCATTGCAGTCTGTAAGGTAGAGACGGCTCTCCCAGCCCAGGCCAGACTTCACAAGGCTACATTACATCTCATGTCAGGCTGGCAGGCAGTCGCTGCTGATTGGGTGAGCCAGGCAGTGATCAGCATTGGCCTCTGTGGCTGGTGGAGCAGAATGGTGACTGATGGCTGGGGAAACTCAGCCACATCCTGGGCCATCACTACCGTCGACAAGAGAGAAATAGAGAATGTAGCAAATGGACAGGTTCCTTCTGCTCCAGGGCTCAGAGGAAGCTGCGGACTCCATCCATCATTCCTGGATTGTAGTTACACAAGAAAAGCAGCTCCGGTTTCCCCTCCTCCGTGGGAGCTGTGGGCGCAAGGAAAGGCAGTCAGAGAATTAGTCTGGGAGGAGGCGGAATGAATCCCAACAATCCCAGCTCTCTGCACTGTACAATAGTATTACACAAGGCTTCTCTGATTCTGGTTTTCAAAGTTCAGAGAGGCTTTGCATCAAGTCAATGGGGGGAAACTACTGACTGGTGTCAAAAGAACCAGAGAGGAGACAATGAGTAAATAACTTTGTCCCCCAGCTCCACACTAATCCCTCCCTCCGTACCTTTCTCATGCTGGATCCACTTGCGTTCCACATGGTACTGATAGCAGCTTTCAAACTCCTTGTCACTGTAATTCCAAACTTCGATTGGAACAAAAGGGTCCAAAGTATCGAAGCCTTCCTGCAGAGGTTACAGTGTGTTGCAGGGAGAGAAAGGAGAGAGATAGAGGGGAACAGTGTCAGTCATGAGCAGAAGATGCAACAGCAACAAAATACACGCGCACAGTGTGTTTCATGTCCGGAGGATATCTCAAGACTGTGAAATCAGTGTATGCTCCCAAACCGGATGTCAGGGAGGGTGACCAAAGTCAGAGTCAAAGAGGAGGGTCTTGAGACGTGTCTTGAGGGAGGCGAGGCAGAGGAACTATGGGATGGAGGGAGGCGAGGCAGAGGGATTGTGGGACGGAGGGAACGAGGCATAAGAACTGTGGTATGGAGGTGGCGAGGCAGAGGGTCTCCAGGATGGAGTTCCAAAGTGTAGGGCGCAGGGATGGAACTGTGACAAGAGATGAAGAACAGGGACCTGATGAGATGTAGCCCAGTGACTGGCTCCATGGCATTACCGATTAACAATGTGTGAGAGCTACTGAATTTGCAACAACATCCCTTAGGCCTCCCTCTGCGAGTGAGTAGCTGGGCTCTCAGGGAGGTTTGGGAGGAGCTTCAGTCAATCCGGGCATAGAGTGCTCACCTTTCTAAGCAGATGGTGGGGTAGATGAGACAAGTGGGAGGAACCCAATGCCCCAGTCTTGGTCAGTGTCATCACCACAGCTCCAGCGCACTGCAGCAGGTAACACACGGGTTAGAACAGAATAATAAGCCTTACATTTGACGCACCACCTAATCACTTTCAAACGTCTCAAAGCGCTTCACAGGATACACTGTAAAGTGATTTGCCTGTATATTTTATGGGCAGACACACAGTGCGCCAAAATGATGTGGACACAGGCATACCTACACGCGTACATACACACCACGCACACATACTCACGTACACACACAGAGCATTGGTGCAGGGAGTGTGTGGTGCTGTAGGGAGAGGCTACTCTCCCAGACTCTCACCCAGTCATTGTTCACCAGTTTCTTCAAATTGTGCATCAGAGTCAGCTCGTGTGGAAAAATCTGTGAAAAGAGAGTGTCCTGAAACTGGGGAAGGAGGGGGTAAGGCCATCAGAGAGCGTTCAGAGGTTCAGGATGGAGTGGCTGGGTTGGGTGAGTAAGCAGGTCGAAGAGATGGCGAGATGCCGGGGCATGAAAAGATTTCAAAACAAGGGAGATGATCATGAAATAGATCCGTTTGATGACAGGAAACCAGTGGAGCCTGGCGAGGTCTGGAGTGATGGGGCGGTAGTTTAGTGTGTGACATGGAGCCAGTGTAGCCCGGCGAGGGCTGGAGTGATGGAGGTGGGGGGTACTTTAGTGTGTGGTAGAGAGCCAAAGGAGCCTGGCGAGGCTGGGTGATGGGGGAGACAGTTAAGTGTGTGATAGAGAGCTAGTGGAGCATGGCGAGGGCTGGGATGATGGAGGGGGAGAGAGTTTAGAGTGATAGGGAGCCAGGCGAAGGCTGGAACAAGAATGGGAATCAGGAATGTGAGGCAATACCTGGCTCCTATCCTCCTTCCTCATGGTGGTGGGTCCCCAGAGGGCATTGGCCCCATCAATGGCCACCAGCAGGCGGTAGGTGTCTGGCGAGCTCTGTCCCTTCAGCTCCTTGAACAGGAATCCGACTGCATCACTCGCACTCTTTACCCGCGTCAGTCCCTGCAGCGAGAAATCAGCTCAACCACAACACACACAGACACACAAACAATAACTCACTCATCTCACCCTCCTGGCACCAGTGAAGGCATCCACGAATGCACTTGATCTGACACTTAGAACATCAAAACATCTCAAAGTGATTTCAAGGGAATTGCTGTCATCAGGGGGACATTTTTTTCAAATAAGCAAATGCAGCAACCAGCTGTGAAGTGAATCAGCAATTTATTTAGGGAATTGTCAGTCAGGACACAGGGAGAGAGAGAGAGAAACATTCTTCTCTTTACCGACAGCGCCATCGGAGATCATTTAGCTTCTGACAGGGAGCGAGGTTTAACATCTCAACCAAAGGACAGAGCCTCCCCCAATAAGGCTCTCTCTCCCACCAGCATCAGCCTAGGGTATGAGCTCAGACTTCTCAGCATTGACCTGAGGCCAGAGCTTAAGTGACAGAGCCAAGCAACAGGAAAATTACATTTGTAGAGCGTCTTTCATGTTGGTAGGACGTCCCAAGGCTCTGTACAGTCAGCACTTGAGCATGGGGTTGGGGGTGGGGGGGGGGGGAACACTTAAGCAAACCTTTTTCTAGCCCCCCCCACCTTGCCCCCCATGCGGTTCTGATTCAGTGTGAAACCCCTCATCCAGTTACCCGTTCCACCACTTCACCGAGCGGCCTCCCCTCCTCCGTTGCCTCCCACTTGCTCCAGATGTACCTTTCCCGGTACATCCCGGTACAACTTGAATTAGATGTCGCTTCAGTTGCTTCAACGAGATGTTCGATCGTGGAGAAGTTTTTAATTCCCTGTCAAGCTAGAAGCTGTTGTAAAATGATAAGAATGGATACGAAGGACATCCCACCAATCCGGAGTCCTGAACAGGCCTAAAACGAGTCAAATGACTGTGGACTGGAGTTCTGACACGGAGGGTCATGGCTACTGGACAAAAACAACTATTTTGTTATTACCTCCTTTAAGAAGCGCTCGTTTGTAATCTTGAAATTCTTGAGCCAGACGGAGGCCTCAATCGGCTGGTCAAATCGAGCTGGATTGTAGGAGGACTGGAGCAGCTCTTTACGGCTTTTCACCCGTATGTAAACTGTCACATGGGGAAAAACACAACAGAATTACTGATACTCAGCCTCACCCTTGTTTTCAAATCCCTCCACTCCTCTGCAACCCCCTACCTCTCTGACCTCCTCTCTCATCAAAACAGCTCCCGTTGACTTCGCTCTACTGGGTCTGGCCTCCTCCATGTCCCCCCCGAATCCTCTGCTCCATTCTCAGCGGCGTGCCTTCAGACACTATGCCCCGAGGCTCTGGAATTCCCTTCCTCACTACCTTCGCTTTCCACCTCTTTTCTAATTTTCAGGTCCCAGCTGAAGACTTTTCTCTTCGACCGCGCCTTTGGTCACCTTTCTATCCCTGCCCCTGGCTCGTTCCTGGGATCCACTATCGTGAAGCACTCTGAGACGCCGTCCAGCATAGAGGGCGCTGTATATATCAAAGTTGTTGTGGCTGTTGCTCAGTTACACACACAGTAGCAATCTCATTAGTCCCCCATCAATCCATATCGATGGTTTTATCTGGTGTAGAGTTATAGAGTTTAGACATACAGCCAGCAAATTTATCAACTTGGAAAAAAGATGGAGCCAAGGTCAACTTACATGTCTGACATTGCTGTTAGTGCCACCAGAGACACACACAGCTTTATAGCACCAGTGGGTGGCTATGTACAGCAACATGCCCCCATTGTCAATCATGTCCTGAAACACCAAGAGTAATGACTGCCCTCGCACCCACTAGCCCAAACCCTCTCCCCATTGCTGCCATCCTCTGGGCTACTACACCAATCCAATCCAATAACATTGGCTGCAACTCACCATCTGGGACATGGAGAATCAGCCAGTCGTGCTTGGAACAATAATTAACAGCCTTGCAGAGTGGGAGTGTTTTCCCACAGCCTCTCTCACCATCTGAATGCCGAGAGGTCAAGGAAAGGACCTGGGACATTGAGCCACATTGATGGATTCCACCTTACGCAGTGTTCCAGCGGGTTTGTTTCTTGAGGGATTATTATCAGACGTGTGGAGTAAGGAAACGCTTTGCCGGGAATCGATCCCGGTTTGGAAATGAAAAGGATACAGATGAGGTAGAGGATGGCAGGGTACGAAAAATTGGTAGCTTTCAGATAACTGATGAGCTCCAGTGCTGGCTGCCTGACCATCAAACATGCCTCTCCAAACGTCTTCACCTGCAACACAACAGAGAGAATCACATACCTCCTTCACTCCTGTCTGAAGCAGAGTGAAGCAAGCACACATTCCTGTTACTATAATAATAATAATCTTGGCATTTGATATAATGCTTTTCACATCTTATCGACGTCTCGAATCGCTTCACAGAATATACTCTCACATACACAGTGAACAAATACAATTTTTCATATTGATCTGATAGATAATATGAACAACTTTATAATATAAACAAATTTGGAATATGCTTTCCAACAAATTTTCGTCCTGATAGAATTACATTCATTTCACGTTGCACCACTTTTAAGTTAACAAAATTCTGATTCAATTGCAGTGTGTACATTTGAGTGTGCACTTCTATTCCGATTTCATGAACTTGAAATATATATTGAAATGAAAATAATATTGTAAATTATGGGAGGGATAACCCAGCTGCTGGCAGTATTGGTGAATCAGCACTGTTCTCAATGGTTTTTGGTTGATTTATAATTGAAGTTTAAGTTCCAAACTGAAGATGCAAAGTGCCATATTTCTTTCAAATCGAGGCACTAGAACACTGTCGTATGGAGTCCTGCAGTTCAAGGTTTGGAGCGCTCGCCTCACAAGCGAGAGACTTGGGTTTGATTCCTTGTGAAGGTTTCCTTACTCCACACCTGATAATAATCCCTCAAAACATCTAATAATAAATTGGTCATTTTCAATCCACGACTGTTTTGTTGGAGAAGCTGCTGTGTGTAATTGACTGCTGTGTTTCGCTCTCCCAGAAATATACAGTCAATTCACTTTACAGTATATTCTATGAAGCGCTTTGACACATCTAGAAGATGTGAATAGCTGCTATATCAAACACAAGGATTATTATTGCAGTAAAAGCTTTGTTATCTGGCACCCTCGGGACCTCACCCGTGCCGGTTAATCAAATATGCCGGATATTCCAGTGGCAAGTTGGGGTATGTGTGTGAGTGAGTGTGTTTGGGTGTGTGTGTGTGTGTGTGTGTGAGGGTGTGTATGTGGGTGTGTTGCACACTCACGTTGCTCATTAACCCTTTGAAGAGGATGAGCTCAGCCTAGAGTTGACGAACCTTCATCATCAATTCTTCCTGTGTGTCTTCAGCTTCTACAGTGACACCAACAGTGACACAACACCCTCACCATCACACACACACACCCTCACACCCTGACACACACACACACACTCCCTCACACACTTACGCAGCCTCTCACACATACCCTTACGTGTCTTGTTGTTGAATGGATAAATAACTGGTTAAAATTTTGGATGCTGCATTTTAAAAATAACTAAAATAACATTTCAACTTCAGCTTTAACAAACTTCATTCTGTTTGTTCACAACAGACATAAAGCTCTCACTGTTTAGGGTCAGGGTAGATAGGGATCAGGGTTAGGGTGTAGGGATAGGGGTCAGGGTTAGGGACTCACCTGCTGTAATGTGGTGAGTCCCACAGTAGCACAGACATAGTGAAACACACACACATACACAGAGATACACGCACACACAGAGACACACACACAGACAGAGACACACATTGTCACACACACTCAGTCACAGACAGTTACAGAGACATACACACCTCACTCTCACATATACACACACAGTGCCACTCATATACTCTCACACACTCTCACAAAGTCACTGACAGTTAGAAACACGCGCACACAGTGATACACACACACACACATACATAGTCATGGAAGAGGGGTTAGGGTCGAGGGGGAAAAGAGGAGGGTAAGTGGGGGAAGGAGAACAGGAAAACTGAATGTATATGTGTGGGTGAAACTGAAATTCTTGCATTAGCTGCTAATGTGGGAGTATAGCCACCCACAGGATTGTTTTAATAATCATATTCCTTACCTCTTATCAAACTAATACGTTATCTACCTTTGCTTTCGATCGCGCCTTTGGTCACCTTTCTACCCCTGCCCCTGGCTCGGTCCTGGGATCCATTATTGTGAAGCGTTCTGAGACGCCGTCCGGCGTGGAGGGTGAGATATAAATTGAAGTTGTTGTTGTTGTTGTTGCTGCTGCTATCACAACAGAAACACAGACAGTCACCCTGACACACAGATACACAGTCACCCCCCTCACCAACTCTTGTCCTCCTCTCTCTCTCACGTTTGACCTTGGAGGGCTACACAGGCAGTCACTCTCACACAGTCAGAGAGACACACACACACACACAGGCACACACACTCTCACACACAGTCACACACACTCTCACACAGTCAGAGACATTCTCACAGTCAGAGAGACACACACAGAAACACACACACACTTATACAGAGACAGATATGCACACTCACACACAGACAAGTACACACAATCATACACACACAGAGACACATACACACATACTCACACACAACCAGTCACAGGAGACACAAACACATACACACTCTTACATGGACACATACACACACTCGCACACACAGTCTCTCTCACACACTCACACAGAGACATTCACACGCACTCACACACAGACACGCACTCTCAGACAGACACAAACACACACACACACACACAGACACACACACTCACACATAGAGACACTCACACACACAGATACATACACGCAGTCATCGAGACACTCACACAGAGAGACACACACACACACTCAGTCACAGAGACGCTCACACACACACTCGGAGACACACACAGTCACATAGACGCTCACACACACTTTCACACACAGAGACACACACACTCACACAGTCACAGAGACACTCACACACAGAGACAAATACACTCTGACACACAGACACACACAGTCACAGAGACACTCACACACAGAGACAAACATACACAGTCACAGAGACACTCACACACACTCACACACAGAGACAAACACATTCACACAGTCACAGAGATACTCTCACACACACTCACACACAGAGACACACACAGAGACAAACACACTCACACAGTCACAGAGACACACACACACACACAGTCACAGAGACACTCACACACACACTCACGCACAGAGACAAACACACTCACTCACAGTCACAGAGACACTCGCACACTCAGACAAACACACACTCACACACAGAGACACAGACACACACAGTCACAGGGACACACACTCTCACACAGACACTCCCACACACAGTCACAGAGATACACACACAGAGACACTCACTCTCTCAGCTCCTCTCTCCGGGTTGACTTTGGCCATTGTCCAGGGCTCTGAGCTCGGGGGGATGTGGCAGGTGTTAGGCCTGAGGCCTGGGGTCTGGGCTGGGGGAGGGGGAGGGGGAGGCGGCCCCAGCCGGCTCTGGGCAGGAGAGGAGATGCTGTCCGAGATGGGAGGGCACCAGCCGGGACGCTGGGAGAGAGGAGGCTGGGGATTGGCTGGTGAGGGGGAGAGAGGAGGCTGGGGATTGGCTGGTGAGGAGGAGACAGGAGGCTGGGGATTGGCTGGTGAGGGGGAGAGAGGAGGCTGGGGATTGGCTGGTGAAGAGGAGAAAGGACAGGAAGCTGGGGATTGGCTGGTGAGGAGGAGACAGGAGGCTGGGGATTGGCTGGGGAGGAGGAGACAGGAGGCTTGGGATTGGCTGGTGAGGAGGAGACAGGAAGCTGGGGATTGGCTGTTGAGGAGGCGACAAGAGGCTGTGGATTGGCTGGTGAGGAGGCGACAAGAGGCTGTGGATTGGCTAGTGAGGAGGAGAAAGGAGGCTGGGGATTGGCTAGTGAGGAGGAGAGAGGAGTCTGGGGATTGGCTGGTGAGGAGGAGAGAGGAGGCTGGGGATTGGTTGGTGAGGAGGAGACAGGAGGCTGGGGATTGGCCAGAGCTCCCGACCGCCGCGAGCGGAGCTGAGGACCCGACCTGTTTGTGACGTGACTCCCCCCCACCCCCCCCCAAGCCCCTGGTGACGTGTCTCCCCCCCCTCCCCCCCTCTCCACAGCATAGCCCCGACAGAGAAGGACAACTCAAGGGTTGACCGTCAGTGGTAAACTGTGTTATCAGAGCGTTGATGGGGAATTCTTCCCCAATCCTGGTTAGCCCTGAGTGCCCTGTCCACCATCTTGGGACTCAAAGTCGAATGGGCACCAAGGACCATGATCTCCCAATGCAAACCCACATGCCGGGGTCGGGGCAGGCAGTACATTTCCTGATCATATCCACATACAGTAAAAGTCAGTTTATCCTGCACACTCGGGGACCTGGCCAATGCCGGTTAAAGCGCGTTTCGGATATTTGGCCGAAAACACATCCAAAAGATGCATTGTGCCGGATAAATTCCAGTTAATCGAATGCGGACTTTTTTTCTTTTGAGATGCCGGTTACGCAGAAGTTACTGTTGATCGAGTCAAGGATAAACGGGCTTTTACTGCATTAGCTCTTTCAAAGCATTCGGCCCTGTCGATGCTATGCCGGGTGTTTGCACTTTCTGCAGCATTGTAAACGAATGGATGGGTGTCCTGTATGTTCTTTACTGACCCCAGACTCTATGGAGGAGACTATACACTCTGAGCGGGGCTTCTATCGAAATTTGGGGTGTCATCAGTAATACTGGTAGTAGCAGTAATTTTCCCAACTCAGTCCACTGTGATGAACTATATAAGAAAAAATTAATAATCCTTGCATGTGATACAGTGGGTTTTCACATCTTATCAATGTCTCCAAGTGCTTCACAGATCATAATGTCAAGTGAATTGACTGCATATTTATTGGTGAAATGTGGCAGCCAATTGCACACAACAGCGTCCCATAAACAGTGGTGGATTGAAAATGACCAATTATTTTATTATTGTGATTTTTTTTGAGGGAGGGATGTGTGTGTGCATGTGTGTGTGCATGGAGTAGGGAAACTTGCCCAAGGTTTCACCCTGATTTGCCTGGATTCGAACACAGGTCTCACACTTCAAAGGCAAGTTAATGACTCTATCCACTGAGCTACAGGATCTCCACTATTGATTAAACTATTGATAGAGGAGTTTGTGATCTCCGGTATCATAGATAATCTTAGGATTGAGTCCTCATTTAACAATGCCTCATGTGTCAAGCTATCCATGTTGATTCCTCCTTTGAGGCCAAATGAAGTGTAATTGTTTTGTAAGGTGTTCAGTGTTTGGATATCTCCCCAATTCCAGGCAGCAGTTACATCTGTTTGCGAGTTTAAAGTGTAGTACTGTGTATCTGGGGTGAAGTGTGGTGACTGTGTTTGGGAGCATTATGTTATATTCGAGATATAAAAGAGAGACCATGGAGAGATCCGCTTTCATGCAAGACGGCTTTATTAAGAAGAGACCACAAACATGCAATTTCATGTGCTACCACAGTGGTCACAAGAAGGTGCTATACCCGATCCATCTACATATAAGGGCATAGTGATTAGCATAATCCTACATCTCCCCCCAAGTACAGACAGGTGTACTTTAAGATCACTTAAAAATTAAGGCGATTAGAAGGTTTCACTACACGTCCAGAACGTGTTGTCATCACAGCTGGTGGTTGAACACTCGGTGTTTGTGACAATGATGGAGATGGTGAAAACTTCTGAGGTGAAGTTGCAGTCAGTTCTGTTACATCAGTAAGTGTAGTTGGTGGAGGTTCCAGTAGTGGTATTTTAGGTGGTGTTTTAACCAGGGCTGATCGGTTTCATCGAACTGTGCCGGGACTGGTTTTTATGATGTAGGATCGTGGGTTGGAAGTTTGGTTGAGTACAGTTCCGTGGCGGTCCTGGTCTCTGATCCAAACAGAGTCGACGGGATGGTTTGTGATCTGTCTCAAGGATGAAGTGTAGTCCTAGTGCATAGTAAGAGAACTTCTCACAAGCCCAGGTTGCAGATAGTGCTTCTTTTTCGATTACTGCATATCGCTTCTCTGTGTCACTGAGAGAACGTGATGCATAGTAGATTGGATTGCGTTTTCCATCGTCTTGGATCTGAAGAAGAACGGCACCAATGCCAGATGCTGAAGCGTCAGTGGCAACGAAGGTTGGACGTTTTGGGTCATAGTGAGCGAGAACTACAGATGAAAGTAGCAAATCTTTCACGTTTTGAAATGAACTCTGCTGTGCGTTACTCCAATACCAAGCTGTCTCTTTCTGTAGCAGCTGGCGTAATGGCTCGTTGATCTCCGCCAACCTAGGGAGGAACTGCCCAAGTTGGTTGACCATTCCCATGAATCTCTGGAGCTCAGTGATGTTTGTTGGGACTGGATACTCTGCAATGGCTGTCGTCTTGCGTTGATCAGCGTGTAGGCCTGCTGCGTCTATCACATGACTTAAGAACTTGATGGAGCCCTTGGAGAATTCACATTTGTGATCGAGTGTGAGCCCAGCTTCGAGTAGTCACTGCAAGACTGCTCTCACACGTCGGTTGTGTTCAACTTGTGTGACACCGTGAATCAGAATGTCATCCATATGGCAAATGACACCATCAAGGCAAACAAGGATACCAGACATGGTTCGTTGGAAAATCTCTGGTGCAGAACTAATGCCGAATGGTAGCCGGTTGAAGCAGTAACGACCTGAAGGTGTGATGAATGTAGTCAGAAGTTTTGAATCTTCATCCAGCGGTATCTGCCAAAATCCACTCTTTGTGTCTAGCTTGGAGAAGATTTTACTTTTCCCAAGCTTAGCTAAGCTCTCGTCGACTGAGGACATAGGGTGAATCTCACGTTGTACACTCTTGTTGAGTTGAGTGAAGTCAACACAGATGCGATAGGAACCGTTTTATTTTGGGCACAGTTACCATATCTGAGCACAATGTTGTTGGCATATTGACTGGCGAAATGACACCCTGTCGAAGCATGGACTGAATCTCCTTTTCCTCTTGTGGTAGTAGTGGGTGAGGCACTTTTCTCGGTGTGTACAAGCATACTGGCTTGGCGTCAGTGCACAGCGTTATGTGGTACGGTGTCTGAAGTTTTCCCAGGCCAGTGAACAATCCAGGATATACTGCTTTGAAGTTGGGAGTCGGTCTCTGCTTCACCTCATTTACTTTTGCGATGAGGCCAAGATCGACGCATGCTCGTTTACTGAGTAGTGAACATCTCTGGTTTTGAATTACGTAGAATCGCTCAGTTATCTCCCTCTGGAGGTACTGAAGTTTAGCAATCGGCATTCCCTTCAATGGTAGTGGGATGCCACCTGGACCACGGAGGGACTGATTGGTCTCTTTGAGTTGTACATCGGTTAGCCAGCGTTCTGTGGCACTGATGACAGAAACGGTTGCACCTGTGTCTATCTTGAAGCAGGTGCTGTGTCCATCAACTGAAATGCAAGCACTCCAAAAGTCATCCTGTAGTGAGTCTTGAACTTCATGCACTTTTGTGTTTCAGCGTTTGGATGCAGCGCTGCGGCAAACTGCCTGGAAATGATCTTTCGTTTGGCAATTGTGGCATATGGCATCTTTTGCAGGACATTGTTGACGTCAATGGCGTTGTCTGCCACACCACTGACAATTATCGACCTTGGAATCTCGTGTTTGGTGCATTTGTTTGTTCGACTTTAAGCTGTTGTCGTTGGATGGAGTTTTGCGTTCAGTGACATGATCAATGCTAGTGGACCTGATGTCACCACGGACAATGTCTCGGCTGTGATATCTTGCCTCTGACTGACGGCATATATGGATCGCTTTGTCTAGCGTGAGGTCCGGTTGGGCCTGCAGAGAGTCTGAACATTTTTCATCTAGCACTCCAACAACAATTGTGTCTCTGATTCAACTGTCCATGAGCTCGCAGTAATGACAGTGATCCATGAGTCCAAACAAATATTGTATGAAAACATCAATGGATTCGCCTGGCACTTGGTTTCGCCTGTTAAACCGAACCCTCTCCACAATCACATTTCGTCTGCCTTTATAATGTTCAGATAGTGCTTCTATAACTGCATCATATGTTGCAGTTTTCTCCTGTATTCTGAGAGTGATTATAATGTTATCAGCGCAATCTCCCATGGAAAATAGGAGTGGGCTCACCTATTTTATGTCTTCTTTTTCATTGAGACCTGAGGCAATGCGATAACGTTCAAAATGATTGATCCATTTATGCCACAATTCACATTGGTCTGGTTCATTTGCAACCTCAAACTTGCCTGGCAAATTAATCTGGGTCGACAGATGTGTAGCCATGTTTTGTGTTTCACTTTCGGACCGCTGCAACCGTGTTATATTCGAGATATAAAAGAGAGACCATGGAGAGATCGACTTTCAAGTAAGACGACTTTATTCAGAAGAACCACGAGCATGCAATTCCATGTGCTACCACAGTAGTCACGAGATGGCGCTATACCCGATACCTCTACATATAAGGGCATTGTGATTAGCATAATCCTACAGTTATCTGCTCTGATATCATAAGCCATGCTATAAATTGATCCTGCACATTCAAAATGATATTGCAATTCGCCCTGGGACTTCTGGATCAAATCAAGAGCCTACACTTCATGGATCGTATCGTGAAATTATTTTCTGTTGAGCCCTGCAGCTCAGTGGCTTTGGGTCTAATAATATTCGTTTGTAGGTCACTTCATTAAACTATCCAATGCAATCCACGAGTTTGGATTGATGAAGTCGTTAATTTTGATTGCCAGTAACGATGTGGCCAGTGGAATGCTTATATCAATTATGTTTTGTGAAATGTGGAACTGAGGAGACCACAGAGGATTGTATAGGACAATGAATTAAAAAAAACAGGGACAGTATGTGGTTAGGATTTTCAAAAGAGTTTAGGAGAAACCAATGGCATGAACACACAATCACATACAAATAAGGTGCGTTTGCGAATTGGGTTTTCGATGAGAGGATTTCAATGGTGCTGGCAATTCAGGTATTTGGACAAGTGGATGGTATTCTGATATGAAGAGGGAGGTTAAAGCAGAATGGGGTATGTAGTCTGTGTCAGAATAATATGACGAAGAGATGGGTCAAAGCATATGCTTTCAAGTAGACCAGGGATTAATTCATTGGTACTGTGTTTTGGCAGAATTGAATCAATTAAATCGCAACAAAATCTCCAAAGCTCAAATGCTGATATCATCATCCTTCAGAGATGCACTCCACCCACACATAAGGCAGACAATATGGCATGTCGGAAACCTGCTAGACCATCAAATGTCCTTCCCCAAAATCCATGCAACGTCCGCTAATATTTCACCCCTAATACTGCTGAAACCTTGGTCCATAACTAAAGCGTAATTCACATAATAATCCTGTTGCCTTTGAGGAGACGAAACTCAACAGAGTGTATCATGATCCTTTCTCATGAAGGGTGAGAATAGAAGAGCGTCAAACCAACCGTTGGTAGAGCATGAGGTAAATTTGCAGCTGTGAATTAAGCTATCCGACCCATTGGAACTGTAAAGGAATTATTTGAAAGTGCTCATCGAGTCAGACCACCCAACCGGCTCCTTTCTTCATAGATATGTACTTGTTTCTCTTTTAAAATATATGTTAAAGAAGCTGGTCGAGGTTGTTCTTAATTTTTGTTGAAAAGCAAATGAAGAATCTACCAATCTACTAATAGGCATATTCCTCCTTAACACTTGGTAAGAATAAAAATCTTGCATTTGATGTAGCTCTTTTCGAGTCTTTCAATTATCTGAAATTCATAGAATATACTGCAAAATGAATTGACTGTATAGATGTGGTTGCAACCGCGGCAGCCAATTGCGCATAGCAGTATCCCACAAACAATCTTGGATTGAAATAACCAACTTTATATATATATATATATAAGATTTATTATTAGATGTGTGGAGTAAGGAAACTTGCTGAAGGTTTCACTCTGAATGCAATCGAACCCAGACATCTCTTTTGTTAGGTGATTGCTCTGCCCACTGAGTCACAATCGAACAGCGATGGCAAATTAACGGATTTCTTGATCTGATAAGATATCATGACCTGGATGAGGACTAGCTTTTCACTGTTTAATATAAACTGGAAAAATACCCCATTCTTTGGATTGTGCCAGCGACTTCTTGCATCAGGCGCTGGCTGTATCAACCTCCATGGTTGCACGTTAAACCTCAACAGGCCACTCAGGAAGCTCGATATCTTGTTTGACCCTCAATTGTCTTTCCTCACCCACATAGAAGCAATGATTCGCTCCACCTTTTCCCATTTTCGCAAAATTGGCCGACTCCGCCATTTCCTCAACCTCAAAACCGCTGGAATTCTCATCCACGCCTTCATTACATCCCAGCTACACTATGCGAATGCCTATAGGGTCGCCTTCCCAATTCCTCCATACGCAGGCTGCAGATAATCCCGAACTCTGCGGATCGGGTCCTCTACGATTTGTTAGCCCCGCTCATTTCTGACACCATTAACCTTTCGCTCTCCTCAGGCACCGTCCCTACCTCCCTTAAAACAGCCACCATCACCCCTGTCCTAAAGAAACCCTCCCTTGATGCGTCGCAACCAACAAGTTATCGACCCATCTCCAACCTCCCGTTTTTATCGATGGTCCTTGAAAGAGTGGTTGCCTCCTAGCTCCGCTCTTTCCTTTCAACCCATTCACTTTTTGAACCCCTCCAATCAGGTTTCCACCCAATCCATAGCACAGAAACTGCCCTGGTTAAGGTTACAAATGACATCCTAACCGCCTGTGACCAGGGCTCCCTCTGCCTCCTCGTCCTCCTTGAGCTGTCTGCTGCGTTCGACACAGTCGATCACATCATCCTCCTTCAACGTCTTTCCTCCCACCTCAACCTTCAAGGCACAGTCCTTGACTGCTTCCACTCTTATTTGAACCACCGTTTACATTTTGTTTTTTGCAACGGTTTTTCTTCAAACCCCCGCACAGTTTCTCACGGCGTCCCTCAGGGCTCTGTTTTAGGCCCCCTCCTTTTCACCCTTTACACGCTCCCTCTGGGCGACGTCATCCGCAAACATGGGGTAAATTTCCACACGTATGCGAACGACACCCAGTTGTACCTTTCTGCCTCATCCCTCAACCCCCAGACCATCGATGTTCTGACAGCATTTCTGGACGAGGGAAAACGTTTTGCAATTGAACGTGAGTAAGACCGAGGCCCTCCTGATTGGCTCAAGCCAGCACCTCCGCACATCGGGCGCTGCCAGCGTCAATATCCAAGGCTGCACTCTCCACCTCACAAAGCCAATCAGGAACCTCTGCATCATGTTCAATCAAAAACTTTCCTTCCTCCCCCACATCCGCGCCTTGACCGGCACCGCTTATTTCCGCCTGCGCAACATTGCCAGGCTCCGCAGTTATCTTACCCCCAGCGCTGCCGAAACACTCGTGCACGCATACATCACCTCACGGCTGGACTACGGAAACTCTCTCCTCGTCGGCCTCCCCAGTTCCTCCTTTCACAGGCTGCAGGCCATCCAAAACTCTGCAGCCCGTGTACTATCCCGCACCCGTTTCCGGGACCACATAACCCAATCCCTCGCCCGTCTCCACTGGCTCCCCATTCTCCAGAGGATCGAGTTCAAGATCCTCATCCTCACATACAAGGCCTTACACGGCCTTGCCCTGCCCTATTTAACCAATTTACTTTCCCACTACAAGCGCACCCGGACCCTCCATTCAACAGGACTTGGCCTGCTCCAAGCCCCCCGCCCGAACCGCCCCACCATCGGAGGCCGGGCCTTCAGTTTCTCCGCTCGCACTCTGTGGAATGCCATCCCTCAATCCCTCCGTTTCGTTTCTTCCCTTTCCTCTTTCAAGGCCGGTTTGAAGACTTTCCTCTTCGATCGTGCCTTTTGTTCCATCCCGAACTCTTTTACCTCCCCTTCGTGTTTCACCCCTTCCCAAACACTCCCCTCTCAGCTCGGGTCACACGCCTCGGGAAGTCCTCCCGACGTGAAAGGCGCTCTATAAATGTAATTTGTTGTTGTTGTTCTACCATTCCAAACTCCGCGAGCACATCTCCCCCATTCTTGCCCGATGCCAATGGCTCCACATCATCCAGAGAACCAATTCAAGAACCTGAACCTCACATTGGAAGCCCTCCACAAACTCGCCCTACCCTATATCCGTGACCTCCTGTCTTGTTACACTCTTGCCTGCCGCCTTCGCTCAGCAGCCTATGGCCTGCTCCACATCACCCCATCAGCCACTCTGTCCACAATCTCTGGAACTACATCCCGAATTCCCTCCTCATCGCCGCCTCCCTGGCCGCCTTCAAGTTCCATCTCAAGACCCTCCACTTCGACTTTCCCATCGGTCACCTCAGATCCATTCTGCGCGCGTTTGTCTTTGTGAGTAGGTGTGCTTTATTGTTTATGTGTGTGTCATTGCGTGTTTCAGTGTGAGTGGCTATCTTCTTTTTTTTTGCGATAGTCGTCACTGTGACTATGGAAACTCAAACTTCCACCGTCTGTTCGCTGTCTGTTGAAAGAAAACTCAACAACATCAACAACAACTTTAATTGATATAGAGACTTCCACATCGGACGGCGTCTCAGAGCGCTTCACATTAGCGGATCCCGGGACCGAGCCAGAGGCAGCGGCAGAAAGGTGACTAAAAGGTCAGTCGAAGTGAAAGGTCTTCAACTGTGACCTGAAACTGGGACGAGAGGGAAAGAGGCGGAGGGGAGTGAGGAAGGGATTTCCAGAGCCTCGGGATGTAGTGGCTAAAGGCACGGCCGCCGAGGGTGGAGCGGAGGATTCGGGGAGACATGGAGGAGGACAGACCCAGAGGAGCGGATGCAGCGGGTGCTGGGTTGTGGGGAGAGCAGATCAAAGAGATAGGGTTGTGCAGATGAGTGGATGGATTTGATAAAAACGGTGAGGATCTTGAAATCGATTCTCTCTGGGTAATTGAACCAGTGAAGTCTGGCAAGGACTGGGGTAATGGGGGAGCGAAGCTTAGAGTGGGTGAGTATGCGGGCGGCAGTAGTTGGGGGTTCCGCTGCGTTGAGTATGGAACTAATATCACCATTGCTGTAGTGAGCCAAAAAGACAATGAATCACATTACAATCACTGCCTAAGTATCCGCCAGCTCCCGCCAATTAAGACAGTGGATACCACAAGGCTCATAAACTACCCTATCAAAATGAAGCATCGCTGGTAGGAGTATAGTTACATTTCACGTAGACGCTACTTGAACTACCAATGTGTTGAAAGCCAAGCGAGTAAATAATGACACGTGAGTATTTTGAAAGTCAGTTGAAGATACATTTATTTTCTTGTTAGATACAAAGAATTAAACATGCATTTGCAAGGAGCAGAAACAATTCAGGTTACATTTCCACCTCTGCTTTTGCAGCTTTTGGGAACATAAAGTTTTCATCACAAAGAATTGTGGTGACCAATTCACTCCCTGTCGAATCAACCTCTCAACAAATGTCGAAGATTAACCACTTCTGCTACCATGTTAATGCTGTGGATGGACATACTCCAAGTCCGGTACAGTGTTCTGAACTTTGGTTTCCAAAGTGGAAGCAACATGCAAAAGTGCGCTGAGCCGAGCATCACATGTCAAGAGAATTACCTCCATACTGGATCACCAAAACGAAAAGCAAATTCTTGTTGTCTGCGAAACATTATCTAAATTCTGAAGAACCTGGTATTGTGGTATGTATAATGCAAGCATTATTATTCCTATACATTGGTTGAAACTGATGACAACAACGAAAAGTTCTTAACACCTTGTACCTCGCTGTCAACGCTCTAAGATATATGCCCAGCAATAAGTTAATCCATGTTGATTTATCTATGTTTTCAAATTGCCGTCTACAGGCAGTAAAACAGGGACAAGAGTTCATTTCCTGGACAGAGTGAAATATTAGGCACGTTTCCTCACTCCATATGCCTCTGTTTACTGAGCGATAAGTAGTATTCCGGTTTTTCGTTGATGGACGGGGTTGTCAAAGTTGTAATGAACATGTGGTCAAAATATAAACAATTGGTCAATCAATCCAGAAATATTTTGTGATACTTCTGCTCTCGATTGGCTGCCGTGATACGCCCAATAAGATATGCATTTAAATATATTTTAAAATTTATTTAAATCATATAGTGCAATATATACTATATATATATATAGTATTATAGATGTACTATATATTTAGTAGATAGATGTACACATATATATATTATATATATATACTATAAAAACTATATATACTAATACACTGAGAGATTTACACTTTCTCTCAGCCTGAAGTGGGAGTGTGGTCAGATGGACGCAAAGCGTAGAGGGAGCTTTTGCTGTCTCTAATCTTGACCTGGAAGTGTTGGTGCACAGTGCATAGATAGCTTCACTCTGCCACTAACCCTGATATGGTAGTGCAGTCAGACAATCTAGTCGATGTGGTACTATTGCTCTCGCCCATACCCGGACAGACCGACAATGAACAGAGAATATTTACTCATTCTATATCTGTGCCCTTTGAGTTCTGTTGATCTGTTTGGAGGGAGCTTTTCAGTTTTGGAGGAAATACATAATGCGTTGAAGCTTAATAATCCCAACAGGTCAGATGTTTAATAAAACATTTTATTTGAGATCACATCATCGAGCAGTAAATACAATTCTTTCAAATCTGAGAATACACAGTGGTCCATAACAGTAAAAAAAAGATTTGATCCGAACCTATTTCAGATTTAGGGTCTAAATTGCACCTTCTTTTCTCTTCCTCTTGTCGGCTGTGTTCTAAATGGAAAAGATGACCATCTTTACGTTATCGTTTGTGTCTAACTGTAGGGGTACTTCAGAATGATCAGAGAAAACGCTTTCACATTTACGCCTACTCTAATGTCATCCGTGAGTTACTGGTGTATCCAGCTTCAGCCCTGAATCAGACGACGATTATAATTCCTAATCTCATAAGACATTTTTTTCCTCCTGATTGTTTATCATATATGAACACGCTACTTTAACATATTAGTTTTGTTTCCCTTTGTGTATCGCCATTGACTATTCTTTGGGCTTAAATCGTTCCAGTTTGGCTCATGTCGACCATACGAGATGCCTTCTGTCGTACCTTTCAGACTCTCACACTTGACAGGTGGATGGACACAGCAGCAACTCCTTACTTCTGTGCAACACCAAATATTACACTTTTAATGATATAATGCAACAATTAGAGTGAATGGAAATTTCAGTATTCTGTAAATCTGCTCCCTGAATTTCGTCTGGGTAACCGCGTAAATACATGTGTTTGTGCAGGAACTCAAAAGCTGCAGCATATAACCAGTTTGCAAGGCAATAAACAAAGGGTCATTAGGGCCTGGGTAGTAATGCGTTTTAGAAATTCTCCAATATAAGAAAAATGAAACATATGTCATCCATAATAAAATGAAACTGGTGGAAACAGCAAACAGTAAAACTATGGACTTTCTTCGGTTCTTCAGCTCCGGATCACTGTCTCTCTCACCTCTATTCCTGTCCCCGTTACTGTGTCCCCGCAATCTCCTGCGGGCTCGACTGGCCACCAGTATGTGGCTGACAGTCAGGGCGTTGAGCAGCAATATCAGAAAAAATGGGAGAATTGGGGTTAAAATATGATTAAGTGTGTCAAACACTGACCAAGCTCGAGATGTGTAATAACTTGCTTTAGGTTTGCAGCCCATTGGTAGATTGTTAACTGTATACGTTGACTCAACTACAAAACCCCAGGGAACGTTTGCCACGAAAGAAAACACACTCAACACCGCTATCACTGCACGTGTTGTTTTTTCTGAACAAAATATTGTTTTCAGATTTTGCAAACAGATGGCAACGTATCGGTCAAAGGTGAAAGCCACAGTGAACCAGACAGAGATTGCCGTTGTTGAAGCAGCCAGCGCCATCAGGGCTCGACACATGGGTGTGATCAACACAAACGGATTTCGGAAATAAAGAGGAATAACTCGAAAAAGAATCACAGATATGATAATGACCATCAGATCTGCTGTTGCCATGGCCACCAGATAGTGAGTGACACACTTGGAGAGTCCGCACCTCCCTCGGGACAGGATCACAATCGACACCAGGTTAGCTACAGAGAGAGAGCGAGAGAGAAAGAGAGTGAGAGATTGAAAAATACTACAGAATACTACAACAACTTGCATTTCCTTAATCTACTGCTGCATTGTACGCTGTGACAATCAACCTAAAGCAACAAATATAAACCTGGCACAGCGGACGGTTGTATCTCCAACATCGAATACTAACTTGATGGTTTTGAAACGGGAAACTGAAACTCTGCCTCTCCGAGTTTCAAAGGCAGGGAAACCGATACATAAATATGAACACAGACAAAAATGTACAGATATAAGCCGCCAGACATAAACATACAGAGAGAGAGACGCAGAGATACATAGAAACACAGAGAGATACACACATCGAGATACGCAGAAAACGAGCGAGATACGCACGTTCGGAGAGAGAGCTAGAGAGCTATAGGGAGTGAGAGTTGGAAGAAAGTCACAGAAAGAGATACAGAGAGATAAAAACGCATGCGAACAACAACAAATAAATTACACTTAATCTTGTCACATCGGGAGGACGTCTCAAAGCATAGAACAGTCAGGTCTGGATCAGAGCGTGGATGGGTAGGGGGGTGGGGGTGGGGGAGGGTGCGGTCCGGGTAGGGGGATGGGGAGGGAGAGGGGCAAGTGTTAGTCGGGAAGCCGAATACGCGGTCGAAGAGGAAAGCTTTGAGACCGGCCTCGATCAAGGAAAGGGAGGAAGCGACGCGGAGGCGCTGCAGGATGTAGCTCCACAGTGTGAGAGCAGAGAGGCTGACAGACCGGCCGCCGATTGTTGGGCGGTTAAGCCGATGGAACCCTGCGGGCAGAATGGTAGGGAGGCAGTAGGTCAGAGAGATAGGCAGGGGCAAGACCGTCAACTTCCTTCAAATTGGGGATGTGCATCTTGATTTCGATTCTCTGGGTGACGGGGAGCGAGTGGAGAAGGACGATGGTGGGTGTGATGTGGTGTCGAAGATTGATACGGTAGAGAGAGAGAGAGAGAGGGAGATCTTGAGCATCTTTTCTTAATCCACTTGCCTAAAAATAATCCCTCTCCGCAAAAAAAAACAATAAAAATTTCAATCCACGACTGTATGTGGGGACACTGCAGTGAGCAATTGGCTGCCGCATTCAACCCCACAAACATACAGTCATTTCAGTGAAGCACATTCTGTGAAGCACTTTGAGAGGTCTAGAAACTTTGAAAAGCGCTAACTCAGATTGAAGGACTATTAAGTTATATAGATGCACATTTTGAAATGTCAGATTTGCACATAAATCTTACAAGTTATGTTTTTGCAATAATAATACTAACGATGTATTTTATATATCGCGTTATCACTACTTCTGAACACCTCGTAGCCGTTCATTTCACAGAATATATTAGACAGTGAGTTAAATGTATATTTGAGGGTAAATCACGACAGCCAATTGCGAATAGCGTTGTCCCACAATCTGTCGTAGATTGAACCAACAAATTGTATTGTTGTGTGTGTTTTTTCTGGGATTATTATCAAGCGTGTGTATCAAGGAACTTTGCCCACTGATTTTGCTTCCATACCCACATTTCAGCAATGACACGATCTGCCTTTCCCCATCTCAAAATCATTGCAGGACCCCGCCACAACCTCACCCCCAAGGATGATAAAAACCCTCAACCGTGCATTTGTTACATCCCGGCGCCACTAAGCAAGCACTGAAGCCTTCCCAATTCCGCCCTCCACTGCCTGCGGATAATCCAGAACACTGCGTACCTTGTCCTCCACCGTTGCAACCTACGTGACCCCACCACCCACATCCTTGCCCGACTCCATTGGTTCCCCGTCATCCAGAGGATCAAATTCAAGTTCGTGGTCCTCAAATTTAAAACCCTCCACCACCAGCACCCACCCTACATCCATGCATTTCACAGAATGCATTGAAACGAACATATTTTAAACTTCTGCATAAAACACCAGAAATCACAATGATCAAAAATATGAACAGGCCTTATTTCGCCTTCAAATGTATGTTGCTGCCGGCTACAGTTCAAACTATTGACTCAGGCAAGAGCACTATTAACCAAAAACCAAATATAATTTCTTTTAATGTTAGAATGTGCCAGAACATATTAACATTTAGTAAGACTAATCAGATCTTATTATAATGCTCCTACGGTAATGGTGAGTGTTCCAACATGTGGCTTGAATCACAACTTTCTGATACTTCGGAGCACGTGATTCCTGTTTGATCAGCCTGGCAAATTTACTTCGATGCAAACTAGTGCAACGAATGAATTATTTACACCACTTGCCAGGAACTCCAAAGGCAGCGAGAATCGGATAATAAATGCGACTTATCCTGTGTATCATCGGAATTTCCATCCCTCACACAGAACCGACCGGTACCTACTGTTCGTACAGACGGGAGGTCACACCAACAAGACGATTGTCAAGAGCGAAACAGGCGGCGAGATTTATACCAATGGTGAACGCTTCACTGAGCAGATTTACTGCATGATCATTGTTGACAATCAGTCATGTAGAAATCATGTACTCTCCACGGGGCTTGGTATCACAAATGAAACAGAGTTTATTTTCGCCAGATTGTTGTCCCACCCACGCAGAAATACTTCGCCATTCTTTCCACATTTTACAGGCTACCGTATGGCAGCATCTAAATGAAATTACAGATATAACTGTTTTTACTAAAATATTGAATGCGGATAAGATATCCAAATGCACTGAAGAGTGGAAATCACCTGGAATTGAAAGCGGAATCCTTCCTGGAGGAGAAAACCCTCCTTATTTAATTGGGGAGAGTGTTAGCTGTAGGTTGGCCATTACACCTGTTGTGGGACGCCCTCTTTTGGGCCCTGAGTTAATGTTAGCGTTTAAACAGTGCTTCGCTAACATATATATTCTGATCACAATGAGTTATAGTCCGAGAAGAGAATTGAGAATTTTCAAAGACATGATAAGTTGCTGTATCAAATTCAATGCTTTTCGTTATTTCATTGAGGAAATGCTTGCCACAGAAAACTGTACTCTCCACCATTACAAACTTAGTTCCCTTTTTCGACGTATTTAGTTACAAATCGCGGTTTGAGCAGCAATAAACGATTATGTCAGACTGGATCAGTTCACTTCTCTGAGTCAGAAATTTGTGGGTTCAAGCCACAATTTGTGTCAATGAAAGCATGTGCACCACTCTTCTTCTACCACTGCCGCTCACCGTCACTTGATTCGCCCCACCCCCCGTTCTAAATTATCGTATCGACCCCCACCGCCCCACGTGCCCACACTTTCGAGCTGCGAATTACTCAGACCGCTTCAGCTCTTCTCCTCTCTCACATTATGCTCCACGATCCGACCAAACTTCATCCTGTCCCAGCTTCACTGTTCTATATTTCGCAGTGAATCGAGGACAGAAACTATTTTGTTTAAATGTAAGGCCTCTTCAGGATGCTCTCTCAATACACACCTCCGTGTCCGCTCACTCTGCTGATCATCACTGACTTGCTTCACGTTCGCCGCATTTCCATCACACTCATGGCGGTCGTACATTCAGTATCTCTCCTCAGACTCCGGAAAACTAGACCTCACTCTTCGACCGACGCCATAGACACGCTCCCACTCCCACTCCCCATTCTCTCCTCCCGTTCTGTCCCCAAATCACGGATCCTACCCCCAAAACATTGATTGCCCATCGCACTGTGACACGCTTCCGAATTCCAGGGCGACATGCAACAATCTTATTGTCCGGTAGGTTCTGTTGTGTAATAGTGAACTGTCACAATACTATTTCGAGATCAAATCCATGTACGAACTTGAAAAACACCAACGTATATATCGATATAAAACTCTTGTGTCGCTACGTTTATATGACACAAATGGTCATTCGAACTTCCGGCGACAACAACAGCACCATTACGTAAAAATAAAACAAAATACTGGTTGGGAATCACTTCCGTTTGGAAATTTGAAAAATATATAGTTACTTTTAATAAATTAAATGGAACTTTGTGTTCACCGAGTCTTTAACGCAGGATTTGCGACAAAGGCTCAGAAACCACAACAGGAACACGACTTGAACATGGGGATGAATGCACCATTTTACGTCATGTTTTACATTGGAACTCATTTGAGTTTGACGTGTTGACTTTCAATGCGGTTAGTTTATTCATTGGTTGCAGGACAATTGTGCAGGTTACAAAAAGGTAACAATAAAAGGTCCCACCGAGGTTTGAACTCGGATCACTGCATTCAAAATCCAGAGTGCTAACCATTACACCATGGAACCGTTCCACTCCGAATCATGCATTTAATCAAGACTGCATTATTTTGGTTATTTCAAAAACACGATTTGTTTCTTCAGCGATTGCGAAGTATATTCCGCTGGGCTGTTACCTGATCAGTCAGCCATTGACATTTATCTCGATTATATGGTAGTATCGATCATATCGTCAACCATAACTTATCTTCATCTGCGCTATTTCAAATTGATAGACTGCTTTTCCTAGTAAAAGTAAAAAACTCGTTTTTGTTAAAATGATTTTTCACCTTCTGCAATGCATATTCCACAACTCTTTGTGTGACGCTGATGTCTGCAGTTGGCTATCGTGTTTTGCCCACAATTCCATAGTCAATCAAACTGTTTACAATAAAGCGCTGTGTAGTGCTCTGGGCCATCCAGATGATGTGAAAAGCGATGTATCAAACGCAAGGCTTTATTTTAAAAACATGTCAGCGCACTTTACAGTGTATTCTGTTTAACAACTTGACTAAGTCATCTGCAGCTATATGAAACGGAAAGATTATTATGATTGTTACAGGAGCATATACTGATCCACCGCCCCCCCCCCCCCCCCCCCCCACTCCCCCTCGGGTCCAGATCAGACTGTTCAGCGCTTTGGGGCGTACTCCCGAAGTAAAAGGCGTTATTTAAGTGCACCTGTTGTTGCTGTTATTGCTGTTACAGTATTTCTGAAGGAAATGTGTTTAGCAATGCGCAACAACAACTATGAATTCATTGACTAAGATGTTGGCCACGTTAGAAAGATAAATTTTATTTATCTTCTTTGAATTGTGTACTGGCGTCTTTTCAAATTACCTGAACGGGTATCACATTACCTACTTATCATTAACAAGTCACCTCCATCAATTAAAGCTTAAACATCTGGAAGAAGAATGCTCAGTTGTGGTTCCTTAATGGCTTTGTATTGATTTTCAATGATTTTCTATTCAACAATTACACTTCATGCTTTAATCAGTTACACGTTCCTATTCCTTCCATCTCCATAGTCGATGGAACTTTTTTTGAAGAGCATGTATTTGAAGTTCAATGAGCCTCACTGATAGACAGTTGATATATAAATGTAAATATGCAATATGTTGTATCGGTGAGATATTCCAATTCATGTTACAGTGTTTTTTTTTCTCATCCGATACGAGAGATTGCAGGTTCCAAACTCCGCATAGCTGTGTTTCCAATGCATGAAGTAAAATGTTTTTTTTTGTTTAAGAAATGATTTGAAATGTGATGTTTAAAATGCAGTACACACAGTACCACCTCAGCGCCAAAGACAATTGAGAGATTGTGGCCAGAATATCCGTTATTTGCAACGATATTTCCCTCAGTATCCTAAGATGCAATGCGTCTGGACTGCGTGCCTTTTCTACCGGAAACACTGCCAATCATTTTAATAGCTCTTCTCAGTTTATTCTTAGATTGTCTACTTTCATAACGTCTCATCCGTTATTCTGGCGATGGCTGCATCCTCCTCCTTTGTGAAGCGCTCTGAGTCGCCGTGCGGCGTGGAGTGCGCTTTAAAAATCGAAGCTGTCGTTTTTGTTGTTGAAGAGAGCTGCTATATACCAATTCAGTACATTAGTCATGCCCTCTTTCTCCACAAGAAGAATTCCTCCTTTGTCACTAATAAGACATCCTCCCAACTTCCACCTAACTTTAACTATCAGTTATTACTTTTGTCCTCGTAAAATATCTCAGGGTTCCTATTATGATAACTGCTAATATTTTTTCAGCCAAATAATTGTTCTCTTATTTCCTGTTTCGGTTCTCTTCTATATTGGCTACATTATAGCAGACTACCGTCCATATTTTGGAACTTACATTTGTCATAACCCTACTTTTACTGTTTTATTTTAATCCCAATCTCTTCAGTCACCCTGGGATGGTTACATGCCTTACCGTTGCACTTTCAAGTAGTGTATTTGTTCTTTTCCTGAAATATCTCCTTTGGGAATTCCACACACACGCACAAATAGGGAGCGATACAGGCAGACAGAGACACTTAGAGAAATATCATAATAAATCATAATAACAGTTGTGATTGAAGTGACGAAACTATTTATTTTTCCTGAGGGATTATTATTAGAAGCTTGAGTGTGTCTGTGTGTGTGTCTATGCCTGTATGTGTGAGTGTGTGTGGGTATATGTGTGCATGCGGAGTAAGGAAACTAGCCTAAGTTTTCACTACTCATACTGTCTGTCTCTCTCTCTCGCGCAACACATTTCTCTCTCACTGTCTCTCTCTCTGTCGCTCGCTCTCCAGCGTCCCTCATACTTGCACACTCTTTCACTCTCTGTCTATGTCTCTCACACATGCTCTCTCCATGTCTCGCCCACTCTTTCCCACCCATTCTCTCTCTCTCTCTCTCTGTCTCCTTCACACACCCTCGCTCTCTCCTACCTCCACTTGCGAATCGCCCGACATTTTATACAGAAACAATCACAGCGAGAGAGAGATGCAGAGAGAAGCAGTCGGCAGTCAGCCAACATTTCTAGTTTAGTTCTTGGGACAGGAAACCACAGAGAAAATTATACACTGAAACCCATCACCGTGATCTACCGGGTGTGATACCCTCACACATATACTCCACCCCACAAACATACACACATATGTATAAACTTCTGACAATCACATACTCCATACACATTATATGATAATATTAAGAATAATCCAGGCATTTTATATGGAGGCTTTTCACGTGTTCTAGAAGGTGCCTCTAAACAGCTTCACAGAATGTCAACCAAACCAACCCTCGCCAGGCTCCACTGGCTCCCTGTCACACGTTAGAATCTCTCCCCCTATCAGCTCAGGTTGAATAAACTAGGCCTGTATTCTCTAGAATATTGAATAATTAGGGGAGATCTTATTGAAACACGTTAGATTCTTAAAGAGCTGGATAAAGTAGACAACGAGGGACTGTTTCGCCTGGTAGGAGAATCTACTACCAGGGGTAACAGTCTTAAAATTAAGGGTCGGCCTTTTGGATCAAAGTTTGTGAAACATTTCTTCACTGAGAGGCTGTAGATGCTCATTCATTGAACATTTTCAAGGTTGAGACTGATAAATGTTTAATAAATAGAGGGATTATGGGATATGGGGATAGGGCCGGTAATTAGAGTTAGGTCAGAAGAGCAGCCATGGTCTTATCGAATGGCGGGGCAGGCTCGAGGGGCCGAACGACCTATTCCTGCTCCTAATTCTTATTTTCTTTTACCATTAACTTACACTGGTGCCAATTGGTGTTACGGCAGAAAGTGTTCCCAGCGAATGCTACGTCTCTGGTTAATAGTCGTGGGTTACTGACTTCAGTGCAACTCGCTTCACACTATACACTGTAAAGTGAAGTGACTGTATATATATATATATATATATATATATCTACACGTGGGCAAAACGTGGCAGCCAATTGTGCACAGCATTGGCCACAATCACTCAAAGGCTGACATTACTTTTTATAATATATATCTATATTTTAGTTTTTTTTATTTTTCGAACCAATTTATTAATTACTTTAATAATGAATCAAATAGAAATTTAAATAAATAAAATTACTAAGTAATTTGGAAATTATTTCAATTGTTTCACATTTGGTTTTTTCAATTAACTAATGAATTCATTATTATTTCTTCTCTAATAATGATTTCAATTTTATGTAATTATTTGTTGTATGTGGAGTTGTTATTAAACGTATGATTCTTTGAGTATGTTTCTCGCCGCCTCTGTCTGTATGTGTGTGTGTCTCTCTTTGTATGTGTGTCTCCCCCCCTATCTATGTATGTGTGTCGCCCCCCTCTCTCTATGTGTGTGTGTCTTCCCCCTCTCTCTGTGAATATGTGTGTCTCCCCTCTCTATATGAGTATGTTTCTTGTCCCCTCTTTCTATGTATGCGTGTGTTTCTCCCACACCCTCTCTCCCTGTCTAAGTGTGTTTCTCCCACCTCTCGCTGTATGTGTGTGTGTCTCTCTCCCACTCCATATGTGTGCTTCTGCCACCCACCCTCTCTCTCTGTGTTTGCATCCCTCTCCCAGTGTCTTCAAGGCCGGTGAGTGTGCGCGTATCTCTTTCTGTATGTGAGTCTGCGAGTGTGTGTGCGTGCGTGTGTCTCTCCCTCTCTCTCTGTCTTCCTCACACCCCCTCTCTCTCTCCTACCCCCACTTGCAAATCTCCCGACATTTTTAACACAAACAATAACAGCGAGAGAGACAGAGTGATAGAGAAGCAGTCGGCAGTCAGCCAACATTTTTAGTTTAGTTGTTGGGACAGGAAACCACGGAGAAAATTGCGCACGGAAACCCGTCACTGTCATCAGCCGGGTGTGTGATACACTCACACACATACCCCACCCCAAACACACATACATATGCATAAACTTCTGACAATCACATACTCCATACACTTTACATGATAATAATAATAATAATCCTGGCATTTTATATAGAGGCTTTTCACGTGTTCTCGAAGGTGTCTCAAAGAGCTTCACAGAATACCAGCCAAACCAACCCTCGCCAGGCTCCACTGGCTCCCTGTCACACTTTAAAATCTCTCCCCCTCTCAGCTCAGGTTGAATAAACTAGGGCTGGATTATCTAGAATATTGAATAATTAGGGGGGATCTTATTGAAACACATTAGATTCTTAATGTGCTGGATAAAGTAGACAACGAGGGTCTGTTTCCCCTGGTAGGAGAACCTATAACTACGTGTCAGTCTTAAAATTAAGGGTCGACCATTTATAATAAAGTTCATGCAACATTTCTTCTCTCAGATGGCTGTAGATGCTCTGTCTTTGAACATTTTCAAGGTTGAGTCTGATAAATGTCTTATAAATAGAGGGATTAGGGGATATGGAGATAGGGCAGGTAATTAGCGTTGGGGCAGAAGAGCAGCCATGGTCTTATCGAATGGGCGTGCAGGCTCGAGGGGCCGAACGACTTACTCCTGCTCCTAATTCTTATGTTCTTTTTCCATTAACTTGCACTGGCGCCAATTGGGGTTATGGCAGATACTGTTCCCAGCGAATGCCACGTCTCTGGTTAATAATCGTGGGTTACTGACTTCAGTGCAACTCGGTTCACACAATGCAGTGTAAAGTGAAGTGACTGTGTATATATATATTTATATGTGGGCAAAACGTGGCAGCCAATTTCGCACAGCATTGGCCACAATCACTCACAGGTTGAAATGACTTTTTATAATATATATCTATATTTTAATTGTTTAGTATTTTTCACCCATTTATTCATTACTTTAATAATTAATTTAAAAAAATAAAAAATTAATAAGCAATTTAGTAATTATTTCAATTGTTTCGCATTTGGTTTTTTGTTTTTGCAATTAATTAATAAATACATTATTATTTCTTATCTAATAATTATTTCAGTATTATGTAATTATTTGTTGTATGTGGTGTTGTTATTAGACGTATGGTTCTCTGAGTATGTTTCTCGCCGCCTCTCTGTGTATGTGTGTGTCTCTCTAAGTATGTGTGTCTCCCCCCCTCTCCCTATGTATGTGTGTCTTCCCCCTCTCCCTGTGAATATGTGTGTCTCCCCTCTCTCTATGAGTACGTTTCTTGCCCCCTCTTTCTTTGTATGTGTGTGTGTCTCCCACACCCTCTCTCTGGAAAAGTGTTTTTCTCCCACCTCTCTCTCTGTATGTGTGTTTGTCTCTCTCCCCATATGTGTGAATGTCTCCACCCTCACTCTCTCAATGTATGTATGTCGGCCATCTTCCTCTCTATCTGTGGGAGAGTGTTTCTCTACACCCCCCGCCTCTCTCTCTGTGTGTTTGCGTCTCTCTCTCCCAGTCCGTATGTCTGCGTCTCCCACCCTCCCTCTCTCTGTGTTGGCATCACAGTGTCTTTAAGGCCTGTGAGTTAGCGCGTATGTCTTTCTGTATATGAGTCTGCGAGTGTTTGTGTGTCTCTCTCTGTATTTGAGGCTGCGAGTGTATTTGTGCGTGTGTGTCTCACTCTCTCGAGTGTGTTTGTGTGTCCCAGAGACACAGACTCAGACAAAGACTGTGAGTCTCTCCCTCACTGCATTTGTCTCCCTCTGTGTGTGTATCTCAGAGGCACACACACACACACACATATATACACACACACAGACACACACGCAAACACTCACACAAACACAGTGAATAGGGAGCTTTACTGAGTCTCTAACACTGATGGTTGGGGTTGATAGAGGACGGCTTGGAAGATGGTGTGGGTGGGGATAGGACAGAGAAGTGACACAAACCCTGATAATGTGAAAGTGACAAACGAGAGATTTATTTGGACACGTCAGCAGAGAGAGCTTCAACAGAGAATTATAAATACTCAACGATGGAGAATCACAGAGACAGCCACTGACACAGAAAGAGGCAGAGACAGAGACAGTCACACAGATACCAGAGACTGATCAAGATTTTAGATCATCCTGCCCATTACGTCGGTGACTGGTGAGTTACAATACGTAGCAATAATTAATACATATCATTAATAGTCATTTGTATTTAAAATTCTCCAAAGTAAACCGTTCTGATCATCAATCATAACAATAAATTAATAATGTGTGTGTGTGTCTCTGTGTATGTGTATGTCTCTCTGTGTATGTGTGTCTGTGTCTGTGTGTGTGCGTGTTTCTGTGTATGTGTGTGTATGGAAACTCATCTTATGTGTCACCATGTCCTGTCTCTACCAGGAATCAAGCTCTCTGATCAGACGAGGGCTCTAACTACAGAGCTACACACTAAATACATGGGTTCCATTCCCGGTTAGGAAAGGACAAGGCAAAGTGTTGGGCACAGACACACACGAACTCACGCATAAAGACGCATCTACACACACATATGCCACACACACACACACACACACACCTGTTTAACGCCAGGATTGCTGTTCTTGTAAACAGGGAATACGGAGAGCAAGAGATTGAGGGAGAGATGGAAATTTGAGAGGGTGCGAGAGAAGGAGAGGGAGGGAGAAGGTTACACGCTCTCCCAAACATTCTCACATATTTACTCTCACACAATTTCCCTCTCCATTCTCTCTTTCAAACTCTGTCCCACTCTCCGACACTCACTGTCTCTCTCTCGCACTCTCACACTATCCCACATCACACTCTCTCATAACCACTCTCTCCCACACTCACACTCTCACAAATGCTCTCACGCGTACTCTCTCTCCCACTCTCAGTCTCATTCACACACTCTCTCTGACACTTTCTGTCACACATACACACACACACTCCCACAAACTCTCACACTCTCACATTCACACTCAATCAAACAATCACTCAAACCTGAGATTTATATAGCACCTTTTATGTCGAGAGGATGTCTCAGGGCGCTGTACAGTCAGGTAGGAACAAGAACAGGGGTAAGGGGTGACGGCAGGATGAAGGTGAGTAGGAAAATTGACTGTACATTTATGTGGGAAACGTGGCAGCAAAACTGATATGATATGTAAACAGGATGGAAACAGACATGTAAACAGGATGCTACTTCACTGGCATCCTGAAAACTCAGGTATAGGATAAATGATCAACTTGTTCACAGATAAAAACACACTGTCTGAAGCAAAAGCTCACGCTCTCAAACATTGAGCCTCACACATTCTTTCACACACTCATACTTATTCTCACACACTCACACAAACTCTCTCTTCGGTCTCCCTCACACACTCTCACACTCACTCTCTCCCACACTCTCTGTCTCATTCACACGGTCTCTCAGTCGCACACTATCTCACTGTATCTCACATACTCTCTCACACACTCATTTGCACACTTTCCCTCTCACTGTTTCTCATACGCACTCTCGCAGTCTCCTTCACGCACTCTCTCTCAGTCGCACACTCCCACTGTATCTCACCTGCGCTCCCACACGTAGTCTCACTGTCTCTCACACTCTATGTCTCCTTCACACTCTCTCTCTCACTGTATCTCACATATTCTCTCACACACAGTCTCTCACACACTCTCTCTCATTCTCACAATCTCACTTTATCTCACCTACTCTCTCACACAGTCTCTCACACATTCTCAGTCTCCTTCACGCTCCCTCTCTCTCACACTCTCTCATTAAATCTTACATACTGTCACACAGGCAGTCCCTCACTGTCCCTCAATCTCTCTCCGTCGCACTCTCTCTCACACGCAGTCTCACTATCTTACCCTCTCACACACTCTCTCTCACTGTATTTCACACACTCTATCTGTCGCACACACTCTCTCTCACGCTCTCAGTCGAAAATTCTCTCGCTCCCCCTCACACTATCTCTATCTCCCTCTCGCTCCCTCTCACTCTCTCTCTCTCTATCTCCCTCTCGCTCCCTCTCACACTTTTTCTATCTGCCTCTCGTTCCCTCTAACTCTCTCTGTTCCTCACAAAGAGAAGGGAGACATGACGAAGGTTCTCCCGTGTCTCCTCATCACGCTGATGTTCGCCATCATCTCGTACGCCACACCAATCAATGACAAGGTCCTGCAGGAAGTTGTGGACATGTAAGTGGCTTTGAAGAACGACCCTCTCTGTTTATCTCTCAACTCCCTCCCCTCCCCTCCTAACTCACTCCGTCCAACTCCTACCGCTCCCTCACTCCCCTCCCACCTCGCTCCCTCCCCTTCCAACTCTCTCCGTCCCTCCCTTCACAACTCTCTCCCTAACCCCTTCACAACGTTCTCTCTCTCTCATCTCCCAACACTCTCCCTCATCTCCCCACTCTCTCCCTCCCGCCCAACACTCTGCCTACCTTCACTCACAGCGCTCCCACCCCATCCGCCCCCCATCAAAGCTCTCGCTCCGCTCCCAATTCATACACTTCCCTTCCCAATACACAACCTCCCCTCCCAACTCCCTCCCACCACGTCCCAAATCACTTCCTCCACACCCCCCCATCTCTCTCCCTCCACTCCCTCCCAACACTGTCCCTTCCTCCACGCCCAACTACCCCCATCCCCTCCCAACACTCTCCCCTCCCTAATCTCTCCCTGCCACCGCTACCAATTCTCTCCCTCCCATCTGCCAACTATCTCCCTCCCAACCACTCCCAACTCTCTTTCTCCCTCTACGCCCAAATTTCTAACTCCCCCTCCCAACTTTCTCCCTCCCCTCCTATCCCTCTCCACGTATCCACCCCTTCTCTCCCCTCGCTTCCAATTATCTCTCTTCCCTCCCAACTCTCTCCTACCCACTCCCAACTCACTCCCCCTACCTCCCCTAACTCTCTTCCTCCCTCCGCTCCCAACTTTCTCCCTCCCTTCTGCCAACTGTCTCCCTCCACTCCCAACTCACTCGCTCCCCTCCCAACATTCCCACTCCCTCCCCTTCCCATCTCCATCTCCTCCCATCTATCTCCCTCAGCTCCAACCTATCTTTCTCCCCGCTACTCTGCCACTCTCATTTGCTCGAATTCAAGATCCTCTCCTCATTTTCAAGGCCATTCACGGCCTTGCCCCCGCCTTTCCCTCTGACCTACTGTCTCCCTATCAGCCTGCACCCCCCCTCCGCTCAGCAGGCTATGGTCTGCTCTGCGTACATCGTTCTAACCACCCCATCATCGATCGCTGGGATTTCAGCTTCTCTGCCCAAACTGTGGAAATCCAGCCACCATTCATAGAATCATAGAATTATATAACACAAAAGGAGGCCATTTGGCCCATCTAGTCTTTGCCGTCTCTTTGAACAGAGCAACTCAATCCCACTGCCCAACTTTCTCCGCATAAGCTAACAGGCCTGCTCTTCCTAAATAAAGATCTAGTTCCCTTTTAAAAGCTGTTATGGAATCTGCCTCCACCGCCTTTTCAGGCAATGCATTCCAGATTCGAACAACCCGCCAAGTGAAAACATTTCTCCTCAGCTCCCCTCTGCTTCGTTTTGAAACAATTTTAAATCTGTGACCAAGAGTCACTGACTCTCCCTCCAGTGGAAACAGTCTTTCCCTATTCACCCTGTCGAAACCTCTTTTAATCGTATAACCCTCTATTAGTTCTCCTCTCAATCTTAGTTCTAGAGAGAATAAACCTAGCCTATCTAGCCTTTCCTCGTAGTTGAAATCCCTCATTCCTGGTACCATCCTGGCAAATCTCCTATGCACCCTTTCCAATGCTGTAGTATCCTTCCTAAAGTGTGGTGATCAGAATTGTATACAGTATTCTAGCTGAGGCCTAATCCAAGTCTTGTAGAGGTTAATCAGCACTTTCTGACTTATGTACTCTATACCCCTATTTATAAAGCCTAGTATCGCATATTCCTTCAAAGCGGATTTGTTTACTTGTCCTGCCACATTCAAAGAGTCAATAACACAAATCCACAGGTCTCCCTGTTCCTTCACACCATTCTCAATTTTACTAGCTAGACTATGTTGCCTCCCCTCATTTTTTCTCACAAAGTGTATCACCTTACAATTCTCTATATTAAACTGCCTCTGCCATGTGTCTGCCCACTGAACCATCTTATCTATATCCTCTTGCATTTGGCTACTATCCTCCTCACTATTTACTATTCTCCCTAACTTAGTATCATCTGCAAATTTGGAAACCTTACTCCCTAAACCCAAATCATTAATGTGTATTAAAAAGAGCAGTGGTCCCAAAACTGATCCTTGGGGGAGTCCACTGCACACTTCCCTCCAGTCTGAAAAGCAACCACTCATCACAACTCTTTGCTTTCTGTCTCGCAGCCAGTTGTGGATCCACGCTGCCACTGTCGCTTTAACGCCTTGGGCCTCTATTTTCCAAAAAGCCTCTTATGCGGCACTTTATCAATTGCCTTTCGAAAGTTCATGTAAACCACATCAACCGCGATGCCCTCGTCCACCCATCACTTCGCCTTCATCACTTCACCTCACTTTCTTCGCCTCACTTCCTCCCTTGCTTCACTGAAGGCTGGTCTCAATAGCTTCCTCTTTGACCGTGCCGTCTGCTACCCTGATAACTTTTCCATCTCTCCTACTATCCTTCCCCTTCCCTCTACCCCGCCATCCCACCCCCATGGCTCGGTTCCGGAACTAATTGTTCAGCGCCTAGGGACATCTTCACGATGTAAAAGTAGCTCTATAGATTGTAATGTTATTGTTGTTGTTTGTCTCCCAGGTTCCACAGTCGTATCGATATAAAGAAACCTGTAAATGTACACATGAGTTTTCTCATCATGCTGACTGCTGACCAGTGCCAGGGTAAAACCGCGGTGGAATACAAGTGGAACAACCAAGACAGAGCCCAAATCCTCAGCCTGGCCGATCTACAGACGGCTGATCAGAACTCAAAGTACAATTACATCGCCGTCTACCCCTCATCGTCCAGGAGATGCACCGAACATAAGGTCCTATTCGGCGAAAACAACAAACCTGACTCATGGGCTGAGAAACTGGGGAAGGTTATGAGACCTTCTCTGAGAAGCGGAGGTTGTCTTGTGTTCTACACCACCAACACCCCGTGTCTGGAGCAGTGTTTCAGTGGCGGGTGCAAAGACATAGTTTCAAGGTTCAGCGATTTGCCGGAAGTTCACAAATATTTTGTGTACAGCGAGTTGTATTGTCCGAAAGATAAACTGTGCGACGTCGGGTGGACAAAGGCAGGTTTCTATGGCCTGATCGATGAATATCGTACCGCCCGCTACTCGATTCAACGCTGCAAGATTGAGGAGAATAATAGGAATCGACTCGGCCAGTGCGAGCCCTGCACAGAAACAGACTTCTGTTTGGAGGAGAGTGACTCTGCGGTGGAAGGGGATCGTGGGGGACGAGGAGGTGAGTTGGGGGGAGGGCTTGTTGGGGGGTCATGGGCTGGTGTGCGGCATGGGAGCACTCGTGGGAGGCGAAGCGTTGGCAGGGAGCCAGGGGGTGGTGGGGAACGAGGGGTTGGCGGGGTGCCAGAGGGTCATGGGGGGCGAACGGGTGGCATGTGGCGAGGAAGTGGTGGGAGGCGAGGGGGTCGTTAGAGGCTCGTAGGCTGCACATCACACCAAGTGTTTGGATGCTGAGACATCCCACAGTCTGAGCAGTGTCGCTGTGGGATTCAGGGTTAGTAAGAGCAGCTAGAATATAAGCGGGGGACACTTCAATGAAATGAAAGAATGTGGCTTGTGCTGGGGGCTGGGGTGCTGGGGGCTGCGGTTGGTGTAATTATTATCTGGTAATAAAGCTTGCTTTAGCATGACTAATGTCTCTGTATTAAATTGTAAACACACAGTCACACACAGACAGTCAAACACACAGACAATCACATTCTCTCATACTGCTACCCACCACTCTCCACATTTCTTCTCTAACTCTAATTTTAAAGACCTCTCTATCTCTCTCACTATCGCTTTCCCCTTTTCCCTGCATCAATCCATCGATCCCTCCTCGAACCCCGCCCTCAACCCCCTCTCACTCACCCACTCTCATCCTCTTTTCGAGATAAATAGTTCGATTTTGCGATCCTCCCCCTTGTTTTCAAATCCATCCACTTTACTGCACCTCCCAACCTCTTCTATCTCCACAAACCAGCACCCGTTGCCTTCGATCCATCTGGTCTGGTCTCCTCCATGCCCCGAATTCTCCGCTCCACCATCGGCGGCCGTGCCTTAAGCCACTACGCCCCGAGTCTCTGGAAATCCCTTCCTCAATCCCTTCGCCTCGCCCCCTCTCTCCCTCCCCCTCCCTCCCTTCCTCAGTCCACTTGCTCTCTCTTGCCCTCACTCGCTTTGCCTTGGTACCTCTGCATCCCCCTCCCTCTCTCCCTCACTCCTTCATTTCCTTTGCACCCTTCCTTTGTCTCCTCTCCCTCCCTCTGTCCCCCCTCCCTTCGCCTCGCCCCCTCTCTCCTTCCCACTCACTCCCTTTCTCTGTCCCCTTACCTCCCTCCCATCCCTTCAACCCGACCCTCCCTCCCTCCCTCCCTCCCTCCCTCCCTCCCTCCCACTGTGCCCTTCACTCCCTCTCTCACTCTCTCTTTCTCACTCCCATCGCCTCACCCCCCTCTCTCTTCCCAGGTTCAGGTCACAGCTAAAGACCTTTCTCTTCGACCGCACATTTGGTCACCTTTCTCCCCCTGCCCATGGTTCAGTCCCGGGATCCATTACTGTGTAGAGCTCTGAGACGCCGTCCAGCGTTGAGCGAGAGTGCTATATAAATCCACGTTGTTGCTGTTAAAGGTCACATCAGCTCAACTTACATTAATATAATAAAATAATCCTTCCATTTGATATAGCGGGTTTCACATCTTAGCAAATGTGCCTCAAAGCGCTTCACAGAATATACTGTAAAATGAATTATTGACTGTATGTTTGTGGGAGAGTGAAACGTGTCATCCGATTGCACACAGTGTAGTCTGTGTAACTGAGTGTGTGTGTGAATCTGTGTGTGTGTGTGTCTGTGTGAGTGAGTGTGTGTGTGAATCTGTGTGTGAGTGTGTCTGTCTCTGTGAGTGTGTATCCCACAAACAGCTCTATGTTTTCATAGAATGATAGAATCTTATGGCACAAAAGGAGGCCATTCAGCCCATCGAGTCTGTGCCGGCTCTTTAAAAAGAGCAATTTAATCCCACTCCCCAGCTCTCTCTCCCCCCATAACCTCGCAGACCCATCCTCCCCAAATAAATATCTACCTCTCTTTTAAAAGTTATTATCGAATCGGCCTCCACCATCTTTTCAGGCAATGCATTCCAGATTCAAGCAAATCACTGAGTGACAATATGTCTCCTCACCTCCTCCCTGCTTCTTTTTGAAACTATTTTAAATCTGTGAGCACGAGTCACTGACACACCCACCAGTGGAAACAGTTTTTCATTGTTAACGCTGCCAGATTCCCTCATGATCATAAAAATCTCTATCAGGTCTCGTCGCAACCTTCTCTGTTCCAATGAGAATAAACCCAGCCTCTCTAGCCTTTCCTCATGGCTGAAGTCCCTCATTCCCGATACCATCCTGGTGAATCTCCCCTGCATCCTTTCCAATGCCTGAGCGTCCTTCCTAAAACGTGTTGGCCAGAAGTGGACACGTTTCTGGTGAATGACCTGTGGAAGTATAATTAAACATATAGCCGTGTGATCAAACTATATGATAACTAGAACTAAAGTTGTGATAATTGAACTAAAAGAACTCTCAGTATCTTGGTATTCAAAGGTCTAGTCAACACTCATTTCTCACGGGAACAGACAGGCCTTGAGCCTGTTGGTACCATTGACGCCAGATGCTATACTTATCTCCATGTGACTTTGATAAGTAATTACGTGTCAAGATAGCATTTGTTTCTGTCCATTCCCTCTGTAATTCAACTAATACATGGTGTATTGTTTTAAGTGTATAAAAGGAGGTGGACTGTTCCAAACTCAGAGGACAAGAGCGACTCCCATTGAGAGACGCATATTCTCATCTCCTTTACTAGTATCGTATGAATAAAGCGCATTCTAATTATCTGTTTGAAGCGTTGTTTTCTAATAGATAGAGAAATAATACTACACAAATATCGGATTCAACAGACCCTTCGTCAGAAGACGGGGGGAGGTGAGCAGTGATGGCCTGATAAGACAATGCAGTATCCTCTACATTGGGAAACAAAAAGCACATTGGGTGAACAATTTGCCGAACACATCAATCCTGGCAGGAAATATACCCCCGACTTACCGGTTTAGTGCCACGTTAACTCTCCTTCCCAATCGCACTCCGACCTCTCCAGCCACAGTCTCCTACAATGTTCCAATGAATCGCAGTCAAAGCTCGAGGCACAGCACCTTATCCATTGGCTGGGGGTCTTACAGCCTCTGGCCTTAATTTCGATTTCAACAATTTCACGCCATAACAGCTCACCTCCCCCCTCGTCTGTGATAATCTGATCTGCCTGTTTTTTTTTGCAATTTCAGCTCCTGTTTGTTTGCTTTAACGCTATTAACGCCTCATCTCTGCAGTTTTGTTGCAACCCCCCGGTTTTGTTTCGCAACATTAACATCTCTTTACCCCATCATCTCCTGCCCTCTACCCTCCTTTCCCCTTTGTATTCCTTGCCCTGCCTCTCGCTCCCAACATACCCCAGTTCTGACGAAGTGTTGTGGACCTGAAACGTTGACTCACTTTCCTTTCTCCATAGATGCTGCCTGACCCGAGTTTTCCCAGCAACATCTGTGTTGTTTGCAGTCAGCAATACCCCGGTTGGCCACAGGGGAAGCAAATATTTCTGCAAATTAAGCTGCAAGTTTAATACAATATAACATGAACTACATTTTTATGGTAAATTTAGAATAGTTTGTAATTTGTAATAAGAATTACATCAACAAGAACAATAACACCATTGCACTAGTAGTGTGTCTTTTGTTAACCACCAGATTCTGCTTGATGTGGCGGACGTGAAATCTACTCGGAAAATAATTCTTGTTAAATCCAGGAGAAATTAGATGCTAAACTTCATAAGGACCTTGTCTCAGACATGTTCTCCACTCTATTAATGCCCAGAGAGCAATTTTGGTGTCTCTCCACTCGTGAGATGCTGAACCACTTGGAAATCTCACTGATCAGGAAGGAGCGGACTGGCTTCAGTTCTGTCAGCAATCTGTGGGACAGTTTGAGGCTCCGTATAATAATAACATAATAATATAATAACAGTAACAACTGAATAACTGGAATAAAACCAATACGGACAACAACGATAATAAATTAACATTCCTACTGATATAGTAACGTATATCATGATAGTGTGATATAATAATCTTGCATTTAATATAGCGTTTTTCACGTCTTCGAGAGTCTCAAAGCGCTTCACAGAATATACTGAAAGTGTAGTGACTGTGTATTTGTGGGCGAAATGCGGTAACCAATTGTGCACAGGAATGACACAACAATCGTTGGATTAAAACGGCCAAATTATTATTGTAAAAACGACAACTAAATGACATTTGTGTAGAGCCTTTCACGTCAGGAGGACGTCCCAAGGCGCTGGACAGTCACTGCCTCAGAGAACAATAATATAAACAATAATAACAACAACATCAATAACACATCGACTGACACGGTCCACACAGTGACGGGACAGAGATTAACATCACAATCACTGTGGGCGGGATCCGCTCTCCTGTCAATCACTGGGAACCAGGGAGACAATGGGCGTGTCCCATTCTGCTGTCAATCACTGGTTACCAAGGAGACAGTGGTGGGTCACTTTCCATCTCATGTCAATCACTGGTTACCAGGGAGATAATGGGCGGGTCCCTCTCACACAGCGTCATGACATCACTTGCTTATTGACCTTTGGTGGCAGTGGCTTGAGGGACAATAACAACAGAGAGTGAGAGACTGAGTCTCTACACAGAGAGAGAGAGTGACACTGAGAGATAGAGACATGTGTGTCTGTGGGGCTGCGTGTGTGGGCTGGGTGTGTGTGTGAGGGGGGCTGTGTGTTGGGGCTGTGTGTGGTGGGGGGCAGTGAGTGAGGGGGCTGTGTGGGGGCAGGACTGTGTGTGAGGTTGGGGTGTGTTTGTGGGGGTTCTATGTGTGAGGGTATTAAGTGTGTCGGGGAGCGGTGGGAGTGGTGGTGGCTGGGTATGTGTGGGGAGGGGACTGAGTGTGCATGTGGGAGTGGTGGTTTGGGTGTGTGGGGGGTGGGGGTGAGGGTGGGGGGGCTGGGTGCCACAACCCTCCATCTTTGGTGGCGGTGGCTTCAGGTCAAAAACAACAATAACAACATCAGTGGCGACAGAGAGCGAGAAACTACAGAAATATATAGAAAGTCAGACTGAGAGATAGACATGTGGGGCTATGGGTGTGTGTGTGTAGGGGGGGTGGTAGCTGGGTGTGTGTGTGGGGGTGCTGGGTGTGTGTGGGGGGCTAGGTGTGTGTTGGAGGCACTGGATGTGTGGGGGGCCTGGGTATGTGAAGGGCGGCTGGGTGTATGTGTGTGCGGGTGCTGTGTATTTATTTATGTTTGGGTAGGGGGGCTGTGTCTGGGGGTGCTGTATGGCTGTGGGTGGGTGGGGTGGTGTGGGTTTGAGAGGGGGCATTTGTGTGTGGAGTTGACTGCATGTGTGTGGAGGCAGGACTCGTGTGGGGTGGGCTGTGTGTGTGATTAGGGGCTGCGTGTGGTTGGGCTGGGTTGTGTGTGGTGGGGGCTGCCTATGTTTGTGGGGGGCAGCGTGTGAGGGCACCAGTGTTTGTAAGGTGGGGCTTTGTGTGGGGGTTCTTTGGGTGGCGGCTTTGTGTATGTTGGTGGGGTGGAGGGCTGTGTGCATATGTGTATGTGGGGGTCTGTGTGTGTAGGGGCTGTAGGCGTGCGTGCGTGTGCTGTTTGCGTGTGGGTGGGTGGGGGGGCCTGTATGTGGCGGGGACTGTGTGCCTGGCAGCGGGGATGTGTTTGGGGGAGGGGGGCTGTGTTTGTGGTGGGTGGGCTGTGTGTGTATGGTGTGCCTTTTGTGTGTGTGGGACCCTGTGTGTTTCGGTGGGCTGTGTGTGTGGAGGCGGCGCTGTGTGCTTATGTTTGGATAGGGGGGGCTATGTGTGGGGGCGCTGTGTGGCTGTGTGTGTGCTTCTTGTGTGTGTGGGTGGGAGACTGTTTGTGTGTGTGTATGGGGGGGATTTTGTGTCTGTGGGGTGTGTTGTTTGTGTGCGGATGGGTAGATTATGTGGGTTGGGTGGCCGTGTGTGTTTGTGGGTAGGGGACTGTTTGTCTGCGTGCAAGGGTGTGTGTGGGGGGGTACGATTTTGTGCGAGGATGGGCTGTATGTATGTGGGTGTTGGGTGGGGTGGAAATTAGTGCTTTTACGTGTGAGTGGGAGGGTGTGTGTGACCGAGGCCTGTGTGTGTGAGACAGAGAGAGATAGAGCACAGTCAGTGTGTGTGCGTGTCTCCCGCACTGTGAATGTGTGTGATTGGGACAGTGTGTGTGACAGAGGCCTGGAAGTGTATGAGTGTCTCTCTATGTGTTTGTCTCAGAGACACAGAGCCCTGTGTGTATGTATTTCTGTGTGAGTGTATCACAAACTGTAGAGATTTCTCTCTCTCACCTCTCACTCTCTGTGTCTCCATCTCGTACAATTCTCTCTTTCTCCGACTCATTGTGTCTCTTTTTATTCCTGAGGGTCACAAACATACAGAGAGTGTTTACAGCGTGAGACACACTCAGAGACACAGTGTGAGACACACACACGCATATACACTCACCGGCGTCTGGTCACCAGAAATGGCCTTGCCCCCACCTATCTCTCTGATCTACTGCCTCTCTATGAGCTGCCCGCCCCCTCCGTTCAGCAGACTCAGGCCTGCTCCGCGTCCACCGTCCTAACCACCCAACCATCGGTGGCCGGGCTTTCAGCCTCTCTGCTCCCACATTGTGGAAATCCATCTCGCAGTCCCTCCCCCTCGCTTCATCCCTTTGCTCCTTCAAGGCCGGTCTCAAGACCTTCCTCTTCGACCGCGCCTTCGGCTGACCCACTAACTGTTCCCCCTCTCCCCCCCCACACTCCTTCCCCTTTCTCCCCCCACCACCCCCACTGCTCAGGTCTCGACTAGGGTCCGGCGATATATCGATATATCGCTAAAACCGATATAATTTCCTATCGATATGCCGCTATAGATATTTCAAAAATATCGATATATCCCAAAATCTATATATCGAGGTTAAAAATCAGGACGCGAGCACACTGAACTACAAGACCCAGAATGCTCATCTCTATACACAATGCACAGACCGAGGTTTAAAGTCACCATATTGTATTCATAGTCCTCGAATACAATATACAGGTATGCAACGGGTGGTGGGGGAGCGGGGTGGAGAGACAGCTGGGGGAAGGGGGGATGAGTGGGAGAGAGACGGCTGAGCGGAGGGGGAGAGAGACGGCTGGGGGGAGGGGGAGAGAGACGGCTGGGGGAGACGTGGAGGGAGACGGCTGGGGGGAGGGGGAGAGAGACAGCTGGGGGGAGGGGGAGAGGGTGAGAGAGCCGGCTGTGGGGTGGGGAGAGGGGGAAGAGACGGTTCGGGGGGAGGAGAAGGGGAGAGAGATGGCTGGGGGGAGGTGGAGAGAGACGGCTGGGGGGAGGTGGAGAGAGACGGCTTGGGGGGAGGGGGAGAGAGACGGCTGGGGGGAGGGGGAGAGAGACGGCTGGGGGGAGGGGGAGAGAGACGGCAGTGGGATAGGGGGAGAGAGACGGCTGGGGGAGGGGGAGAGAGACGGCTTGGGGGGAGGGGGAGAGAGACGGCTGGGGGGAGGGGGAGAGAGACGGCTGGGGGGAGGGGGAGAGAGACGGCAGTGGGATAGGGGGAGAGAGACGGCTGGGGGGAGGGGGAGAGAGACGGCTGGGAGGGGAGAGAGACGGCTGGGGGGAGGGGGAGAAAGTCGGCAGGATGGGGAGGAGAGGGGGAGAGAGACGGCTGGGGGGAGGGGGAGAGAGAAGGCTGGGGGGGGGAAAGAGACGGCTGGATGGGGAGGAGGAGAGAGGCGGCTGGATGGGGAGGAGGAGAGAGATGGCTGGGGGGAGGGGGAGAGAGTCGGCTGGGGGAGGGGGAGAGACGGCTAGGGGTAGGGGAAGAGAGACGGCTGGGGGGAGGGGGAGAGAGACGGCTGGGGGGAGGGGGCGAGAGACGGCTGGGGGGAGGGGGAGAGAGTCGGCTGGATGGGGAGGAGAGGGGGAGAGAGACGGCTGGGGGGAGGGGGAGAGAGACGGCTGGGGGGAGGGGGAGATAGACAGCTGGGGGGGGGGAGGGGGCGAGAGACGGCTGGGGGGAGGGGGAGGGAGACAGCTGGGGGGAGAGAGACGGCTGCGTGGGGGCGAAGAGAGAGACGGTGGGGGGGGAGGCATAAAAAGACAGCTGGGGTGGTGGTGGGGGAGAGATGACGGGGGTGGGGGGTGTGAGAGAGGGACAGCGGGGGGGGGGCGGGGGGAGAGAGACGGTGTGGATGTGATGATCTACAGATAGATACAGATGGGGTGGATGTGAGAGAAGAGAGAGGGAGAGAGACACAGAGACACACAAACAGAAAAACACAGAGATGGAGAGAGTGAGAGACACAGAGTGAGAAAGATATTTATCTCCTGAGGAGATAGGCCCGGAACGCGTACGCAGTACGAAAACCCCCAGAATATCGATATTTCGGTATATCTCGATATGAGCCCATCGATATATTTGATCAGAAAATTTCCATATCGACGGACCCTAGCCTCGTCCTGACTGTTCAGCACTTTGGGACATCCTCCCGACGTGAAAGGCGCTATAATTGTAATTTTGTTGTTGTTGTATGTATGTCTCAAGAGACACAGAGAGGCCAGTGTATATATATTAGTGTCAATTATGTGTGTGTGTGTGTTTCTAGATGTGTGTTTCATTTCAGATGACCAGAGACACAGATATTGGGTGGTCAGAGAGAGAGAGACTATATGTGTATCTCAGTGTCTCTATATATGCATCTATCACTCTGTCTCAGTGTGTATGTGTTTGTTATTTCTGTGTCTCTTTCTCTGTAAGTGTGTGAGACACAGACAGACTAAGTGTGTGTCTGTGATTTCTGATCAACAGAAACTGAGTCCTGTGTGTGTGAAAGACAGAGGCTCATGAGTGGATATGTGTGCCTCACTTCTCCATCATATACATGTGTGTCCGCCACCATCCACCCCTCTGTCTGTGTGTGAGGCTTGTGAGTGTCTGTCGTTGTCTCTCTTTGTGAGTTTATCACAGGCTGTAGACATGTCTCTCTCTCACCTTCTCTCTCTGCGCATATCTCAGGCTGCAGAGGTCTCTCTCTCTCTGAGTGTATCTCAGATTGTAGATCTCTCTCTCGTACACATTCTCTCACGCTGTGCATATCACAGGCTGTAGAAACAACAACAACAACTTTGATTTATATAGCGTCCTCCAAGCCAGACAGCGTCTCAGACGCTTCACAACAACAGATCCTGGGCCTGAGCCAGGGGGACGGGGAGAACGGTGACCGAAGGCTCGGTTGAACAGAGAGGTATTTAGCCGAGACCTGAAACTAGGAAGAGAGGGAACGAGGTGAAGGGAGTGAGGAAGGGAGTTCCAGAGCTTCGGGGCGTAGTGGTCGAAGGCACGGCCGCCAAAGGTGGAGCTGTGTGTGGGAGGTGTGTGTGTGTGACTGGGGTTGGGGGAGGATTGTGTGTGAGAGGGGCTGCGTGTTTGGGGCTGTGTGTGGGGTGAGGGGGTGCTGTATGTGTAGGGGTAAGGGATGGGTGGGTGTGTGTCTGACATGGGTTCTGTGTATCTGGGGGGTGCTGTGTGTGTGGGATGCGGGTACTGTGAGTTTGGGGCTGTGTGTGGGTTGGGGGACTGTGTGTGGGGAGGGGATGGGTGTGTGCGTGTGTGTGAAATAGGGGCTGTGTGTGTACAGGTAGCGGATGGATGTGTGTGAGGTGGGGTCTATGCGTTTGGAGGGTACTGTGTGTTTGGGGCTGTGTGTCGGGTGGTGGGGCTGTGTGTGGGGAGGGGATGGGTGTGTGTATGCCTGAGGTGGGCTCTGTGTGTCTGGAGGGTGCTGTGTGTTGGGGGCTGCGTGTGGGGTGGAGGGGCTGTGTGTGGGGAGGCGGTGGGTGTGTGCGGGAGCTGTGTATGTGGGATGTGTGGGAGTATATGTATGAGGGGGGCTGTTTGTGTGGGGGGGGCTGTGTGTGGGCGGGCTGTGTGTGTGAGTTGGGTGGTTGTGTGTGAGTGCGGCTGTGTGTGGGAGAGTTGGCTGTGTGTGGGGAGGGTTGTGTAAGGTGGGGGCTGTGTGTTTGGGAGGGTTGGCTGTGTGTGGGGTGGGGATTGTGTGTGTGGGGGGGTTGTGTGCTTATATGTGGGTAAGGGTGCTGTGTGGGGTGGGTGCTGTTTGTGTAAGGCGGGGGCTCGGTGTGATGGGGGGCTGTGTGTGTGTGAGGGAAGATGTGTGTGTGTGGGGGACTGTATGTGTAGGGGGGGCTGTGTGTGGTGGGGCTATGTGGCTGTGAGTGTTGTGGGGGCTGTTTGTGTGTGGGTGTGAGGTTGTGTGTGGGTTGTGTGTGGTGTGCATTTGTGGATAGGGAGGCTGTGTGGGTGCGTATGAGAATGTGTCTAAGTGTGTGGGGGGGACTGCGTGTGAGGGGGTAGTGTGTGTAGATGCGCTGTGTGGTGTTGGTTGTTTACCGTGGGTGGGGCGGAAACTAGTGTTTTTGTGTATATTTGTGTGTGTGAATGTGTGTGTCTGGGACGGTATGTGTGACAGAGGCCTGCGAGTGTATGAGTCTCTCTCTCTCTATGTGTTTGTCTCAGAGACACAGAGGCCTGTGTGTTTGTATCTCTGTGTGAGTGTATCACAGGGAGTGGAGAGTTCACTATCTCACCTCTCTCTCTGTGTGTCTCCATCTCGTACAATTCTCTCTCTTTCTCCGTCTCTTTGTGTCTCTTTTTATTCCTGAGGGGCACAAACAAAGAGCCTTTACAGCATCAGACACACTAACAAACATACAGCCTTCACAGCTTGAAACACACTCACAGACAGTGTGAGATACACACACACATATACACTCACATGCCTCTGTGTATGTCTCTCTCAGTGTGTTTGTGTGTCCCAGAGACAGTCAGACACAGAGGCCTGTGTGAGTGTCTCTGTGTGAGTGTCTCTCAGTCTAAAGAGAGGATGTCAGTGTTTCTCTGTGAGTATGTATTTTAGTGTATCAGACACACTGAGACAGAGAGAAGGGTTGCAATGTGTTTCTGTGTATGTCTCTCAGTGTGTCTCTCTCTCTCAGTGTAACTCATTGCGCATGTATGTCTCAGAGACACAGAGAGGCCAGTGTATATGTGTGAGTGTCAATTATGTGTGTGTGTGTGTGTCTGGATGTGTGTGTCATTTCAGATGACCAGAGACACAGAGAGTGTGTGGTCAGAGAGAGAGAGAGGGTGTATGTATCTCAGTATCTCTATATGTGTATCTCTCACTCTGTCTCATTGTGCATGTGTTTGTTTTTCTCTGTCGTTCTTTCTCTCAGTGAGTGTGTGAGAGACACAGACTAAGTGTGTGTCTGTGATTTCTGATCAACAGAGACTGAGGCCTATGTGTGTGAAAGACAGAGGCCTGTGAGTGGATATGTGTGCCTCCTTACTTTTCCATCTGTATGTATGTGTCTCCCCACTCCCCCTCTCTGTCTGTGTGTGAGGCTTATGAGTGTCTGTTGGTGTCTCTCTCTTTGCGAGTTTATCACGGGCTGTAGACATGTCTCTCTCTCTCTCTCTCTCTCTTACCTTCTCTCTCTGTGCATATCTCAGGCTGCAGAGGTCTCTCTCTCTGTGAGTGTATATCTCAGATTGTAGGTCTCTCTCGTACACATTCTCTCACTCTGTGTGTGTATCACAGGCTGTAGAAACAATAAAAACTTTGATTTATACAGCGCCTTTCATGCCAGACAGCGTCTCAGATGCTTCAGAACAACAGATCCTGGGCCTGAGCCAGGGGGAGAGGGAGAAAGGTGACCGAAGGCTCGGTTGAACAGAAAGGTCTTTAGCCGAGACCTGAAACTAGGAAGAGATGGAACGAGGCGATGGGAGTGAGGAAGGGAGTTCCAGAGCTTCGGGGCGTAGTGGCTGAAGGCACGGCCGCCGATGGTGGAGCTGTGTGTGAGTGTGTGTGATTGGGGAAGGGGGAGGGTTGTGTGTGAGCGGGGCTGTGTGTGTGTTGTGTGTGGGGTGAGGGGTGCTGCATGTGTGGGGGTAGGGGATGGGAGGGTGTGTGTCTGAGGTGGGTTCTGTGTATCTGGGAGGTGCTGTGTGTGTGGGATTCGCGTGCTGTGAGTTTGGGGCTGCGTGTGGGATGGGGGCACTGTGTGTGGGGAGGGGATGCGTGTGTGTGAGGTGGGGTCTCTGCGTCTGGAGGGTGCTGTGTGATTGGGGCTGTGTGTGGGGTGTAGGGGCTGTGTGTGGGGTGGCTATATGTGATGGGAGGCTGTGCGTGAGGGGGGGGATGGGTTTGCGGTGTCAGCTGCGTATGTGTGAGGAGGGGCTGTCTGTGTGTAGGAGGGGGGCTGTGTGAGTTCGGGGGTGGGTGGCTGTGTGTGCGTGAGGTGTGGCCTGTGTTTAACAGGGGGATGTGTGTGTGGGAGGGAGGCTATGGGTTTGGGGGAGGCTGTGTTTTTGGGGGGGCTGACTGTGTGTGGGGGGGGGAGAGGGGTGCTGTGTGTATGAGTTGGGTGGTTGTGTGTGAGTACGGCTGTGTGTGGGAGAGTTGGCTGCGTGTGGGGGGGGTTTTGCATAAGGTGGGGGCTGTGTGTGGAGGTGGGTGTATGTATGTGTAGGACGGGGCTACGTGTGTGGGGGAGTTGACGGCTGCGTGTGTGTGTGAGGCGGTGGCTATGTTTGAGGGGGGGCTGTGTGTATGTGGGAGGGGGCAGGGTGTCGGGTTGGCGCCTGTGAGTGTATGTGGGTGGGGGGGGTGAGGCTGTGTGTGTGTGTGAGTTTGGCGCTGTGTGTGACAGGGGGATATGTGTGGGAGGGGGACTGTGTGCGTGTCTGCATGTGTGTGTCATTTGAGATGACCAGAGACACACAGTGTGTGGTCAGAGAGAGATGGTGTATGTATCTCAGTGTCTCTATATGTGTTTATCTCACACTGTCTCAGTGTGTATGTGTTTGTCTGTCTCTGTCTCTCTTTCTCTCAGTGAGTGTGTGAGAGACACAGACAGACTACGTGTGAGTCTGTGATTTCTGATGAACAGAGACTGAGGCCTGTGTGTGTGAAAGATAGAGTCAGACACAGAGGCCTGTGAGTGCATATGTGTGTCTCTCTCTGTATGTGTGTATGTCTCTCTCTCTGTGTGCACAGACCTGTGTGTGTGTGTGTGTGTGACTCTCTTTGTATGTGAGGCATGCAAGTGTATATATCTGCCTTCCTACATCTCTATGTATATGTGTCTCTCCCACACCACTCTCTGTGTGTAATGCCTGTGAATGTGTATGGGTGTCCATACTGTGTGAGTGTATCACAGGATATAGACAGGTCTCTCTCACCTCTCTCTCTGTGTGAGTATATCACAGGTTTTTCTCTCTCATATCTCTCTCTGTGTGAGTGTATCACAGGCTTTAGACAGGCTTCCCTTCTCTCTCTCTTAACTTCTCTCTCTCTCTGCGTATCTCATGATGTAGAGGTCTATATCTCTCGGTGACTGTATCTCAGATGGTAGGTCTCCCCCATACACATTCTCTCACTCTGTGTGTGTATCACAGGCTGTAGTAACAACAACAACTTTAGATTATATAGCGCCCTCCAAGCCAGTGCCGCAGAGAGTTTCACAACAACAGATCCTGGGCCTGAGCCAGGGGGAGGGGGAGAAAGGTGACCGAAGGCTCGGTTCAACAGAAAGGTCTTTAGCCGAGACCTGAAACTAGGAAGAGAGGGAACGAGGCTCTCACTCACACAGACTCTCACATACACACAGACACAGACTCTCACACTCACAGAGAAACTCTTACACACATACACGCAGACTGTCACACACTGACTCTCTCACAGACACACAGACTCACCCTCTCTCTCCCCCTGACCGTCTGTGTCATTGTATCTCAGGCTGTACACAGACTCTCAACTTCTTCTCTGTCTCCGCCGCCGCCATTATTGACATTCAGCACGTGACTTGACACAGTGTGATGACGCATTAGCCTTCGCGTCACTGTCTCCCAGGTAACCAGCCAGTGATTGACAAAAGAGAGACACAAAGAGACACACCCTCGTCTCCTAGGCAATGCGTGATTGACAGGAGAGAGTGCGAAAGAGACACACATCCCCCGTCTCCCAGGTAACCAGTGAAAAGCACCAAACTGCCAGCGCTCGGGGAGGCGACGGTTGGCGCTGCGCGCGCAGCCAACGGCTGTTTAATTTTGCAGCCGAAAGTCTCTGAGGTCACAGAGGCTTCACGTTGAATAATAATATAATAACAACGACATTAGTGACGCTGGCGTCTGGCGCCTCAAAGCCAGTCACGTGACGCGCACCGGAAACGCTCGCTCACTGTCAAGTGTAGTGACTGTGTGTTTGGGAGAGTCACAGTGTAGTGACTGTGTGTTTAGGGGGGTCACAGTGTAGTGACTGTGTGTTTAGGAGAGTCACAGTGTAGTGACTGTGTGTTTAGGGGGTCACAGTCTAGTGACTGTGTTTAGGGGAGTCACAGTGTAGTGACTGCGTGTGAGGGTCACAGTGTAGTGACTGTGTTTGAGGGTCACCGTGTAGTGACTGTGTTTGAGTGTCACAGTGCAGTGACTGTGTTTAGGGGCGGTCACAGTGTAGTGACTGTGTGTTTAGGGTGTTCACAGTGTAGTGACTGTGTTGGAGGGTCACAGTGTAGTGACTGTTGGAGAGTCACAGTGTAGCGACTGTGTGTTTAGGGGGGTCACAGTGTAGTGACTGTGTTGGAGGGTCACAGTGTAGTGACTGTGTGTTTTGTGGGAGAGCGACTGAGAGAAACACAGACAGAGAGAGAGAGACGCAGTGAGAGCCACAATAACAGGGATAATAATCCGCCATTTTCCGGGCGTTTTGTCCCGTCCTCTCCTCACCTGGAATCTCCTCACGGGACTCAATGTCCGGTGAAGTGACTGTGTGTTTTGTGGGTGAAACGTGGCAGCCGATGGTGCCCGGCAGCCTCCCCCACAAACAGCCGGGGGGGGGATTGACGAAGCTGCTGAAACCTACAAGGTAAGAATACCTCATGGTCTATTCACTCTTGAGTGGGATTCACTCTATTTCACTTCAGATTCTCAACGTCAAACCCTTTTGTTCTATGTGTTTATTCCAGGATCAAGTGAGATTCTCCTTAGCTTCTCTCACACAGAGGAAGGAAACTGCTGTACAAGCTGAAGTCAAACAGAGAGAAACAATTACACAAGTTAAGGTAAGTTGTATCGGGCCTGATTTCTGTGTTACTAGTCTCCTTTACAGTGTGTGTACAATATGATGTCTCAGTGTCTACCTTTACTGTGTGTACACAGTGTGATGTCTGATATGTTACAGGAACAGGTGAGCAGTCTGCAGACCCACGTCACGTCTGAATTTGCTAAAATGCACCAGAGCCTGACTGACAGAGAGCAGCTGATGATGGGAGATCTCACTCAGCGAGAGAAGGAGATTTTGCAGAAAATGGAGACAAATCTGCGGCAGATTCAGGACAATTTAGATTCTGTTACACAAGAAATCTCACAGTTACAGAAACAGTTGGGAAAAGACACGCTGTCCTTTCTGCAGGTAAATATATTAAATTAAACTTGAGTTCAGTAACAGTTACACACGATTGCAGTAAGATTGTTAGACATGTCAGTAATTTATTATTCGTAATATTCCAGCGTATGTTTGTGTTCGTAACATGTGTTTGTAAGTAGTTCTCACTGTGTGTCATTCTCTATGACCATTTTATTGTTGATATCCGAATTCGGTTACATCTGCAGACAGTAATGAGCAAGTAAAGTCGCATAAAAAAAATTAATTGGTCATTTCAACCCACGTCTGTTTGTGTGGACGCTGCTCTGTGCAACTGGTTGCTGCGTTTCGTCCACAAATATACAGTCAATTTAGTTTACAGTATATTCTGTGAAGCGCTTTGAGACGTCGTCAAGAAGATGTGAAAAGTACTATGTCAAGCGAAAGGATTATTATTATTGTTAATACTAATGGTAGTAACCTGTGTGATATGGAAATGTATTGTTGTCTGTCTGAGTTTACAGTGTAATGTCTCTGTTTCTGTGTTTGATTTAATTAGGAACAAATTGATCAGAAAAGAAGGTATGGAATGTTTGTTTACTAAATATCCCAGAATTTATTTTAGAAACCAAACACAACTTGGATTTTAACTTGGATTTTAAGCTGTCAGTGTGTGAGATTGATCTGCCTGAGAGAGAAATCAGAGACAGCATCGACCCAGGTAAATGTCTCTCAATTCTCAACATGAACACATAGCCTCCACCACAGCCCAGCACACACAGCACCCAGCACACACAGAGACCCCAACAAAGCCCAGCTCACTCTCAGCAGATACACAGACCCCAGCACACTCTCAGCCCCTATCATAGCCGAGCACACACACATATGTCTAAGATATGCATGGATTTGGAAAGTTTTAAGGACTGGTCAGGCAAGTTGAGGAAGTGCAGGTTGAGGAGGTGGGATCTATGGGTAAGAAGCCATCGATATGAGCCGAAGAGTATGACTTGTGTCCTGTTTACATTTAACTGCAGGGAATTTTCCCTCATCCAGCCCATGATGTCCGACAGACAAGGTGACGAAACATCAGGGGACTCGGAGTTGTAATTGGATAAGGAAAAGTAAAGTTGGGTGTCATCCACAAACATGTGGAAGTTAATCCTATGTCTGTGGATAACATCATCAGTTGGGAGAATGTAGTTGAGGTCACAGATTTAAAATAGTTTCAAAGAAAAACAGAGGGGAAGAGAGGAGAAATGTTTACACTCAGCGAGTTGTTCAAATCTGGAATGTATTGGCTGAAAAGGTGGTGGAGGCCAATTCGATAACAACTTTTAAAAGAGAAGTAGACTATATTTATTTAGGTAGAACGCGTTTGCGAGGTTATGGGGAGAGAGCTGGGGAGTGGAATTAAATTGCTCCTTTTAAAGAGCCAGCACAGAATCGGTGGACAGAATGGCCTCCTTTTGTGCTGTAAGATTTTATGATTCCTAATGCCAGAAAATAAGTCCTTGAAAAAACAATCGGTCATTTCAATCCACGACTGTTTGCAAAACACTGCTGTGTGCAATTTGCTGCTGAGTTTCGCCCACAAATGTCAAATCGATTCACTTTACAGAATATTCTGTGAAGCGCTTGGAGACACTGCCTGATATTTATTAATCACGAACAGAAAATTAACGATAACAAACCCAAGATGTGAATTTCAATCTTTGAATGTCAGTGAATTGTTGACTTATACGTTTGTAGTTTATAAAGTTGTTAAAGTTTGTAACTCATCCATCACCGTAAAACATTATCAGCATTGGCACATCTTCGTATGTACAATTGTCTATAGTAACTATTTTTTTTGTTCACCAGATCTGCAGCTGACACTGGGTAAGTAACAGTACATCCCACTGACACTTGTTACATCATCCCAGTTACATGTTGCCCGTAAACGGTTTTTATTAAAAAAAACGTCAAAACAAAGAGCAAGTGGTTCAGCAGAAAATGGCAGAAATTGTCTTATCCATGACCACAAGGCTTGCGGGCTGATCCCATCCCACTGATCACTGCTTCCTGTTCTCTGTGTACGCATTTCTGCCCCGACCCGAGCCTCCCCTCCAAACTAAATGTCTTTCCTCCCATCTTCCTCTGCGCTTCTCTCACTCTGTTCTACTCTCCCACCGTCCCCCACATTCTCTCTCTCCTGGACACCATGAACCCTGCCCTCTGCTCCAGCCTGGGAATCCTCCGCCGGGTCCAACATGACCTCAGGCGCTGGCAGTCACAGAGCAGCCCAACCCAACTGCCCCAACATTCACACCCTCCCCACAAACCACCCTCTTAAGGCAATCGTAACTGCCCCCTCCCTCATAGGCAACCTCCCCAACTCTCCACCCCTCCTCACACTCCACACCCATCTCTTCTGTGCACCCACAAATCCTCTCCTCACCCACCCCCTCCCTCCCACAAGGAAACCTACCCGTGGACGAGGGACAACTTTTTGCAATTGAACGTGAATAAGACCGAGGCCCTCCTGATTGGCTCAAGCCAGCGTCTCCGCACATCGGGCGCTGCCAGCCTCAACATCCAAGGCTGCACTCTCCACCTCACAAAGCCAATCAGGAATCTCGGCATCATGTTCGATCAAAAACTTTCCTTCCTCCCCCACATCCGCGCCTTGACCGGCATCGCCTATTTCCATCTGCGCAACATTGCCAGGCTCCGCAACTATCTTACCCCCCGCGCTGCCGAAACACTCGTGCACGCATACATCACCTCACGGCTGGATTACGGAAATTCTCTCCTAGTCGGCCTCCCCAGTTCCTCCATTCATAGGCTGCAGGCCATCCAAAACTCTGCAGCCCTTGTACTATCCCGCACCCGCCTCCGCGACCACATAACCCCCACCCTCGCCCGTCTCCACTGGCTCCCCATCCTCCAGAGGATCGAATTTAAGATCCTCGTCCTCACCTACAAGGCCTTACACGGCCTTGCCCCATCCTACCTAACCAATCTACTCTCCGTCTACACGCCCACCCGGACCCTCCGTTCAACAGGACTTGGCCTGCTCCAAGCCCGAACCGCCCCACCATCAGAGGCCGGGCCTTCAGTTTCTCCGCTCCCACCCAATGGAATGCCATCCCTCAATCCCTCCGTTTCGTCTCTTCCCTTTCCTCTTTCAAGGCCGATTTGAAGACTTTCCTCTTCGATCATGCCTTTTGTTCCACCCCGAACTCTTTTACCTCCCCTTCGTGTTTCACCCCTTCCCAAACACTCCCCTCCCAGCTCGGGTCAAACGCCTCTTTTTCAGCGCCTTGGGACGTCCTCCCGACGTGAAAGGCGCTATATAAATGTAAATTGGTGTTGTTGTTGTAAGCTTTTGTGTGGGGTGTAGTCTTATGTGTTTGTGAGGTATGGGTTAGGTTTTTGTATCTGGGATGGTGTAGGTTTCCGCGCATGTGCTTATTGGGCTAGGTGCATGTGTGAGCGGGAATAGGTTTAAGTGTGTGCAAGGAGGGGGGCGGGGTAGGTTTGTGTGTGTTTGGGATTTTTCTTTCTTTTTGTGGGTGCGTAGGGTTTTTTGTGGGTGGAAGGGTGGATTTGTGTGTGGGGAGGGTACGTTAGCTTGCTGATTTGGGGGTGTAAGCGTAATGTAATACTTATGCGACAAAACTGATTGAAAAAACAGCTGCAGTGATTACCTTGATCTATGGTAAAACTTATATGAACAGATAATAATAATCATTCTTTCATTTGATATACAGCTTTTCCCATTTTATCTTCGTCTCAAGCAGCTTCACAGAATATACTATAATTGAGTTCAATATATATTTGTGGGCGAAACGTAGCAGCGAATTGCATACTGCTTACTGTATCACACACACAGTCGTGGTTTGAGAAGACACATTTTTATTAACGTGGTTTTTTTTGAACGGATTATTATTAGGCGTGTGTGTGGAGCACGGAAACTTGCCCAAGGTTTCGCCTATATCTCCCTGGTTTTCAATATAGATCTCCTTACTGAGACCATTTCCTAACCTCTACCATCCACTCGCTTCCCGGAGAAGGATGTACTGAGGCAGCGGCAAGAAATGCTGATTGATCAGACAAAGTGTCCTATCAAATTCGAGCATTGCTAGTATGAATATAGTTTTAGTTCATGCAAACATTAATTGAACTAGCAACGTGTTGAAGACGAGGAAAATGAAAGATGCCATATGAGAGTTTTGATGTAAAAATCAAATAATATTTTGCTTTATTCGCTGTTTAAATGAGTGAGTAAGTGAAGACAGACACTTGAGCTAACAGTACAAGTATTTTGCACAGTAGAATTCCAGGATTATTTGCCACATCAATTGTCACAACGCGAAGCCGCTCTAGGTGACTGATATTTACTAAGTTGAAGAGAACAGTGAAGTTTTTGTTCCATTAAAATGTCACAAATAGCAATAAAATATTCACTGGTTATATTTAAGCAGCAACCGCACTCCCGATTTAGGCTGGCATCTCTAAAGACAATATTATTCTGTTACTCCTTCTCCACAGACACAGAGTGCTTAATCTCATCACGGTTCATACCTTTTTAAGAAAATATCTCTTTGGCTGTTTACTGAGACAACTGCCACAATCAACTCATATTTGTATAATCCATTAAGTTGGATTGCCTGGCTACTCTGGGATGCTGAGAGTTTTGCGCTCAATTACAAGAGATTGGTTAACACATATATGTGTATTCAAGCGTTGGAAATTTACCTTCTGTTACCTGAATTTCAAATAAATCTGTGTGTTCCTTAAGGGAGTACCAAGGAGGCATTTCAAACCAGTTTCAATTGTTAACCTGACCCAACCGGACCTGTTGGCTAAGCTAACAGATCTGTGGCTATTCTGTGTACTGGCGTTATTCGAGTTCTACCAATTACTATCCGAGAGTGATCACTTCCATTATTTAACAAGTTTAAGAATGAGTTGAAATGGATATATCACCAGAAATTTCACATCTTCTCTGAATCTAGATTGTGTCACCGCATAAATGATGGTGTTTGTGCAGCTGCTCAAAAGCATCAGCATGTCCGATATTCGTATGATAATGTACACTGGATGTGAGGGACCAGTGTATACAAAACTATCCAAGTTACGTGAAAGTATGAATTCGAAAACGTACATAAGCCACAACAGAATGAAGCTTCCCGATATGGTGTAGAGCAAAACAATAGATTTCCTTCGATTCACCATCTCTGAATCATTGCCACTTTCCCTATTCTTGTTCAGGAGGTTTCTGCGGATTCTATTAGCCAATAAGATGTTTCTGACCGTCACCGCGTTCATCAGCAAAATCAGAAAGAATGGAATCAATGGGGTTGTTAGATACTGAAACCATTGAAACACCAGCACTACAGACGTGTAGTAAATTGATTTGTTCTTGCAATAAAAAGGCACATTGTTTATCAGTCCCCACGGTTCAAACAGAAAGTACCAGGGAATGCTGATCAAACAGCTCAGAGCAGAGATCACTCCTGTAACCACGGCTGCTGTTCTCTCAGTGCAATATATTGCTTTCAGTTTCGGCCAACAAATAGCGACCATGCGGTCAAAGGTGAAAGCCACTGTGAACCAGACTGAAACGTGTTTCGCAGCTGAAAGCAGCACCACTCTGAGAGAACACACGGGAGTCATATTTAGAAATCCGCCAGGGAAATAAAGAGGACGGATTTGGTTCAACAGCACATTGTTGATGGCTACCAGTAGATCACCCACCGCCATGGAGACGAGGTAGCAAGTGGTACATTTGGAGAGATCACATTTCCCGCGGGACAGGACCACAATGGTCAACAGGTTCGCTGTAAGACAATGAAAAACAAACAACCATATTTAAGTCGGAGCGGTGGGAGCTGATGGCATTTGGCTCAAATAAGATTTAGAATTTGAAAAGATGAGCCAGGCTGAGTGAAAGCGCCCTGGCGTCTGATTCAGAAGATTGGAACCCTTTGCACGACACGACATTAAACAGTCTAATCTGACCCAAAGTTTAATAATAATTCTATAATAATCCTTGCATTTGAGGTAGCGCTTTCCAGGTGTTATCGTCTGTGTCTCAAAGCGCTTCACAAAATGTACGCCAGACTGAATTGACTGTTGATTTGTGGGCGAAATGGGACAGGTAATTGCACACAGCAGCGTCCCCACATATCGTCGTGAATTGAAATGACCAATTATTATTATAGTTTTACTATTTTTGGACTGATATTATTAGGCGTGTCTGTGTATTTGTGTGTATGTGTGTGTGTCTGTGTGTGCGTGCGTGCGTGTGTGCGCTGGTGTGTGCGTGTGTGTGTGTGGACTTAAGAAACATGCCCAAGGATTCGCCTTGACCTGCTTGGATTCGACCACTGGTTGATTATACTCGAAAGGCACTATTATCAAATGCAAAGGTTATTGTTAGGTAGAATTGAATGGCATACGATTTGTACTGTGTGTGATACATCTATTGTCAAATGTTTGAGTGTTCAGATAGGATCATTCATCGGAATCTCCACCCATATTTATTTCAGTGAATATCAAATATCCCATGCTGTTAATGTCAAAAGACAACACCTCACACACAAACCGAACAGAATTAGCATAACAATAGGCCACGGATTTCCTTGGTTGAAAACCTCAACGAAACAAAACTCCACCGCATCTATCTCACCAAATTCGACGTTGAGTGTGAGAAACGAAAATTGTTGCTTTCCATGCGTTGAACAAAACAAACAGATTTACGGCAATTCAAATACACTATGTAATATTAATAAAACTAATCATTGCGTTTGATATTGCACTTTACACATCTTATCAACGTCCCAAAGCGCTTCACAGCATATACTGTAAAGTAAATTGACTGTATGTGTTTGTGGGCGAATCGAGGCAGCCAATTGCGCACAGCAGTGTTCCACACACAGGTGTGGATTGAAATGACCAATTTAATTGTTGTGTTTTTTTGGAGGGATTATTATTAGGCGTGTGGAATAAGCAAACTTGCCCAAGGTTTCGCCCTGACCTGCCTGGATTCGAATACAGGTCTCCCCAGCTTGCGTGATAAGTGCTCTAACCACTGAGACACAAGAGCTCCACGTTTGATCAGAAACCAATAATTTCAAGAATCTGCTATCTCTTTTCTTATTGGTTTCCAAAGCTCTTCCAAACAAAATATAAATCTCATTCCAAACACTTCCACATATTTCTCAATCCCAGTATTCACTGCGTCTCCACAATCGCAGTAATCGCCATGCTCCCGTCCAACATGTGATGGCACAGACCTATTCAATAGTCATCAAACTAGCCTACACACGTGTCTTGTAAATTACACCTCTCTGATTCTCATGCTCCTCACAGACCTGGCTTTTCAAACCAGCAACTCGCTGCCCAGTAGCAAACGTCTCTCAACGCATTGATCACTCCCTCCCCCTATCGGCAGCCATTTTTATAACCAATATACGGTGGACATCTGGAGCCCTAACGCATCTTGACTCTCCTTTGAGCCGTTGTCAGATCGGATCTTAACATATTCCACTTGGGCTGTTCCTGCACTCACTCAAATTCGTCAACTCAACACTGATTTTCTTTTCTATTCCAGTTCAATAATATTGACTCATCTCTGATTCAAACGGATGTGGATTTGATCACAACTTGGAGGCTCAGAAACAAATTGCCTGGGTTAACTGTCCAGTGAAGGAATGGAGTGTGTTGCATTAGTTAGACGATTTCGTTTCCTACAATTGATAGCGTCAACGTGTTTAAGTGGACACTAACGAGTACACGGACACATTGGGAAAGAGAGGATTATTTCTACTAACAGAAAACAGTGAGAGGTGGGAAACATCAGCATGCCAGATAGAATCGAAGGAGAAAACACAGCGAGTCAACAGTTGGTGTGCACTCCCCTACCTCAGCACTGGGGTATGATAAATATGATGTTTAAGGGCATGTTAGAGAGTGGGAGGAGGAACACGGAAGACGAAGTAGGAACATAATACGGAAATGGAAGGCAAAGGAGAAAATGTGTTGATTGATGGGTTAGGGTTAGAGAGGTAATAGCGGTGTGAAACTAGAACGGGTGTGCTGAAGCAACATTGGGACTGCATGTCTTATTAGCGATAGGCAGGCAGCATACCAGAGCGAAAAACAGTGTTTGGAGCGATGAATGTGATGCTATTTCAATATTCTAAATCTTCTGTAACAGAAAAAGGGAAAGTGGGGAAGGGGAACCGGAACCTTGTCTATCTGCTCGGGACCCTACAGCCCTCTGGCCTCAATATCGATCTCAGCCGCTTCAGACCATAACAGTTCTGATGAAGGGACGTGGACTCAAAAGACTGTCTCAATTTCCTTTCTCAATAGATGCTACTGAGTATTCCCAGCTCTCTATGTTTTAGTTTCAGTATTCCAGATTCTGTAGTATTTTATCTGTTGGAATATTTCTACTGTTATTTATATGCTTGATTTGCTTGCAAATATGTGTGATATAACACGACACATGTACGGACGATGCACACATATTTACCTGTTATCCCAAGTATGGCTAGAATGGGATAATAAACTAACATTGCCTGAAAAATCACTGGCAACCAGTGCAGAGGGTAATCGCCCAAAGCTCTCAACATTGTCGCTGAACAGCTTGTAGTCCGTCAGTGCCGTTAATAGCACATTAGACTGGCATTCAAAGCTGCCAGTCTTTATATCACAGAGATTACTCCACTGACAATAGGTTGTGTTACGCAATGACCTTAAGCAACAACAGCGTTTAGTTTCTGGAACCAACCAGTGATACCTTGGGGGGGTTGGGGTGTGTGGTGGATGGGGGCTCAACTGGAGCTCAGAGGGGATGAGGTAATGATTAAGCTGCCATGTTCAACAACACAAAGCTGGAATGAAATTATCCGTGTGTAGCGGTCAGGGTGTGCCGATTTCTGAGTCATACAGCTAACAGTTTGGCGTCAGTTACTTAGCTGTTAGTTGAGATCAGGGTTTTGAAGTGGTGGCTGGGGAAAATGAACCGGCAAGAGTTTTCTTATCAGTGTCATGGGTTAGAGACTCGGTCAGTATATATTGCTTTCACTCATCTGTTGTGCATGAACGAATAATCTCAACTATGGTTTCAGTGACCTGCACCTGTCTCTGGTTTGCCCCTTGTGTTGGTATATTGAAGTCGGGCGATTTCATACCCAGATACAGATTTTATACTCTCCAGAATCATTGTCACGCAGAATTCATGTTCCACATTTTGTCTGAATTGAAACTGAACTCAATAACAAACGGACCAAGAGATTGTTGTAATATTACCAGCTTGTTCTTGTTTCTTCTTATTTTGTCATTAAATGTCAGTTGAAAACCATCCTTGTTAAAAAAAACAGGCTAAATTGGCGTCGGTAACTTTGCTCGTGAGTTAAGATCAGAGTTTAGTGTTGCCAGCCAGGGACAGTGGCGAGCGATGAAGTGTACCGTCAGGTAATGGTTTGGAGACTCCGACAGGGTTGGAATTTGTTTGACAACCTTTTCCAACATTCCACACATACCAATGTTCTTACCGAGTATGAAACCAACATTGGACGGAACAGTGACAGACAGGCCCACTGTGGGGGCTTCAAGTGTTGTCAGAACAATGCAATGTGTCAGAATGATGAATCTTACATTTCTCACAACTCTTTTAATAATGGGATGGGTCTCAATCTTCATCGTATTGTAGAGTGTCTGTTTATTGTGCTAGGCTACAGCAGTGTGCTGTCGTGTGGAGACGTACAGGTTAGGGTTTAGAGCACTTGCCTTAGAAGCGCTTGATCAGGGTTTGGTGACAGGCACGGAGAAACGTTGGACTAGTTTCTTTACAGCACATGCCAGGTAATAATACCTTCAACCAATCAACAATAGTAAATTGACTAATTCCCATTCAGCGGATTATCGCCTGCTCCAAGTCCCCTGCCCAAAAGCTTCCTCTTCGACCGTGCCTCCTGCTGCCCTCCTCATTCACCCACCTTTCCTACTCTCCTCCCACCCCACCCTTACCCGTAATTCAACCACCCGCGACAACTACTCTCCTACGTCTGTGTCCTGACCTGACTATTGAGCATATTGGGACGTCCTCCCGACGTGAAAGCGCTCTATCAATGTAAATGTTTTTGTTGTTGTTTATCTATCCACCACTGTTTTGCGGACAAGGATGTGCACAACTGCCGGCCGCCTTTGCCCAAATATATGTGTTCAGTTTACAATATACTCTGCTTGGAAGAATATTCCGTGAAGCGATATGAGACGTCTAGAAGATGGAAAGAGCGCTACCTCGATTGCAAGGATAATTACTATTATCATCATATCATTAATATATGTTAATAAAGGATTGACAAAAATATCATTGTAGGCACACAAAAAGATCCTTTCTTCTGTATTGGGTGATGATGGCAGGAGGTTGGCGCCGATACCGTGAGACATTAACCGCTGAGATTTGCTGTCCAATGTGATGTTTCACAGAAGCACAGGTTATCTGCCCTCCACCCAGTGAGGGATGAACATGCTTAGTTATTATTCCCTGAACAACGTTTGAGTTTTCCCTGTGATCAAGCGTGTCCGGGGCCTCTTTCAAGTTTACCTACTTGCGGTGTTGCGCTTGAAAGGTAACACAAGGACAGAATGGTTTCCACTCTGTACTGGAGGTGAATATCCAGTTCCTCAGCCTGGGAGGCTAAAGGTGCTAAAGGACACAGCTGATATCACACTGAAAGATCAGCACACCAGTCACCGGAGATAGAATTGCTTCCTATATTTTGATTCCTATTAACTGAACGACAGAGAATCTTTATGTGTCGGATTTTGCTACAACGGCTGTCAGGTGGAAGCTTGGCAAATGTTGCTCTTTATAGTAAACATTGCTGCTTGTAACAAGAATAATCCTTGCAGTTGGTATAGCGCTTATCACACCATATCTCAAAGTGCTAAAAATGCTGTAACGTTAATTGCCTCTAATGTTGTGGGTGAAACGCAAAAGGTAATTTCGCTCAGAATTGTCGCTCAAAACAGTCATGTATTGAAGCGACCAATTTTACTATTGTGTTTTTTTTAGGGATTATTATTAGGCATGTGAGGTAAGTAAATGTTCCCAAGGCTTTGCCCTGACCTGCCCTGACCTACCTAATCTGTGTTAGGCTATCTGAATGAAGTAAATGTTATGTAGGAAATGCAGCAGTTAATTTGTACCAACCATGTTTTGCGAAATTGGTGCCCGTACCTTCATTCCACACGTGGAAAACGTTTTTATTAATTCAAATTTTTATACGAGTTTCTGATACCAAGTAAACAACTTTAAAAAAATCATTTATTTTCTTTATCAGCCGATGTGCAGTAGTTCTGTTCTTGCTGTTTCAAATAATGGTAAAGGATGTTGGTGTTAAAGAATTAAGCACCATTTTACAATTGAGCTCTGGTATTTGTACCAAGCTGTTCCATTTCCAAGAAACAACAAGATGCCTCCATGGTTTTCAAGTGATACACCTGAAGCATAACCTCCAGAGAGTATCCTCAGTACGAAGCTTTCATTTCAGTGAAGAATTATGACTTTTGTTCACTTTCTATTCCCTTTATCAGAGTTCTGTAGCTCAGCTGCTAGAGCACTAACTTTACAATTATGCGACCTGTCTTCAAGTTCAGGAAGGGCGAAACCTTGGGCAAGTTTCCTTACGCCACACGACTAATAATAATCCCTCAAAATTGGACATTTCAATCAATGACTGTGTGGGACACTGGTGTAGTTTTGTGAAGCACTTTGAGAAGACGTGCAAAGCGCTATATCAAATGCAAGAATTATTATTATTTTTCCTATGTGCAGCAATTATATTTGCTGCATATTTTCTCGTTGCAAATATTTCTAGGCTACACCTTCTGTCCTAGACTAAAAAGGGTGCTGAACTAAACTTGACCACTACGAGGTGATTGAATGTTCCTTCTCCTTTAAATTCTAAACAGTTAAATAGTCTCAACTCAGCTACAGTCCGTCAGACATATTAACCCAAAGCTGTGTGAAACTGTAGGGTTGAAATTTCACCCGTTATTACGCATATCGTATGTTGGAAGTGGGTGACATTTTATGAATACAACGCAGAACATGTGTGCTCCTTCCTGAGTAAAAGGCACAGTTATTCCAACCATTTTCATGTGGGAATAATACTTCTGTTAAGCACCGATGAATGCATTGTATTGTAGAATGTTCCCTTACTGGTTGTTTATTGTAAAAGAAAATGTACTGTAACAGATTCTACTCATTCTTCTTGACTTGTATGTACACTGATTGTTCAGAGCAATATATGAGTAGCTTCACTTGTTTTAACGAAATATTCTTTATTTTGGATTTTGGGGAGATATGGTTATGGCCTTACGATTCTGAGGAGAAAATATCTTGTTTTATCTTGTAATTAACTGTAGAACCAGAAGACTGGTCCTACGATTGAAGCGGAGTGTAGCCACAGAACACATCTGCGAAGCAATACTTCAGTGAATAATATATTCATGGAACAGGTTCCATATGGAAACAGGTTGCTTCAAGAACAATTTAGATTTCTGCTGGAAAATAATATTTTGGGATACAGTATAAAGTTTGGGACTGACTGGATGGTTAATGGCGTACTAAACGTATCCTAATTGTCTTTTGCCAAGCAAACGTTTATGTTATATTTTTATATAATTTGATGTAGCTATGTAAATAGTAACCTTAACAATCACGTAATCAACATTAATGGAGTTCACCTTTTTGCTTAATTAAAAATAGTGTGCAATTCAAAAGAGAAAAACCTTGGTATCCTCTGCATTTAAGAACATTGTCAAGTAGACAAGCTTATTTATTTGAGTTATTCTTTCTTTCAGCCTTGTTTTCAGCTCAGTACAAGACTGTTTCTTTTATTTTCCTGATCAAAGACAGATGCATTGGGACCAGTTCGAAATGGGGGAAGAAAGTTACTCAGTTTCTGACAAGTTATCAGAAGTGTTTTGTTGCGTGTGGCAGGAAAAGTGTACTCGACATGGTTTAGAGAACGTGGCACAACAGGTGTTCCGATGAATATTGAATGCTTTTGCTTGGAACTGTGATCCAATGCTGAATCTAAGTGATATGAATTTGGATCACCCCAGATTTGTGTGGTCTGATCCAGCACCAATCATAAAATAAAAATTAGCTTTGAAAACAGAGATTTCCCTGTAGCTATTTTTACATATTTATTATCCATTAGCAATGTATATTTTGCCTGCATGTTAGGTAATATCAATAGCTGTCTTAAACTTTGAAACCTTTGTTTTTAAAAAATCTTGAAATGTCTGCATGCCATTTGTATTGGCGTTTTAATAGAGGTAATTTAGAATGCGTGATAACATGTTAAACGAGGGAGGAATTATTTATGTTTGACTGCAATTAAGTTAAGTGCAGGTACACAATCAAACATGATTTATTTATGTTACATGAGTATTTAAGTTTGTTCATGAAACTTTTCTCTCATTTCCTTGAGGAATAAGTAACCAACATATGAAACCACATCCCTTTGAAGAATATTTTAAATTTGGCTTGAAATGATCTATGTTGTGTATTGCTGCTTTCTTTTTCTTTGTTTCCTGTTTCAGTAAATCATGCAAAATTTGCATTTTTATCGTCCTTTCCTCAGAGGGCAATTAACAACTTGAACAGATTGCCTGGAAGGTGGGTAGAGGCAAGGACACTATACTCATTTTTTTAAAACAAATGCTGTTCAAAAAGAGAATATAGTTTATTCTCCTATCTAATATCTGGAATCTTGGTCAACTGTCCTCCAGATAAAATTAGTCATTCACTTCATGGCTGTTTGTCAGACATTGATGTGCACAAATTGGTAAAGGCTGCTGATTGTTTTAGGCTTCGTTACTATTCCTTCAGGAAGACTGCTTACAGTATGCAAAATTGCACAACTTCTATACTCGCAGTAATTATTTTTGTTTGTCTCAGCTCTCCGTTGCCCCGTCAAATATTCCAAAAGTTATCAAGTTCAAAGAGCATTATCTTGTGCTATTTCTTCTCGTCTGATCCGTTGCCTTTCATCCTATTTTAAACGTTTTGAAAGTAGAAGAGGTTTGGAGTGATCTATGTAGGTTATGATCTATGTAGGGTAATATGCATTTAATAAAAAAAATGGTTTAATCATTTACATAGTCAAATAAATATGCAAACAGTTGACTTCAGCCGCTAGTGGTCCATAGCTGTTTAAATTTAGGAAAGGTTTAGGGGAAAATTATTAATCGTACATCGACGGCATGTTTGAGTTTCGAAAAATGAAATAAACAAATAGGCCACAAGAATAGAGAAATAGTGCTGTATAACAGCTTGATATCTAATATAGAAATGTAGTTCAGATTATCAGGCAAGACATTTCAATTGCTTTCCAGAGTTACTCTAGTATTGTCCAACACAAGTTTTATTGCTGATTTAGTCAATCTGTTTTACAAATCGTAACTTTCAGTTCTTTTTCTTGCAGAATGAACAGTATATTTGGATTTTACAGCAAAGCAATATTGTTACACAACAAAAGTTATAGTAGAAAAGAAAATAGTACTATCGCTGTCAGTAAGGTGAAAACATTGCAAAGAAAAATGATTTTCAGCCTCATACGTTCTGTGCTGTAACTGGAAACCAAAATTATATAATGATTATACTAATAAATCTTTATTCGCACCGTAACAAGCTACTGTAATTGGGGGAGAGGAGAGAAATGTAACTAAATGCAACAGAGTCCAGAATGCAAAATATCTTTTCTGACAAGAATAACAAGAAACGTTTAAGATGTGCAGCATCAGGAAAAAAATAACATAATGGTGAAATCTTTTCCAAGATATAAACCAGAGGTTTGATTGAAGTGTTCAATTCAGAAAGAATCTACATAAACTATTGTTTTAGTGAGTGAGTAGCAAACCTGTGAAACGTGTTCCCTCGTTTGATGGTTGAAGCCGGAATTGTGGAGTCCTGTAGACGCAGTTTAACACGGGTTTACTTTTAGGAAATAAAATGGAATGTAGAACACCAGGAACATTGAAGGCGAACTGGGTGGACCTCGTTGATTTGATAATCTGTTGTGTAACTTTCATTTCCATCTGTGGATATTTTTTGAGTGGCAAATAATGCAGAAAGGGAAACTTTCCAATAAAAATGTGACGGATCACTTTTGGAATCGGATAAAATAGCGTTTTAAATTTTGGTGCTTTGCAATGTACAGTATAGAAGTGAAATCTCGTAGAGAGGGGTAGTTTCATCTCTCCAACAAGAAACTATCCTGGCGTTTGAGTTTATGTCTCTCGAAGATGTAATTGTGGAAGTTAAAAATTACATTCCTGATTTAAGCAGGTTTGAACAAAACTACAGTTTGCTTTAACTAACTTTGAACCAAGGTTTGCTGTTTTATGTTTGCAACTGATACTTTCTTTAAATAATAAAATCAAATAATAAAATATATAGAATTTAATACGTAATAATTCTTGCATTTGTTATAGGGTTTTTATGTTGGCTAGAGAATTGACTGTTTGTGGGTGAAACACTCACAAAATTGTGTGTTTTATATTACCTTAGTAGTGTCTCCTTTTACAGACATTTGGTCAACTTGAAAGCGGGAACAATCTAAACGTAACATTTATTATCCGATTTGCTTGTAAACTTTCTGAGAGGTTAACTTTTAAGTGATCTTTAAAACGTTTTCAAAAAAACGTAACGCTTGTGGAAAGTTTCATTAGCATTGCAATGTTGCTGCAATTTCATACATGGAGAATCTTTATACATTCTTCATTAAATCATTACAGTAGTGTTGCACATTTATGGTTTGATTACATCGGATTACGTTTTGTCACCAATGCAGATTATTTGGATACCTGCCATTGCTCTTGTGGCCATTTTATTTTGCCATACTGGCACAGGCATTATGCTTGTTTTGCTGTAAATGGTTCCAGGACTTGATTAGCTCACTGGGCTGGGAATGATGGGAGGTAATTAGTTGGCTATATTTACAGCTGGAGTAAGGAACTCCGTAGGGATTGAAGAGAAACTCATTGGGTGGTGGCACAGGGTCAATTCTCAGTTTGGCAAGACAGATTCCCACATAGACATCTTCTAAATGCAAGCGTCTGATGCTCAAAGAGGCATGGAAAATTTTTCGAGCTAAATCAGCAGAGAAAACGTAACCAGTTCCTGAACAGTACACAGGATAGCGTTCACCAGGATAGAGTTCCGGAGGCATGTACCATTTGCTGTCCTTGTTGCGAAATGGGGAAGCGCCTCTCACTATGTAGCCAGTGAAATATTCTTGACGTGGAGGCTGCTCGGGTTTTAATAGTTCGCTTATTAAATATTCAATGTTCACAAACATGTCACTATCTGTCTTCATAACATATGAGGCGTGAGGGCAGTACATTCCAACCCAGTTCATGCCCATGAGCGTTTTAATTGTTAGATTATTATACGTATCCAGAAAATCCTGTTGAATAATGTCACGATATTGTCTGCTTTCATCCAACAAGGCTTGTTGGAACTTGTCATTATCCATTCTGACACCCAGAAGAAAGAGATGCAAAATGCGTAATCCGTCAGCATTGCTTTCATTTCCCCAGGTTTGTCTAATGGCAAGTCGTGCTTCGGTTTGGCCAGGTTCAGCAGTAATCAGTAGAATGAAAAATGGACTTTGTCCCTTGCATTTGTTTGGTTCATTGATCATATATTTGTATTGATCGACGCTAATGTAACCTGTTCTTTTTTCATTATATATAGTTCCATTGGCATTCAATGCATCTCCCAATCCAGTCACGTCTGGAGTAGAAAAGACACTGCTGGAGTGAATAGCAGAAAGAGCCTTGGATACTTGAGCATTCTCTCTCCAAGTATTTCTCATATTGCTGTGGTTCTTGTTACTGTTTGGAGCTGTGAGCCACCTCATTGTGTGAGAAACCGAATTGGCAGTGTTTCTTGACCAAGAGTTGATAGTAACCCAGTCATACTGGCTAAAGAACGGAAACAATGCAAACAAAAACACAACACAGATTACTGCAATTATATAATTTTGTACTATTGACCGTTTCACATGCCAGTTCATCTTCAGCAGACAACAGTGGCGTGTTATCCACTGAAGCATGTTGCAGCTGGGCTGTTTGTAATATCTAATACTCTTGTATTTGTTGCCTTAATTCACGTTGCTTCTTTTTTTGCACACTATTTCACTTTGTTTCTCACTGCATTTTGTGCTATGCTTCCTCACAAATTCAAGCCACCGGAAATGATTATTGATCTATTGCAGAGCCTTTCTGTTTCATCAACTCAGCCTTGGAGACGACGCATCCATTTTTGTGTAGAATTGTGGGATGGAAGAGTCACCTGTTCCAGTAGCATATTCAGGCAATTCTTCCTTGCTTGGCACTTAATTTCCGAATGTCCTTAGGCTACACGTTTTATCTCACTTGCAGGGAAAGTGCAAAAAAAATCAATAATTACTACAGTTTTATGATTAAAGTGCAGATCTTTCTTGGAAACCAAAGAATTCAAATATAAAGGCTTCTTGCAAATGCAGTGGAATACAGTGGAAGCCGCTTCAGCTAGATGCTGGTTAACCATGGACACCGGGCAAATCGGAAAAAATATCGGGTCTGATTCATTTGTATTCTTACTAGTTTTAAATAAGCGCGTACATTTGTGTTCCTCTCTATTTGCTAACATGAAATCTTTTCATTTCAGTTTAGTGTTTTACGTTATAGATTATTAACACAAACACACGGCTAAAAATGATGAAGATGAAAGCAGAATTCAATTCACTTCAATTGATAGGTTTGTACGTCAATCATTTTATGAGGAATCAATTGAATGATCAACTATTTCAAATTATTGCTACGATTTCACTTCATGTTCTCTTTCTCTAATCGCGAGCATGATCTCAAGCAGATTTTCAATTTGCTATTGATATGATTGAAATTGGTCATTGTAAAGTGGTATATCGGTTACTCAAATGTTCTCCTTTAATATTCATAGTATTCAGGATGTGTTATCATTAGTTTATTTTAAAATTGAATATGCATATTTAGGTATTATTTTTAAAAGCACCATGCTGGTTTGCTATTCAATTGGACGTACAGTATTCCTCTGAAATAAACGCTATTTGAATAGATGCAGAGCACCTCATTTATCTGTATGGGCTCTACTTATAGGTTTCTCAGTTACCTTTAATTGAAACGAAGACAGCGGGTGCTGGTTTGAGGAGAGGGGCAGCTGGAGAGGTAGCAGATACAGAGGAGAGCATGGCTTTGAAAACAAGGCTGCTCAAAGTACCAAACGAGCTCAGTGGTTAGCGCACTCACCTTTCAAGCGTGAGTCGTTTTTTCGAATCCAGGGAGGTCAGCGTGAAATCTTGGGCAAGTTTTCTTTCTCCACATGCCTAATAATTACCCTTCCAAATAAACAGCATAATAATAAAAGTGGTTAAGTAAATTTCTACGATTATGTTTGAAATTTTTTGACACATTTTCGCCCATAGATATACAGTCAATTCAATTTACAGTACATCCTGTGAAGTGCTTTCAGTCGTCTAGCTGACGCATAAAGCGCTATACCGAATTCATGGATTAGTATTATTATTAATTGTGGTATAGATGCGAAAGGATACAATGATCACCGATTACAGCTATGTAGTCATTTTACTTTACAGAGCATTGAGACGTATAGAATACATAAAAATCACTTGGTCCAAACGCAATAATTGTCACTCTGTTTAAAAACGAAGTCCCTGATGGTGGTTAGGATTCCGCGCTTTTAACGCTGTGACCCGGATTCGATTTCAGGTCAGGGAAAATAGTGATTTCAACTGTGAGCAACAAAATGCTTCTCTGTGACAATTTTCTGATCTTTATTGACACTTGCTTTAATGCAGCAAATTCTTCAGCAAAGAAGTATATCATTGTGACTCGTGCGAACGTATGAGTCTGTCTGCATACACATGTCACCTTCACAAAGTGTTTTATTTATACCATTTGTTGCATATCGTGAACTAATTATCACAGAGGTTTAATGAGATCGATGAGATCACACCAATGGTTGATCAACGTGCAGTGACAGTAACATTGAAAATTTGAGTTGTTTTGATCCAAATGCTAGCGTGCTGTGGAGATGTTGTGCGGCATCACACAATATCACAATATCGTATTAAATTATAAACGGTGAAGTAAAAGTCCAAAGCGGATATTCCAGCATAAGTTTCTAACAACACAGGATGAGACGCCTTGGATTGAACCCGGGACCTCATACATGTGAAGCATGCGCTCTACATCTGAGCTGCATCCCCACGTAATGCAGTTCATAATTTTGGTTCCGCATTAGTTACGAACTTTAATGATTTGCAATGCAATACAAACGCCTATCTTCCATCACAGGCAGTATATCTATGTGATCAAGAGTTAGGGTTAGAGTTAGGGTCAAGGTTGGTACAGTGAATGAGGCGAACCCCTTCTTTTATAGCAGCACCAGAAACGCAACTGACGAATTGCTTCTGTTCTGTTGCATTGTTTCACTCTCACTGCTGGGAAATGTCAAAGCAGATCACTCTGTAGGGCAATGTAAATATCGCCTTCAAATCAGATTTTTTGTGAACAGAACTAACACTCTGGTTACATGGTATGGAAACAGAGCAATGCTGATTTTGGAACCTGAGCTTTCCCAGGGTGGGGCATGCAAAGTATGGGGAATTCTTGTGAGCACGCAGTTGGCGTAGTTCAATTTGTACTTGATACTTGCAATAAATAATGATAATACATTTTGTTGATTCTGGTGATGTATTCCAACATGATGGTTAATCTATACAAAACACTGGTTAATCTTCAACTGGAGTACTGCGTCCAGTTCTGGGCACCTTATTTCCGGAAGGACATGAAGGCACTGGAAAGGGTGCAGAGGAGATTCACAAGAATGATACGAGAAATGGGGAACCTTAGCTATGAGGACAGACTGGAGAAGTTAGGAATTTTCCCATTAGATCAGAGAAGATTACGCGGGGAGCTGATAGAGTTCTGCAAGATAATGAAAGTTTTCGACAGGCTAGATAGGGCAAAGCTGTTTCCCCTGGTAGGTGTGTCTGTGTCCCTTGGTCACAGTCTTAATATATCAACCAAAAGAAGTAGAGAGGAGGTTAGAAGAAACTTTTTTACTCAGCGAGTTGTTCAAATTTGGAACGATCTGCCTGAAAGCGTAGTGAGTTCCGATTCGATAGCAGCTTTTAAGAGAGAACTAGGTAGTTATCTGGGGAAGTTGGGTTTGCAGGATTATGGGGAGAAAGCTGGTGATTGTAGTTAATTAAAGTTAATGAAAGCCGGCACAAGTTCGATGCGCCAAATGGCCTCAATCTGCGCCGTAGCATTCTGTGATTCTGTGCTTCTATGATTCCATGATCTGTTAACAATTCACCTGCTGACCTGCCCTCAGGGCTCATTGCCAGGCTCCGCAACCATCTTATCACCCGGGCTGCTGAAACACGCGTGCACGCATACATCACCTCGAGGCTGGACTATGGAAACTCTCTCCTCGTCGGCCTCCCCAGTTCCTCCATTCACAGGCTGCAGGTCATCCAAAACTCTGCAGCCCGTGTACTATCCCGCACCCGCCTCCGCGACCATATAACCCCCACCCTCGCCCGTCTCCACGGCTCCCCATTCTCCAGAGGATCGAATTCAAGATCCTCGTCCTCACCTTCAAGGCCTTACATGGCCTTGCCCCGCCCTATTTAACCAATCTACTCTCCCCCTACAAGCCCACCCGGACACTCCGTTCAGCAGGACTTGGCCTGCTCCAAGCCCCCCGCTCGAACCGCCCCACCATCGGAGGCCGGGCCTTCAGTTTCTCTGCTCCCACCCTATGGAATTCTATCCCCCAATCCCTCCGTCTCGTTTCTTCCCTTTCTTCTTTCAAGGCCGGATTGAAGACTTTCCTCTTCGACCGTGCCTTTTGTTCCACTCCGAATTTTTCGTCCTCCCCTACGTGTTTCACCCCTTCCCAAACACTCTGCTCCCAGCTCAGGACACACGCCTCCTGTACAGCGCCTTGGGACGTCATCCCGACGTGAAAGGAGCTGTATAAATGTAATTTGTTGTTGTTGTTGTTACATGGCACATTAGCCAATACCAAATTAACATCAAGCCTCAAATACACAATACATACAACAAATGTTAAATCACGTTGTAAAATGAACATTTTAACGCTTTACCTGCTGCAATGTACATGGCACATGAGCAATCACCTCGTCTCTACGTGAGACGGGCCTCACAAACTGGTATACGTATTCAACACAGCGGCAGAAAGCACTGCAGAATATATGATTCTACTGTCTACGTTGTTGTTTACTGAGTTAATACCTATCTCCACTACTGTGCTCCCTGTTCCTACCTGATAGACAGTCAAACGACAGATCTCAAGCTGGTTATGATCTGAAATTGTCGTGAAATGTCACACTCGATAAAGGGAGCGGCGCTTCTCAGAAATTCATACCCAACCAGACTGGCAAGTCAGTGTATCATTTGTTGACTCAAAGAGAGCCTCAGGGTCACTGTCAAATCAGAATCAGCGATACATAGAACCCATCTGATGCTGTTGTAAATCACCCTGAGATGTCCCATGGATAGTCTCCAGACACTAGATGATTGAGCTTTGGTGAGGAGAGGGGCCTTTGATAAAATAATTGTCCTCTTACACATTCTATCATCACGGATTATAAGCACGCGTGGAAACACTGAGATCGGTTCCAACTTGAATATGTTAAGACTTTACCTGCTCATCTGCACTTCACACAAGAGCAAACGCCTGGGGTACAGAAGGTCCCAAACTGAAAAAATGTTGGACACCTTGATCCTCACGCTTGGAATGCAATTGATCTACCCACTAAGATGCACAAGACTTAAACTTCAACAACAAACAAACAAAACTTACATTTATATAGCGCCTTTCACGTCGCGAGGACATCCCAAGGCGCTGTGCAGTCAAGCAGGACAAGAGCAGGGTGGGAAGGATCAGGGCAGAATGAACAATAGTAGGAAAAGTAACTGTATATTAGTGGGCGAAACGCGGCAGCCAAATTGCGCACAGCAGTGTCCCACAATCAGTCATGGAAGTGGGACTAGGGGCAAAAGGGGGTAAAGAAGCAAAAGGGGAGGGGTCGAGGCAGGGGGAAGAAAAGCAGGAAAGTCGACTGTATACTTGTGGGCGAAACGCGGCAGCCAAATTGCGCACAGCAGTGTCCCCACAAACAATCGCGAAAATGGGGCCAGGGGAGAAAGGGGGAAAAGAGGGTAAGGGGGGAGAGGGAGGGAAAGGTGGGATGGGTTAGGTTTAGGGAGGAAGAGGGACTTTCAGTGCTTTGGGACGTCCTCCCAACGTGAAAGGCGCTCTATAAATATAATTTTGCGGTTGTGGTTGATGAGACACCCTAAAGCTCCTGGATTCACCAGTGGAACAAACCATCACCATCAGACACTGAATTGAGAAAAGCTTTAAAGAGAATCGTATAGAATAGGAAGAAGATTACATTTAGCAGAGATTTGCTCACCTGTGACAACTGGGATGGTCTGAGTTGCTGCCCCAGGTTGGCCTGTTCATTAGTGACTGGAAATCCCCAGCTCATTGAACAGGTTTTGGCCTCTACAACAGTCAGGAGGCACTTCCTGGTCTCCTCCAGCAAACCAGCACCAAGCTGTTGGTAATGTGAGCAGGGATGGTTATATTAATGTGTGCGAGAGTTGCACCTACATGCGTTACTTCCAAGTTCAGCCAGTGGCAAACATTCAATTTCAATCACTCTTGACATTTGACTGTCAAATACGGAGCGTCGCTTCTTGTAAAAAATTAAATGGAACCAGTTTGACAAGTCTCTGCCTGGTTGCTTCACTTAAAATGTTTTAAATGTTTCACAAACATCGGAAATGAACTAATAAGTTCAAAACAAATGTTTTATACAGCATACAACGAGATGTCCGCAGCGAGAATGTTATTCCTGCTATAATAGTGTTAAACTATGATCTGGTCCTCAGACGAACTGTACCAGCTTTCAGTGAGGGCTGAAATCTGATCTGCAGTCGAGTTAATCTGAGGAACAAAGGGCCATTATAAAACAAGGCAGAACTGACATATATGACACCACCGTGTGTGTTAACTCTTTCACTGCTGACCATGGATTGTAAACAGCAGCAAACACTTGGTATACAGGGGACCAATTACAATGGAGAATGAGTCACAATAACATGATACAGTCCCTCTAATCTCCATCTAAAATCACCATAAAAATTACAGTCTAATCGCGTTCTCGCTGTTCCTGCCAATATCCCGTCCAATCCCATTATCCCACAGTTTTAATACTGTTTTCACACTTGTTCCGGAGAACCACACCATTCACTCACATTCACCCTCTTCCTCCTGATACAGAACAGTCTAATCCATTTCTTCCTCCTATTCCCCATGTAGAACACAATATAATCGGCTCCTTCCTATTCCACCCCTTAAACCACAAACAGTGGCTGTTGCACACACAACCTCAATGATCCAGTTGGGAACATGGCACGTCTTTTCGACACTGAAATTAAACTTCCTGTCCCACACTAATGCCTTAACCCTCTAAGAGTTTCCACACCTCCGCAGCATTGCGTTTGTGTGCCATTCTCTCACAAGTCATGCTGACAAAACTCTCATACTTGCAGTCAACCAGGCTTTATTTTGCAAACATGCTGCTTTACGATGGTCACATTAACGTTAGTACTGATATGGTGATTGAGATTACTGCTGAATAGTATTTGATTGGTTGGTGTTACATACTCATTCATCCAGGAATAAAGACTGTAATTGTTCAACAATCAAAGTTGCATTTATTTATACCAATTACCGAGGCAATTAGAATGCTTAAACAAATTATGTAAATGTTAGAAACATTTGGGTTAGTAATGAGTTAATGCGCGACTGTTCTGTGGAAAGGCCTAGTTTGTGAACATATGATTTTTACCTTCATTCAGATGAAGGAGCTCAGGTGGGCAAACACTTTTTGTTTGAACACAACTCAGATGTCAGCTCATTGGCCTCCGAGCTTAAATTACACGTTTAATTCACTGGAGTGTTTAAGAGGCCCGTAATTGAAGCGCAGAATCGCTCAGGAATGATCGGTTTGCTGTTTTGTATTTTAATATTTTTGCTGCTAAATATTCTGGCATCAAATCATAATTTATGTGTATGTGTGACTGGATGCAGCTTCTCGATGTAAAGTATTAATAAGGCCATTATTTGCTTCAAGTTTTACATATGTATTCTTTCGCAAAGGACAAGAAACCTTGCCGTGCAGCCTATGTTAGAAGTATTATCTGTCCTATTCTGTCTCTACAGCTTTCGCTGTTCGTCGTGTACAATTATGGAAACACACAACCACACAAACTCAGAGATTCTCTCTCACACACGCAAATCCACAAGGACTATCACTTTATCATGCACACAAAAACGCACAGAGATTCTCTCTCAATCTCTCTCTTACACACACACACACACACATTCTCACTCTCTTACACACAAACAAACTCTCTCTCTCATGCACAGATATACACACAAACCCATAGAGGCTATCTCTCTCTCACACACTCACACACACACAAGCTCACAGAGACTTTCTCTCTCATGCGCAAAACCCACAGGGACTCTCTCTTTGCATCTCTATCTCTCTCTTACACTCGCAAACAAACAAACACACACAAATCTACAGACTCGCACGCTCGCTGTCTCTCTCACACACAGAACCCTACAGACACTCTCTCTATCTCTCTCTCACACACACACTAAAACTGATAGAAGCTCTCTCACACACACATACACGCACACACAGAAACACACTGAGACACACACACACAGTTAAAAGCAAGAAGCTAGCAGCAGCTCAGATGGTATCTGACAGCAGCCGTCAATTTAACCCTTTACTCTCCAAAGTGACAACACAGAGCCTCAGCGACCCATTGCACAGAAGAGACTCATTCACAATCTGTCTGATCGATTGGTTGTGACATGTGTGAAGATGAGGTAGTTCTGGAGGGTCAGACACGTGGGATAGGAGCTCGACTGAGATGTCAGCATACACATCTCTGAGTTTTAAATCCCAGGGGATTTTAACATTTTAAAGTATCAGTTAATTTATCGTAACGTGCTTGACAGGTCTCCACTTGCGACACAGAAACCCTCCGGAATGATCTTTTAACAATTGCGTATTTCACTATTGGCTTGTTAAGCGTACTGGAGACATACTTTGTAATAACTTCTACTAATAATATTAATAGTAATATTAATAATCCTTCAATTTGATATAGCGCTTTTCACATCGTCTAGACGTCTCATTGGAAATCACAGATCATAATCTGATGTTATTTCACTGTACATATGTGGGCGAAATGCGGCAGGCAATTGCACACAAAACAGTGTTGCACAAACAGTCGTGGAATAAAACCACCCATTTATTACTGAATGTTTATCTTGAGTGATTATTACCAGGCCAGTGGAGTAAGGAAAACAGTACTGATTGTTGTAGTAAAAGTAGATTTAGATACTCAATTTAATATACTAATTTGGCCTAATTTACTTCAGCAACAGAGGGTACATTGTAGTGACTGTGTTGGTGGGAAAAGTCAATGTAACGACTGAGTGTATGTGGCGAGGCTGAAGTGCAGTGACTGTGTGTTTTTGTGGGAGTGTATACTGCAGTGAGTGTGTGTTGGTGGTGGAGGCTGCAGTGTAGTGACTGTGACTTTCAGTGAGGGTACAGTGAAGTGACTGTTCGTTGGTGGTGGATGGTATCATATTGTGACTGTGTGTTTGTGGGAGAGGGCAATGGAGTGAATGTGTGTTGATGGGTGAGGGTACAGTGCAGTGACTGTGTGTTTGTGGGAGAGGACATAACCTAGTGGCTGGTCGTTTGTGGGGGAGAGTACAGGAAAATCCACAATATCCTCCAGGCAGCGACATCCTCCTGCCTCTCATCTCCCACTACCACTCTCATCCCATTCACCCTCACCCTCCCCGTCATCAGCACCTCGACCCTCTTCCTTCACTCCTTCTCCCCAGTCTCTCGTTCCTCCCTCTATCCTCCATTAAGCCCACAACCAGCTGCTTCAAACCCATCCTCACCATCCTATTGCACACCCAGCTCCCTCTCCTCCGCCCACTGTTGGCTGACAACATCAACTAGTCCCTCTCCACAGGATCAGTCCCTGCCCCCCTCAATGCTGCTACCATCACCTCCCTTCCTCAAAAAAACCCTCCCTTGATCCCTCAAACCCCAGCCACTGCCGCCCTTTCTATACCCTGTCCTTCCTCTCAAAAGCACTGAAATGCATTGTTGCAAACCAACTCCGCGCCCACCTCTCTTCCCACTCCCACTTCGATCCCCTCCACTCAGGTTTCTGCCCTGCCCACAGTACAGAGACAGCGCTTGTGAAAGTCACAAATGACATCCTGAAGTGAAACAAGCAGGCGTGGACTTGACAAACTGTTTGAGTTGTTGTTGTACGAGGAGCGCCACTCCCTTATATGAGTCAGATTGAAGATTCGCAGCAGAAAAATAGCTCCAGGGTTGCTGGCTGCCTGTAATACTTTCGGCAGTGAAATTTTTTTAATCTGATAAATAAACAGTTCACAGAAAGGGCTTGTGAGTCATTTGTGTGTTACAATTATTCTGGTCCTGAAAAGTGTCAGAATCGTATATTTGTGAACAGTGAACTTTGCTGAGTTGATGTTTTTCAGCAACTGAAATTTTACCTGTAAATTGAGGTTGAGCTTTTCTTCAAACATTCGCTGCCCCATTGAGTGCAGATAAACCCAACGCCAACACCATGCTGCACATTGTGAAAGCTCCACATCATGATTCTGATTGACAGTAATGATAGTCTCTATAGATTCAATCGCTGTCAATTTTAACTTTAATAATCATAATAGGAATAATGCTTTCATTTGATGCAGCATTATGCATGTTTTCTCGATGACAGAAAGCACTTCACAGACCAGATGAAACCACGGTTTGGTAAGGACACAAAAAACCAGTTCACATAAAAATGTCAATAATGTCACACAACAGCATTCACTGAAAAACATTATGCTCGTTCAGACACTCCTTGATAACAGGTCAAACTGGTTCATCCCGATCAATTCTCAATTAAACCCCTTCTCACACTCACTGTGACACTTTGCGAAAACGGCCAACATCTCCAACATTATACTGGAGGCAAACAAGAATCCCGAAGTCCTCTTTTCCAACAAACACCACCTCCTCCGTGCACCCCCTCAGGCTCAATCAATCTTCACTTCAAATGCGAAGTGCGAGGAGGTCATGGAATACTTTTCCTCCCAAATCCACAAACTCCGCCAGACGGCATCATATTCCTGCCTCTTGTCAACCACTACCACCGCAACTCCATCTTCCTCATCCTCCACGTCAGTAGCTCCTGCCTCGACCCCCTGCCTAAACTGCTTCTTCTTTCCTTCCTCTCATGCACTCTCACCTCCATGAAGAACACAACCTGCTGCCTCGACACCATCCCAACCAACCTACTGCTCACCTCCTCTGCCCACTGCTGGCTGATATCATCAACCAGTCCTTCTTCAATGGATCAGTCCCTGGCGCCCTCAAAACTGCTGCCATCACACTGCTGCTTAAAATGCCCTCCCTGGATCCCTGAACCCCCAGCCACTAACGCACTATTGCAAACCTGCCCTTCGTTTCCGAAGAGAAATTATAGAGAATTAAAAGAGAATTAGATCTTTATTTAGGGAGAACAGGTCTGAGGTTATGGGGAGAGAGGCTGGGCAGTGGGATTGAGCTGATCTTTTCAAAGAGGCGGCACAGACGAGATGGGCCGAATGGACTCTTTTTGTGCCGTAAAATTCTATGATTGTATGAAAATTAATGGAACGCGTTGTTGTAACCCAACTCAGCACAGACCTCACCTCCCACTCCCTGATCTTACCCCTCCTGGCGGGTTTCCACTTGGTTTCCGCCCTGCCCACAGTACAGAGACTGCGCTTGTGATTTTCACAAAGGACGTCCTCTCTATCTGTGACCAGGGTTCCCTCTGCCTCCATATTCTCCTGGACCTGTCCGCTGCGTTCGACACAGTCGACCATGCCATCCTCCTCCACCGCCTGTCCTCCGTCATCCACCTCAGTGACTGCACTCGCCTGGTTCGAGGCCTACCTCACAAACCGCCAGCAGAACATCTGCACAAATGGCTTTTCCAACTGCTCTTATCCAGTTACCTCTGGGCTACCCCAGGGATACATCCTTGGCCCCCTCCTTTTACTCATCCACACGCTCCCTCTTGGTGATGTCATCCGCAGACATGGGGCACACTTCCACATGTGCGCGGATGACACCCAACTCTATTTCTCTACTTCACTTTGCGACCCCTCCAGTCCCCTAATGTTCTGTCAGCCTGCCTGTCAGATATCAGGTCCTGGATGAATGCAAATTTCTTGCAGCTGGATGTTGACAAGACAAAAACCATAAACTTTAGCATTTGTCAATGTCTTCTTTCGCACGACTCTCACCCCAGCTGAATAGATGCACACTTGCCAACGTTAGATTCAATTTGCCATCTTCTTGCCCACTCACGCAGCCTATCCATAGCCCATTGCATTTTGTTTTTGTCATCCGCGGACCTTTTGCTCCCTCCTATCTTTTCATCATCCGCGAATTTAGATATTTTAACTCTGTTCTCGTCTAAATCATTGATATAGATGTTAAATATTACTACACTTATGTATATGTACACAAATGTATCAAAATATACATTTGATACATTTAAAAGATCACAATATAAAACATGTCACTGCTTCTCATAAGTGATGAGGAAGGAAATGCTTGGAGAAACATGCAGAAAGTCGTTCACAAATATTCACGGAATCTAAACCAACTCTTGGGATCCAACATTCAGGAGGAATTTTGCAAAGCAAATGAGCAACAAGAAAAACAACAATTTGTACAACGCCTTTCATTGTCAATGCCTTGGGACGTCCTCCCAACGTGACAGATATCGTACAAATATAATTTTGTTCTTTGGTTTTGCAATGCTTTAACTTGTGTAATTACTACATTAAATATTATTCTAATGTGTTGTACATTTCAATGTATAGTGAAACACATTATACTTTGGGAGGGTATCCCAAAGTGGTGAACGTAAGCGTAAGTTAGGATCAGTAGGGTTGAGGGTATAGAGGAGGGTGACCAAAGTTGAGGTGCATCAGGGTGGCTTTTTAATTTTCAGTCAACAAACATCAAGGTGGAAAGATAAATAATCTATACATTTTGATATCTCGCTTGTCATGTCTTCGGGACTTCCCAAAGCACTTCGCGTTATATAATGTATAGCAAATTGACAATATGTTTGTGGGAGAAACGTGGCAGAAAACTTCGCAAAGCAGTGTCGCACAAACAGTGGTGGATTGAAGATCCATAAAAGGTAAAACTGATATTAAAAAAGTGAAGCAAATTATTCTAAATATTGCAGCAGATTTCCTGTATTTGAGTAACTGAGGCTGTGTGTGTGAGAACTGCTGTGGTAGCAGCCATTGTTGCCCATTGGCAAAACAGGTACTTCCTCTTTACACTCTCTGTTTAAACCACAGTCTTGTTTAAACCCACACCCCCCTTTGTTCCACGACCGTAGCAAATATTTAATTAACAAATTTTTTACTTCGACTTATTTTTATATCTTCTTTGTCTCCTTTGTCTTCCTGGTCCTGCCTCCCCCTCTCTAACTTGTGCTTCTATACCCCTCCGTGACAATATCTCCCAGTTCTGACTAAGGTAGTGGAATCGAAACGTTGAATCTCCATGGATGCTGACTGACCTACTGAGTATTATCAGCAACTTCTGTTTTTCTTTCAGATTTCTAGCATCGCAGCATTTTGAGTTTTGTTCTCATTACACTTCTCCATCAGCTCCATCTGATCCGAATCTGCCTGCCTCACTCCCTCCTTCTATTCCTCTCACCTCTTGTTATTTTGCCAGCCCCCACCCACACACACATACACACGCACACAAAAAAAACTCTCCTTAAGATGAGCGACGATAAAGGGCAGAAGCCTATCACTATCCTCGTGTCTCCTCGGTGCCTGTTTAATATGGAGGAGGAGAGGAAAATTTTCGATGTAACTGGCTCGGAAAGTTACATTAAGTACCAACAGGACCATGAGAATGAGCCACTGATGAAAGGCCCCGCTTTCCAATTCGTAAAGGTACAGTATTGCGCGTTTCTGCACGATTCCATTTTGTTTGTTTGTTTGTTGCAGAGCAGGCTGTTTGCTGTCAGCTGTGTGTTTATCTGTGTGTAAGTTAATTCAACTTTTAGCACTTGAATGAACCTTTCATCCGAATGCACATCAAATTGGATTGGTTTGATGTGTTCTTGCCACCATCAGACCCGGACATGATGAAGGCATGCATTGGGCTTTCCTGGCAGTCTATGGGGCAAGATGGTTTCAGAGGCAAGCAATGTTGTATCAGAGAGAGAAAGCTGAGTGAGTGAAAGTCCAGAATCTAGGGCTTGTGAGATTGTTGAGTGAAAATAATTTCGAGGTTCTGGGCTGATTCAGCGAGGTGGCTCCTGACATCAATCGACGTCTCAAAAGCGCGATATCTGCCATTCTTTATTTGAACGACCACTCATATTATCTGTTGATCTCAGAAAATATCTATTGTGCGGCCTTAACGATTTGATTCCATCAAGGCACTGGAAAACGTCAATAAGCGACTGCAGGAGCTTGACCCTGACAGTGGTGAGATATTTAACATTGTTCTGATGACCAATAATTGTGTCCAAGTAGGAGTAAGACTGATGAACAGCTTGAGACACTACGGTAAGTTGACAGCTGAATTTGACTTTTTTGTAATAACCAGTATATCATTCCTCGGTATGTCTACAAACCGCTCTTTTCTAACAAACCAATGTTTTCCTTCAGACACAAGAATTGTAGTCTCTTTGCTGTACGGCTTGTCACAGTCATTGTTCTCCCACAGATGGGCTGCTGTGCGACAGGCTTAATCCTGCTACTATTCCACCCCCAAACCCCCACCCCCCACCCAGAAAACTGAGGCCTTAACTATTGATTATTTCCTCGCACAGATTACATCTGGATCTCTGCTGCTTAAAGGTAGAACAATGTCATCTATGGCAATAGATTCCCTTGATCCATCACAACCCACTAACCCGAGCTCTAACAGCTTTATATACTTCCAATGAACCATATTCGCATCCAGCCCTTTAGCTTCCTTTGTCACGAATTTGAATCACACCGAACGGCCCAGTTTACTTGCTCAGAAAACACTGGGCTACTTGAACTCACTGACTCAATCCGCCCCCCAACTGGTCGGTGACACTGCATTCGTTTCGACCATGCATTCAGGAACTCTCTTCTGGAGATCCCCCATTTCAGTTCCACGCTCTTCATTCAAAGCATGTGTCAAAACTTGAATTCTTAATAATAATAATCCCAGAATTTGACGTGCTCACACCGTTTCAACGTCTCATAGCGCTTCACAGTATATACTGTAAATTACATTGACTCTATATTTGTAGGGGAGAATACAGCAGCCAATTGCGCACACAGTGTCCGATAAACAACATGACCAATTTTTTAATTGTGTTTTTGTTGGACGTATTATTATCAGGCGTATAGAGGAAGGAAACGTGCCCATGGTTTCGACCTGTCCTGCCTGGATACGATCGCAGGTCTCACGCTTGTAAGGCGAGTGCGCTTACCCTGAGCTACCGGAGGTCTTGAAGACTTCGCTTTCTGTAATCTTTCCCACTCTCCACACCTTCAGCTCGCATCCCCAGCTCTAGCACTCATCCAGTTTTGTCTAGCGTTTTGAGATGACCCGAGAATGGAAAACCAAAATAAAAAATATCAGTTGTATTCTTAGACAGGAGAGAGAATTGAAACATTTGACTCCAAGTTTATGTTGGTATACTTTGTTAACAAGTAATACAATAATAAGTATAGTTTTGTTGTTTATAAATCAAAATAATAGGAAGTAAAGCAAAAGGTTTTTCTATAAAACAATATTTATAAATATATATATTATTAATGTGTTTTTAATAGTTTGCCAATCCAAAACAGCGTTTCTAAATTGCGTAATATGAAAATGATAGGATCGTTTCCCATCATTCGCAATTTACACTGCAGTTTGATAACCAGATTCATCAACTAGCTTCATCAACGCTTCAGGCTCTGCTTTGAATTTACGCGGATCAAACAGATCTATTAAACTAAATAGATCTATCAATTAGTTTAACAATTAAACAGATCTAATTGTTGGTCAGGTATTCCGTGGGCTATATTGTCAGCGCTTTACTGTACAAATAATAGTAATCCTTGCATTTGATAGGATGGAGATGTACCTTAAATTATCCTTCAGCTGGTGTGAAACCAGCTGGTGTGAAACCCAGCTAGTGTGAAAGGTAGCTCTTCGAACCTGTCAACTTTCGCATTGATCCTTAAAATAACATTAGGCGCTAAATTATATGTTCCTGTGGATGACTTTCAATTTCTATTTTACTACGTTCCTGAGTAACTGTGTATCAAATGAGAATTTTCGTGTTGTGGAGGCTAAATTCAGTGAAAAGCATGTTTAACGTGTTTTTTTAAAAGAAAAGAACTAATGTAAAATATATGTGAGCAACAAATCAGAAACAGTAAAATTGATATGCGTTTTGAATATGTTATCGTCAAACAATCATTCAAGGCTTCAGTATTCATCCTGAATAATTATGTAAAGAGAACAGGCAAGTAGAAGAGCGCCAGAGCCAAAATGTAATTTTATCTAAAATGATTCCAATGCATATTAATATCACATAAATTATGTTCCATTGAGATCCCAGCAGCATTATTACTGTAATGATCCATCAATTTTGCAGCCTCAAAATATGTGAGCCTAAATCTGAGAATCCCAGGAGGGCAGAACTGTTAACACTTGCTAACTTGTTTTTATACTGGCATTTTGCTGTAAGCAAATTAGTGATGTTCACACTTTGCTGTGAATGGAAATTTAGCATATTGAATCAGTTGGTAAGTGCTTGATTCTCTTTGGATTGTTTAAAAAAAGACAAATTAGATTGACTGATAAATGGAGTACCAGTGCTTCATTTTTTATTTTGTAAAAAAGCCGATTTTACATATACAAGATTTTAAAGGTTCTTCAACAAATTATGCTTAACATAGGCTGACAGTATTGATTCGTTCTTCTGTTTAACTCTTTTTCACCAGGTCTATTGATTGACAGACTTTGTATGACAGGTGGAAATAGTTCTATTGGACAACTTGAAGTCTATCAACCCAATCTATACCTTTCTGCGGATCCTAAGAAAGTACGAGAAGCAATACGGGCAGGTAAGGAAGTCGAATGTACCAATGTGTAAAAGTTATGTAAGAAGCAATAAACGCCTTGTTTAGCCGCACAAGCATATAAGGGATGACCTTTCTTCAAGTATTGCTGACTTACCAACAAGTGTGTTATGTATGAAAGCAGCGCTTTGGGACGTTCTCCCGACATGAAAGGCGCTCTATAAGTCTAATTTATTGTTGTTCTCTCACAGCAGTGTTGTGTTGTCAAGTTAGACTACAGAAGCAGGCTGTTCAGCATGCTCTCGACTGTTTGTGTGATTTTCTTCCAGTTCAACATTAAAAGTTGTGCTTCATGTTTTCTTTGCAGAAAATGTTTGTTCAATCCTTCAATAAGTTTAATTGCTATTTTCATATTTAAGCCATGGTTGTGAGAAAATCCGTTTAAATAATTTGTCAAGATGTTGTGCTTTGTTTTATCTAAGCTATCAACCTATGCTGCATCCACGATTACACCTATTTTCCCCTAAGCCCCCACTTCCTCCATCTTCCGCCATTCCCTCTCAATCCCTCTCTCAAAATCACATGCACTATCTGGTGCAGCAGAACTAAGTTGCTAAGGATGCAGATAATAATAGGTGCACTTGCCTTCCTGGCAGACTTCAGTACCTGGCACTCTTCGAAGGAGACAAGGAGATGGAATGATCTCGGGCTGGATGTGACCTGTTATTCTTTCTAAATTAAGTATTCTCACTTATGGTCTGCAGTGGAGTCCTCGGGGTGCACATACATCAGCAACAACAAAATTATATATTTACAATCAATCAATCACGATTGAGCGAACGAGCGACCGATCGATCGATTGATCGATTGATCGATCGATCGATTGATCGAGCGACCGATCGATCCACATGTATATGGAAGTTAACCCCATGTCTGTGGATGATGTCACTCACATCGAGATAGTCACAAATAATGAGGAGAAAGGCACCCACATAGACATGCAGAAACACCATATATATATATATATATATATATATATATATATATAGAAAGAGAGAGAGAGAGAGAGAGAGAGAGAGAGAGAGAGAAAGAGAAACTCAAACTCATGGAAAATCACACACCCTCACATAGGCACTCAGAATATAGAAGTTGGCACTCAGGCACATCTGTCACGTACAAACCGAGAGGGAAAGAGACGGAAACATAGAGAGGGACGCACACAGTCAATCAGAAACACACAGAGACAAGGCATACAGACAATGATGTCAGGGGACCTCCGAGTCAAACCCATTTGCCACTTGCGTTGCACCGCTCATGGAAGTCCGGATAAAGTGTAGTCCATTTCGTTGCTGAATGGCTAAACAGCATCTGTTACCTAAAAACTGAGTTCTACTTATTGTGTATATATGCTTCCTGACCTTCTCCACAATGACATCCATAAATCCCATGCTATTATTCAAAACGAGAAGGGATTTTCTCGAAATGTCCAGGCCAACCTTTCTCTGAACGAATGGCTGTGTGGTACATTGCAAGTTGGCTGTTGTGTTCGCCTACGAAATCGAAAATTGGCTTTTCAGTTACTCCTGTGAAACATCGTGAGATTGAATAAAGGTGGTGTATCAAAAGCAAATATTTTTAGGAAGTAGAATTTAAATTTCTCACTCGACTATATCCTGCAAGAAATGGCTGAGCTGTTTAAGTGGGACTATTTGAATGAAAATGTTATAAATTATGGGAAGTTAGAATTAAATATTGAATAGATTGTGATTAGTTCACATACTTTAAAAAGAAATTTGAAAATATATAAATTATAATGCTTGCACTTGATGTAGCGTATTATCGTGTCTTCCTGACTTCTTAATTGTTTTGTCCCTGCTGATCATGGCAGATTGAGTGTGGGGCAATGTTATTGAATCGCGAGCCTCATCGCCATTTGTTCCATTGTATCTCACCTCAGATGAGAAATTTGAAATAGTTCAGCAATGAGAGTATATGATTATCAAAACATTTTCAATGATAGGTGATATACATGAACAACTTATTCGATTTATACAGCGCCCTCCACGCTGGTGGCATCTCTGAGCGCTTCACAGACATGTAACCCGAGGCAGAGCCACGCGCAAGGGGAAAAAGGTGATAGAAGGCGCAGTCGAAAATATCGATCTTGAGCCGAGACATGAATCTTGGAAGAGAGAGGCGAGTCGAAGGGTGTGAGGAAGCACTGAATATCTTAAAGGTCTTCACAGCTATCCTGGAGACCAAGTTGCAAACAAAATGCCACATCCAATTGTACTCAGCACAAACAGTCGTGGACTGATTGACTAATTTTGTTTTCGGAATTGCTAGACCCGAAATATGAATTCTTACTGCGAGATAACCAGAGGTGTAATGAATTAGGAATGTTGCACACTGTTTCGCCCTGTCGGGAATCAAACCCTTGTCTCTTGCTTGCGAGTTGACTGCTCCGACCACTTAGCTACAGGAATGCAGAAAAGGTGGAGCTGGAAGAAATCCTCAAAGTTAGGTTGGAGTTTGCGACATAAGGTGGCTCGAATATATCTCCATAGCCGTCCATAATGCAGGGCGCTAAATAAATCGAAGTTTTTGTTGTTGTTGTAGAACCGCTAAAACATCATCCAACATTGAGAGAGTAGGGATATTCGCGAACGGACAGAGTGGTCTTAGGTTTACTTGTTTACTATTCCGTTCTGTGCAAATGTCGTCCAGAGAGACAGATCAATCAATCTTGGTCGCAATTTAACATTCTTTAGACCGCAGGAAACACCTTAATGATTTTCACTCTGTATCAGGCCTTGCATTATTGCACTGTTTCCCACCGACATGAATCCTTTGATCTCCGTTATCTCAGGAATTGGATCAGCGACCATGTTCCAGACCCAGAATGACCAGGACCTTTCGGATGTACAGCTGAAGGTGGCGTTCGATGGCGATGGTGTGCTCTTCTCGAATGAGTCTGCGAAGATTTTCCAAAGAGGTGGCTTAGCTGCCTTTTTGCAAAATGAGGAGCAGAATAAAAACAATCCACTTGCAGAGGTACTGACTGAGATATTTAATATAAATCAACCTTGCACTTGATATAGCATCTTGTTGCATCGTTGAGATGTCTCAAACTGCTCCATGGAATACAGTGTCCACGTGAATTGTCTGTATATGTTGTGTTGAAAATAGCAGAATAATATTAGTGTTTGCTGCTCACGCATAACTTACACGGAATATAATAATGATAATCATCCTTGTATTTGATATAGCGCTTTTCACATCTTATCGACGTCCAAAATCGCTTTACATAATCTACTTAAAGTGAATTGACAATAAATAATTGTGAATTGCGGCTGCCAATTGCTGTTTCCAACGAACAATCGTGGATTGAAATGACCAATTTTAGTATTGTGGTTTATTTTCTTCTGAGAGATTATTATTAGGCGTGTGGAAGCTTGCCAAAGGTTTCGCCCTGACCTGTCTGGATTCGAACACAGGTTTCCGCAGCTTGGTCTTTCCATCTTGCAAGACAAGTGCTCTGTCCAGTGAGCCACAGAATCTTGAGTAATGTGTCCTTATGTAGGTATTGGGTATATACCCTCTTTTGTTAAGAGGCACATATTCCAGGCGCCAGTGGCGAAATAGTTTGTACAGTTTGTTTTCACGTATCCTCACTACTGAAGTGGGACTTCCAATTTTAAAAGTTTAAAAAAAGTTTCCTGCTTTCAGTAATCTGTGTAAGATAACAGCCAGCGAGTGTTGGCAGTCACTTGACGGTGTGTGCGTTTTTGTTCGTGAACGATCGTGTGGGTGGGTGGGTGTGGAAAAAGGGAATCACAATTTACAGAACGTGTCACTGTACCGAGATGAATAATAAGAAACCTGGCTGATTTTCTCTGATATTGCGCTGTTGCTGCCATATTGTGTTCAGCCCAGACTTCAGATTGAACTTTGTTCTTTCTGAATTTCTGCAATTCAGTTTTGAGCTAGGCAGAAGCGCAAGCATTGGAGTCGTGCAAGAGTTTGAAGAAAACTTACATTGAAATGCTGCTTCCCAGCAACTTCAGATATAACTCACTCAGTTTATTCACCAATAGGGGCCACTAAAAGTATTTTTCGAAACGCTTGTGAAACTCCAGAAGAAGTTCTATGCCAAAGGTATGGATTGTCCCATCCGGACCTACCTTGTCACATCGCGAGGTACTGGTAGCGATGGAAAACGGGTATTGAAGACCTTTAAGCACTGGGGGCTGAAGACTGATGAAACGTTCTTCCTTGCTGGACAAGCTAAAGGGCCATGCTTAGAATACATACGGCCTCACATTTTCTTTGACGACCAGGAAATCTACATTACAGAGGCGTTAAAGCTGGGAACTATCGCAGCACACGTACCATGGACAACTGAATAAAAAGAGAAATTCCATAACAGAAGATTCGACTACACAGCAGTAAACATGCAACACACCGAAATACACCATACAAGTCGCATCTTCAAGATCTTTATCGCTATTGTTTAACTATCGCTTTTTGGAGAAAATATAACTATGTGACACAGTCTTAAAATCAGGGGTCAGCCTTTTCGCACTCAGTTGAGGAAAAACTGCTGCACTTCTTCACAATATTTTGGGGTCTAAAGTAAGTGGCAGCTGGAGTAGATGGATGTTAAATTGGAAGATGGTTAATCTGAAAGTAGTACATTTCATTTTGAGTCAAGGAGTGGGAAATTTTCTAGTTGTCCATAAATATACCAATCAAGACATATTATTTTAATGCAATGGGGTGTAGGGTAAAGCGGTTACAAAGGGATTTTGGAAGGAATTCTTCAGGAAATTTACCGATCAGCAAAGATATTTGTTCAATATCTTTGTTTTTGCAGAGAATGTGTAAGTGTATAGATGATTGAACTCTACTGTACTGTATCATTATAGCACGTTCTTTGCTACATTTATTTGATTAAATCCTAACGGAAGTATGTATTGATGTAAAAACTTGTTTTTAATACTTGTGTAATGCGTTTCCAGAAGATATGTAACACATTGTGAACTGTTGTGGTTTATTTCTAATTCAAATTCAATAATGCTGGCTTGTGGAACACCGTGTTTCAACAGTTTTTCTGTTGCTTTGCATCTAAGCTTATTCTTCTGATGCTACTCACTGTTTCTATCCTAAATGGCTCGTGTAAGGACGCTGAGGCACAATCCTCTGTGAACAACAACACAACTTCATTTGGAGAGTGCCATTCATTTTCGACGGACGTCCCAAGGCGCTAGATAGTCAGTACGTCGGACGCGATTTGGGTCATGATCGTGGAAGGAAGGGGGATAGCCGATAGTACGGTCGAACAGGACGGTCTTGACGCGGGACTTGAAGGAAGCTGGGGAAGTGTAGATGGGGAGGGATTGCGCGACGGAATTAGAATTTTGTGGTACGAATAGATGAAGGATATCCCGCCGATTGTGGGGAGCAGTGATTGGAGGCCGTGAAGCAAGCTGGAGCAGAGAGAATGTACAGGTTGGTGGGCTTTTCGGAGGTTGCAGTGGTATGGTGTGTCAAGATAGTTTCACCCTTGAACAAAAGTACCGCCAAGACCTCCAAACCAAGTGTACCACGAGGTAGACCCAGGAGAGTGTAAACTTTTAACAGCAGATCGAATGTGGCTGATTAGATTAGTAGTGTTCTCTGAGGAATCAGGGATATAGGTGCAACACTCAGTACCGATTAAGGCACAAGTGCCACCTTGTTTGGCCAATAAAAAATAAAGAGCCATTCTATTTTGGAGGGTGGTTGCCCGAATGACCACCAATTCAGCACTAAGCTGTTCCAGGGCATTTGCAGTGTCATTTGCAATTTGTTCCAATAGGGAAGATACTTTTTCACTCCTATTTGAGATCGAAGTGTACCATAGGATGGGATAAATGCAGAAGCAATCATTTCCCATGTAGAAATAGACCTACGGAACCACTGGGAAGGTAGGGAAGGTAAACGTTGCAAATCACGAACTTGTGGGATCACATAAGCCAAATAACAAGACCCAATCTAATTAAAGGGCAACCAGGGATAGGCCGTTTGACCACAAACAAAATAAGTGCCATTATAAGACAGTGCTGTGCGCAATTTGGCTGCCACGTTTCGCCCACTAATATACAGTTACTTTTCCTACTATTCTTCATCCTGCCCTGATCCTTCCCACCCTGCTCTTGTCCTACCTAACTGTACAGCGCCTTGGGATGTCCTCTCGACGTGAACGGCGCTATATAAATGGAAGTTTTTGTTTGTTTGTTTGTTGACTCATAGGTCACCTTTCCAAATTATTAAGGTAGGGCCCGACCATCGAGTTCCACTTGTTATAGTAGGCACCCTGGTAAGATTAAATATACAGAAGATAGGCCAGATATCAGTATTATCCTTGCTTACTGGCACCTTACCTATGGAAATATGGTAAGAACAAAGACTATTACCCATAAAAAGACCATGTAGTGAGGTTCGTACAAAGCAGACATGACCTAGACGTACTTCTGTACCTTTGTTTCGAGGGTAAACAAAATCGGAGGTGAATGACTTCTATTAAATAGGGGTTGATACCATCCTGTAATGTGGGTCAAATTGTACCCTGCAGACTTCCACAAGTTTGCGTCAGAGTCCCAGGTCTGTTTGGGTAGTGGCGCTACATTTTTAAATTGAGAGAGCATCCATTCAACCGTTTCTGAAAAATAAAAAGGGACTGATTCTACGGGAATGCCACTTTTTGAATGGAGAGGGATATGTGAGCATACCCAACAAGCTGATTGTCCTGTGCGGTTTGCAAAAACGTATTGCAGGTACAAATATGTATTAGTATGAACAGAAATACGGGGTGTTACACTTAATAACTGATAAAAACATACGACAAGGCAATAATATAGATTCAACATCATTCAAGAAAAGCTGCTGGCTTGACGTGAGTGGCGTGAATCCAAGTATTTTGTCTTTTAAACTTCACAGCAATATGGGTCGTCAACAGGACAAGGTATGGTTCTTCCCACCGGGGCTCCAGGCCATTATTCCTTCGAAAGACCTTCATGTAGACATGATCACCAGGAGTGTACCTGTGACAGGCGTCTTCAGTCGGTCTCTGCTGGGCAGCCACTAACTTGCGTGTGAAAAGTTCTAAAATACTTCGTTAGAGCTACACAATAAGATAGCAACGTTTCATCCATAGCATGGAGATCCATTTATCTAGTTGTTAATGGGGCGTTAATCGGTAGTCGTAAAGGACGACCCATATCTATCTCATGAGGAGAAAGACCAGTTAATCTGTTAGGACTCGAACGCATGAGCATCAATGCAACCGGTAAGGCTTCTGACCATTTCATAACCATTAAGCGCATAATTTAGCAATCTTATTCTTCAAAATCCCATTATGTCGCTCCACTGCACCTGTAGACTGTGGATGATAGGAACAAGAAAAATGCTGTGTACACTGCAGGGCTCTAAGTAATTGCTTTATTACAACGCCGGTGAAGTGCGGTTCATTGTCACTGGATAAACGTTCTGTCACTCCAAACCTGGGGACAAAATCTTTAAGTAAAATCTTAGCCACGGCTACTTTTACTGCATCATTTTTCCGGGTAGGGTAGGCTTATACACAACGAGATAAAACATCCAAAATGAATAAAACGCAAGTAAAACTCATACATTTAGGCATGTGAACAAAATACATTTGTAAATGGATAAAGGATCCCCAAGGCTGCGTCTATCACAGACTCCGGCTGTGCTGGCTGCACAGCCGGAGTCTTACCCGCATTATACTTATTACATTTAACACACTGCGTACTAATTTTCTCAGCCAGTTTAGCAAATCCAGGCACATACCAAGATTGCTGAATAAAGCATAACATCCCCCCTTTGTCTGCGTCTGTATACGCATTGACATTCATGGGCATGCCAGGGCAACAGGATCTTTGGGGCAACCACGCGGCCGTCGTGGGATACCCAGAAACCTAACTCGAGTTGAGAGCATGCAGCAGCCTTCCAGAGAGCAACCTCTTCAGAGGGTGACTCAGCCTGGGATTGTAGGAGAGATGGCAAGGGAGAAAGATTAGACGTAGGCTAAGCAACACATAATTTTACCATAACCCATGTATTACCATGTGCAGCTGCTTTTGCGGCATTGTCAGCACGGATATTACCAAGGGAGATATTATGTGTATCGGTGGTATGGGTGGCACATTTAAACATTTTCATTGTCTATCCGTGGTAAAACACCGTCCGGGTTGTGGCACAGTCATTGGAAATTATAATTGGGAGGCTAATTGGGGAATGGGGCATTCATAATAAAAGATGCCCAATTTCCATGAGGGGTCGCACCAGATGGAGGTGGGGGTTGTATTTGTTATCCTCCACTGTGCACCTACTGTCCTCCAGCAGTATTTTGGGGTCATTCGTTAGCCCAATGACCAGGTTGTTGGCATATATAACATAAACCAGGTTTAGAATTATTATTTCCCCAATTGTTTCCCCAGCCACGACCATGACCTCGTCCACGTCCCCGGCCACGTCCCCTACCCTGACCCTGATAATTGTTGTAAGGGTTAGGGTTTGGATGGCCAAAAGGAGCATACTGGATAAGGACGCGTTCGGGCATATCTTTGAATTTTTGCTGAATTTGACGTTGACAATACTGCAGAACGTTAACAACTTCATTTATAGACTTAGTCTCATATCCTACACAAGCAGTAGGCCTCTGTCACACACACACGTGCACGCACATACACGCACACCCGCACACACACACGCACACACACACAGCCAACTCTCCCACACACAGCCGCACTCACACACAACCACCCAACTCACACACACAACCCCCCCCCACACAAACAGCCCCCCTCATACATACACACCCACACGTCCCACATACACAGCTCCAGAACACACCCACCGCCTCCCCACACACAGCCCCTCCACCCCACACGCGGCCCCCAACACACAGCACCCTCCAGACACACAGACCCCACCTCAGGCACACACACACCCATCCCTTACCCCTACACACACAGCACCCCTCACCCCACACACAACCCACACACACAGCCCCTCTCACACACAACCCTCCCCCAACCCTAGTCACACACACACACCTCCCACACACAGCTCCACCTTTGGCGGCCGTGCCTTCAACCACTACGCCCCGAAGCTCTGGAACTCCCTTCCTCACTCCCTTCGCCTCGTTCCCTCTCTTCCTAGTTTCAGGTCTCGGCTAAAGACCTCTCTGTTCAACCGAGCCTTCGGTCACCTTTCTCCTCCTCCTCCTGGCTCAGGCCCAGGATCTGTTGTTGTGAAGCGTCTGAGATGCTGTCTGTCTTGGGGGGCGCTATATACATCAAAGTTGTTGTTGTTTCTACAGCCTTTCATACACACACACAGAGTGAGAGAATTTGTACGAGAGAGATCTACAATCTGAGATACACTCACAGAGACAGAGATCTCTGCAAACTGAGATATGCACAGAGAGAGATGGTGAGAGAGAAGGTGAGAGACATGTCTGCAGCCTGTGATAATCTCACACAGAGAGACACCGACAGACACTCACAAGCCTCACACACAGACAGAGAGGTGGGTTAGGGGACACATACATACCGTAAATACCCGCGTATAAGGCGCACTCGCGTATAAGGCGCACCCCCCACTTTTGACCTTTTCTTGGTGAAAAAAACCGGAAGCATTTTCGATGATATTGCTGGCAGAAGGGACGGAGGCAGGAGAGACATGTAGGTAGGGAGAGAGGCAGGCAGGCAGGAAGGGGGCCAGGGAGGGAGGGAGAGGGAGGAAAGCAGGCATGGAGGGAGGGAGAGAGGGAGGCAGGCAGCCAGGGACGGAGGGAGAGAGAGGGAAGGAGGCAGGGAGGGAGGGAAGCAGGCAGGCAGGAAGGGAGAGAGAGAGCGAGGCAGGGAGGGAGAGAGAGAGAGGGGCAGGGAGGCAGGGAGGGAGAGAGGGAGGGAGGCAGCCAGGGAGGGAAGGAGAGAGAGCGAGGGAGGGAGGGTGGGAGGGAAGCAGGCAGGCAGGGAGGGAGAGAGAGAGGGAGGGAGAGAGAGAGAGAATCAGGCAGGGAGGGAGGGAGAGAGAGAGGGAGGCAGGCAGGCAGGCAGGGAGTGAGGGAGGGAGGGAGGCAGACGAAGGAGGGAGAGAGAGGGAGAGGCATGCAGGGAAGGAGCGAGAGGCAGGCAGGGAAGGAGCGAGGCAGACGAGGGAGGGAGGGAGGAGAGGGAAGGAGGGAGGCCGACTGGGTTTGGCAGAAGGCAGGCAGCAGGCCCAGCACTGAAGTCCTTGGCGGCCGAGGCCGAAGCTCCATCACCCGCTCCACCCATCCCCCCCAACCCCCGCCGGACACAGTGTATGTTCAATAATAACTATTATATGGCTTTCATTGCAACAGTATGTATTCAAGCACTTCAGGGGATTTACTGTAAATGTATTGATTGTATATTAATAATAATAATAATAATCCTTGCATTTGATATAGCCCTTTCCACATCTTATCAACGTCCCAAAGCGCTTCACAGAATATACTGTAAAGTGAATTGACTATATATTTTTGGGCGAATTGCGGCATCCATATGCGCACAGCAGTGTCCCACACACAGTCGTGGATTGAAATGACCAATTTTATTATTGTGTTTTATTTTGGAGGGATTATTATTAGCCGTGTGGAGTAAGGAAACTTGCCCAAGGTTTCCCCCTGACCTGCCTGGATTCGAACACAGATCTCCCCAGCTTGGTCTCCCCAGCTTGCAAGACAAGTGCTCTAACCACGGAGCCACAGGAGCTCCACATATTTTATAGGCTACCAAACAATCTGGAAGTCAATGACCAATTGTATCTGGAGAATTGTTAGCTGGGACTTCGGGTGAAATTCCATCATTTTTTGAATAGTGAAAAGGGATCTTTAATGTCTAATACTCGTTTTAATGTTCCACTTGAAGAACAGCATCTCCAACAATATAGTGCTCCATCAGCCTGGATTCTATTAGACGTGGAGTCCTGTAGCGCAATGGTTAGAGCATTCCTTACGAGCGAGAGAACTGGGTTGGATTCCAGGCAGGGCAAAACCTTGGGCAAGTTTCCTTTCTCCACATGCCTGATAATAATCCCTCAAAAAAACATTTGGTGATGTCAATCCACGACTGTTTATGGAACACTACTGTGCGCAATTGGTTGCTGCATTTCGCCCACCCACAAATATGCAATCAATTCACGTTACAGTATATTCTGTGAAGTGCTTTGAGACATCCAGAAGACGTGTAAAATGCTATATCAAATGCAAGGATTATTATTGTTATATGCGTGTCAGTCTAAACTGTGAACCCACAGGCTTCTGACACGTAGGTGAGAGAGCTACCAGCTGTGCCATGCTGAATTCTGTAATAGTGAATCAGGGATGTTAATACTAGGATATAATGTAATAAAGATTTTAATTTTTTTGAAAGACGGCCAAGCAGTAATGGACAATAGGTAAAAAGTAATTGGTCTGTTGATTAGTTATGATTGACATAAGATGTACCGGTATTCAACTCTACAATAAGAGAATGGTCAACACCTAGACTAGTGTTGGACCATATTTACTGCATTATACTGTATGTGCTCCTCTATATCTTTTGAAATGCAGCAACTAACAGGCCATGTGAATGGTTTCACGGCACACAAGGGTGCACACTAAACTTGAAAATAATAAAATGTTTATTTTCTCATATTAAAAAGAAAAGAGGGTTTTATTCTATGATGTGCAAAACGTGTACTTTTAAGTGGTGTAATATTGAAATCTAACTCTACAGGGTGCTTAGTTGAAAAAGAACAAAGTATCGACAGTTCTTCGTCCTTTCAGCCCTTACTCTTTACTTGTTGGATATTTCTAGTGACTTCTCGGGGCTATGTTGGGCTACATCACCTGTTTTATCTCTCTCCAAGATCCACAGTCTAGGCAACTGCAACATCCATCTTTACAACGTGCAGTCAGTGGATTTAATTAATGACCAGGGAGGGAGGCAGGCAGGGACGGAGGGAGGCAGGCAGGCATGGAGGGAGAGAGGGAGATAGGCAGGCAGGGAGGGAGGGAGAGAGGCAGGGAGGGAGATAGGCGGGCAGGGAGGGAGGGAGGCAGGCAGAGAGAGAGAGAGGCAGGCAGGCAGGGGGAGAGAGAGAAACAGAGAGGCAGGCAGGCAGGGAGAGGGAGAGAGAGAGGCAGGCAGGGAGGGAGGGAGGGAGGCAGGTAGGGAGGGAGGGAGAGAGAGAGGGAGGGAGGCAGGTAGAGAGGGAGAGAGAGAGAGGCAGGCAGGGAGAGAGAGAGAGAAAGAGGCAGGCAGGCATAGAGAGAGAGAGAGGCAGGCAGGGAGAGAGAGAGAGAGAGAGAGGCAGGCAGGTAGAGAGAGAGATAGAGAGGCAGGCAGGGAGAGAGAGAGAGGCAGGCAGGCAGGCAGAGAGAGGCAGGCAGGCATGGAGAGAGAGAGAGGCAGGCAGGCATGGAGAGAGAGAAAGAGAGAGGCAGGCAGAGAGCGAGAGAGAGAGAGGCAGGCAGGGAGAGAGAGAGAGAGAGAGGCAGGCAGGCAGGAGTGACAGAGAGAGAGAGAGGCAGGCAGAGAGAGAGCGAGGCAGGCAGGCAGAGAGAGAGAGGCAGGCAGGCAGTGAGAGAGAGAGGGAGGCAGAGAGAGAGAGAGAGAGAGAGGCAGGCAGGCATGGAGATAGAGAAAGAGAGAGGCAGGCAGAGAGCGAGAGAGAGGCAGGCAGAGAGAGAGAGGCAGGCAGAGAGAGAGGGGCAGGCAGGGAGAGAGAGAGAGAGGCAGGCAGGGAGAGAGAGAGAGAGGCAGGCAGGAGTGACAGAGAGAGAGAGAGGCAGGCAGAGAGAGAGGCAGGCAGGGAGAGAGAGAGGGAGGCAGAGAGAGAGAGAGAGTGAGAAAGGCAGGCAGGGAGAGAGAGAGAGAGAGAGAGGCAGGCAAACACGGAGAGAGAGAGAGAGAGGCAGGGAGGCAGACTAGGTTTGGCAGAAGGCAGGCAGCAGGCACAGCACTGAAGGCCGCTGCCCGGGAGGCAGCGGACTTCGGACTCTGTCACTCCTGCCGAGGCCGAAGTCCCGTCACCCGCTCCCCCCAACCCCTGCCGGACACTGACCATACCCCGGCTGACAGCGCGCCGGCCGCCCCTCCTGTTTACTGTATTTCCAAGGCTAAAAGTTTATTGTACCTGCGTATAGGGCGCACCCCCAACTTTCGAGATCTTCCGACGTGGGAAAAAAAAAGTGCGCCTTATACGCGGGTATTTATGGTACAGATGGAGAAGTAAGGAGGCACACATATCCGCTCACACGCCTCAGTCTCTGTTGATCCAGGACAGACAGAGTGTGTCTGTCCTGGGAGAGAGAGTGCAGGATAGCACCTGCACTCTCTCCACCTCGCCTGGCGATAGATGATATTTAATCTAATATTTTATCTAACAGTGATATTAGATATATAGTGATATTTTTTCACACGAACCACCCGCTCCCGAGATTAGAGATCTTCGGGCTGGAACGATCGCGGGGACAGAGCTTTCACGCTGTGCACCGCTCAGCCCACCAGCTGGAGCGGCTTCCATCGCTGCCGGTTCTTCCTCTATGGGCAGTCGGCCAACGAATACCATCTTTTTGGATGACGGGGAGTGTCACGGAGGGAATGGCGTCCACTCGCTCTCGGCGCTTCCTCCGGCTGTGCGAATAGTGGCCCCTCGACAGGACCTAGGAAGGCCGCGACCTCGGCACTTTCCTCAGGTAGCGGGTGGCGCACGTCTTCCGCGAGGGGGAGAGCGAGGGGGAGATCACCCAGGTGCTGCAAGCGACGGATCATCTCGTCGCAGGAGATCCAGACGGCGATCGGGCTGCTGCTGCTGCTGCTGCTGTGCGATCCGGCCAGACACACCGTGTCCGAGGTGCCAGGGCCATCACCGAGTCCCCGGGTTCATCGACTGAGGAGCCGGTCGGTTTTGGGTCCTGATACCACACTGGGACCTTTTTTCCCGCCATCTCGGGGATCGTCGAGGACGGGGAGTGGTTGCTGGACGATTGTTGGACGATTGTTGGTGGTTGTTTGTTGCTGTTTTTGTTGTTAATATTATTGCTTTTGTTGTTTATTATTGTTGATTGATTCCTCCACCCCTGCCCCCATCTTCTTCTTCCCTCACTCCCTTTCCCCACTTTCTCTCCTCCCTTTTCCCCTTCCCTCCCTCTTCCCTCTTCCTGATCTTGCCCCCACCCATCTTTCCCTCCCTCTATTCCTTGCCCCCCTTTCTACCCCCTCTTCCTCCCTGGCCCTGGCCCGTCCCACCTTTCCCTCCCTCTCCCCCCTTACCCTCTTTTCCCCCTTTCTCCCCTGGCCCCATTTTCGCGATTGTTTGTGGGGACACTGCTGTGCGCAATTTGGCTGCCGCGTTTCGCCCACAAATATACAGTCGACTTTCCTGCTTTTCTTCCCCCTGCCTCGACCCCTCCCCTTTTGCTTCTTTACCCCCTTTTGCCCCTAGTCCCACTTCTATGACTGATTGTGGGACACTGCTGTGCGCAATCTGGCTGCCGCGTTTCGCCCACAAATACAGTTACTTTTCCTACTATTCTTCATCCTGCCCTGATCCTTCCCACCCTGCTCTTGTCCTACCTGACTGTACAGCGCCTTGGGAGGTCCTCTCGACGTGAAGGGCGCTATATATATGTAAGTTTTGTTTGTTGTTGTTTGTTATTATATCTCTCCCTGTGTCTATTATTCGTACCCACTGCCACACAGCTCCAAATCATAAACATACACACAGACCCCCCCCCCCCCCCCCACACACACAGCCCACCCTCACTCTGCAAACCATCACAACATACACACAGCACCGCCAATCCCCCCCCCCCCCCACTCACACACACACAGTGTCTCACTGAAACTTTGCAGTGACCAAATACCAAGTATCAAGTTCCACTCTCTCTCTCTGCAGAGACTCAGAATCGCTCTCTCTGTCGCCGCCATGTTTGTAGTTGATTTTGTCTTTTGTCTCGAGCCTCGCCATCAACGATAAACTCGCCTGACGTCATGACGATGTACGCCTGGCGGCTCATTGCGACGGCCCCGCCCACTGACTCCCTGGTAACCAGTGATTAGCAGGAGTGTGGGACACGCTCACTCTGTCTCTGGTAACCAGTGTGTGGAAGGAGAGTGGGACACGCCCACAGTTATTATGTTAGTCACTGACAAATCTCTGGGTGGGGGGTGTCAACTATTGCATTATTGACATTAATATGTTTATTTTGTTTGTATTATTGTTGTCATAATAATAAATTCGTCACTTTAATCCATGGTTGTTCCGTCATTCCAGTTCACAAATGGATGGAACATCTCACCCACAGCTACACATTAAATTTCATTATGCTGGCTATTCCGTGAAGCGCTTTTAGACGTCTAGAAGGCGTGAAACGCACTAAATTAGTGGGACACGCACTTGCAGAGGGAGACACACGTGACCCTGCGTCTGGTTCCCTTTTATACAAACACACATCGATTGTGGTCATGAGGAATCACTGAGACTTACTGAAGGGCATACACAAATACACTCAGCTCCCTATTCTCAGCTCACACATAGCCACTCACAAAAAACAAACACCCAGACCCCTCACACAGAAACAAACTCACAACCAGCACTCACTCTCACAAAAACACACACACAGCGTCCTCACACACACAGAAACATGCAGAATCCCTCACACACACAAACACACATACAAAACGCTGCCACATACAACCTCACACATAGCCGCCTCACACATTTACATAGTCCACCTGCACACGCAGATCCTCGACGTGCACAGAGCCACCTCACAAAGACAAAACCAGCTGTACACACAAACTCAACACTCACCCGCAATGCCCTCTCGCACAAACACGTACACACAGCCACCTCTCACACACACACATACTTACAGTCCCCCCTCACACACAGAAACAGACCCACACGGCCCCCTCACCTACCAACAAATTGACGCACAACCCCCTGACACAAACATTACCCCACACCCGTTGCACACAAAGCTCCCAACGGCACACACACAGTCCCCCACACACATAGAACCATCACACACACAACCCACCCACAGACACCCACCACACAAAACCTCACACATACACACACACACAAAACCCATCACACGCACTACCCCACATCCTCCATCATACACAGGCACACAAACACACACACATGTCTCTATCTACCAGTGTGACTCTCTCTTCTGAGTCTCGGACTCTCGCTCTGTGTCGCCGACATTGCTGATGATGCTGCTTTTGTCTCTTGAGCCGCCGCCGCCAACGGGCAATTCGCAAGTGACGTCATGACGGTAAACGGCGCAAGGCTGTGTGGGAGTGACCGGCCCACTGTCTCCCTGGTAACCAGTGTTTGGCAGGAGTGTGGGACACGCCCACTCTGTCCTGGTCAACAGTGATTGACATGTGGAGAACCCACTCCGCTCCACACATACAGCCGCCTGTCTCTCCAGCCCGAACTCCACCACCACCACACACACATTCCTCTAACATACACAGTGCCCTCACACACGTACTAATCACAGCCCCCCTCACGCAAACAAATGTCACGCAACCAATTCACATACACAGCGTCCCACAAAAACAGAGCCCCCTCTATCAAATATACACAGATGCCGGACCCCCACATCCCCAATCACAGTACCCCCAAACACAGTCCCACAAAAATGTACACACAGAGCCCCACCATACACACAGCTCCCCTATCCCTACGTACACACAGCCTCCCCTCTCTCTCTCTCACACACACACATAAAGTTCCTCTCCCCCACATACAGCGTAACACTCATACACACAGCCCACTTATACACAGATATTCTGCATTTCTGTTATTTTTTTTACTGTTGCAGGGAAATCTGTGAGCCCTTTCTGTAGGAGGTTTGTGTCGTTTGTGCTGTATATCCGGTGACGATGCTCAGCTAAATCTATAAGAGTGGTTCAGCTACACAACACACAGTCCTACAGAGGTGAAAGTCGCTCTACAATTTTAAATATTGTTTTTTTATGTTCACATTTATCCCTTTCATACGACGTGAATTGATCTAGTGTGAACTGTAATTCAAAATGAAACTCCCTTCTCCTTTTACCGAAAGCTTTGTAGGATCTTAAACATCTGATCTGAACAATGCACAAACTGAAACCCAATCTTACCATCTCACACGAGACGGTCAGAGAAGGAAACCGACAGACACACCGAGAAGGATCAAGAGAGACTGAGACTGACTCAAAAAATTAGAATAATAATTCGGTTATTTCAATCCATGACTGCTTGTGAGCAGTGCATTTCACCCACAAATCTACAATTATTTCATGTTACAATGTATTCAATGAAGTGCGTTGAGATGCATAAAACGCATGATAAGGCGCTATATCAAATCGAATGATTACTCGTATTAAATATTGAGGCTCGATTAGTGTCCAGAGAATTGAAACTTTAAATGTTTTCGCACCCTTTGCAGGTTTGTGCTTCATATCCGGTAACGCTGCTCAGCTAAATACACAACAGTGGTTCAGCTAAATATCAGCCTTTGCAGTGATGTACAATGTTCAAACATAGCCCTTTCAGACAGCTTGCAATGTGCTGGTATGGATTGTAAAACATGCAGAAACTCACTTGTCTTTTAGCAAAAAGCTTTGTAGCATCGAAAACATCTTCGACATGAAATAAATTGGAACTCAAATTTATCATCTGGCATGACAGTCGCATAGAAGCAGACGGATAGGGAGAGACAGTGAGATAGAGAGTGACTGCTTGTGTGAAGGATAGTGCGTATGACACAGAGAGCGATAGAGACTGGGTGTTTCAGAGACCCAGCGTCAATAAGTGACTAACTAAGATTGTGAGACGATCAGCAGTAGACTGAAAGACTGAGAGTTTGAGAGAAGCAGTGTGTCAGAGAAAGCCTGAGAGTTAGGTAGTGAATCGTAGTGTGACAGACACGGTATGTGTATGCATATGTATATGCGTTTGTGTGTGAGTGAGAGAGAGAGAGATGCAGAGAGAGAGAACAAATGAGTGTATTCAAACAGAGACAGAAACAGACAAATAATTGGGTTTCCTTTTTTATATTGAGCAGCCTTTGCAGAGTTTTGCAATTTAATGCTCTGATGAAGTTTCGCAACAACTGTGAAGATATCTATTTAAAGTTGAACGACAGAGATGCGTTTTCACAACCCTGCCCCTTTTCGTCACACATTCTTCCTCTTTCAGCTTCTCACAGTTTAGTCTGTTGATAGGTTTTATTTTTTGTCTTTTTATTTAACTTCCACCAAATAAACTGAAAACTCTAACGATGAGGTTTCCGGAGAGTATCAGCCTAAGTGTCAGAGTGAGGATTTAATCTTAGATTTAGGATTATTTGAAAAACATCTCTTTTTTTGGTATCTCGTCTGTTTATTTTGTCAATTAACTTCAAACACTTTTTCCCGTTCCACTCTTGCTAAACCGTTAGAATTTTGAATAAATCTATTAACTTCTCCCTATGCATTGTCTGTTCGGACAAAGTACCAGTTTCTATAGTTTCTATATTAAATTGTGTTTCATCATCCCTGTCATAATCCTGGTACATCTCCTCTGCACCATCTCCAATGCCTTGAAATCACTCATAGAGTTGGTGAAACTAGTAATAGTTAAAGAACTAAAGCCACACAGCTTGTCCTGTGCGGACACTGTTGACCTGCCATTTTCTGTCCAGTTCAGACCGCCCATCCTTCCGTTCATGCCTCAGAGAGTTTGCAGAAACTGCAGATTCTCAGTGGATGGTGATGTGTGTGACAGTTGTTCCAGGAAAAGAGAACATGACCAGTTCTGCTATTCTGTAGTCAGCATAGAGAGAGACTGAGTCTCAGCATTTTTCTGTGTCACACGGAAGTGTGTGTTTCATGATCACAGAGATCAGTCGAGATAGGATCAGCTCCTCAGATCTTCTCCGTATGGTTTCGCCCCAAAGACGTGGATTTCCACAGGGATACAGCAACAATATTCCACTGTCTGCTCCTCACCAGCTCTTGCATGTACTCAAGATGAAACTGATATTCCTCTTCTGCGGTGAGTGAGCTTGCTGATGCAATAATCAAAATTCTGCTCGGAAGCCTGTTGTACCCTCAAATGTGATTTATCCCCACGTCTGCTCTTTGACCTGCTCCATCTTTCACAACCACCGCATTATCCGCCACCGTTCATCCTCTCTATTACCAACATAGAGAAATGCATCCCACATTAACTGCGCCTCGTTCACTTCCTTGCCTCTTTTATGCCATGTCTCCAGTCTCTCGATCTCATTCCTAGCACTATCGCCCATGCCCTCCATACCACCAGTTTGGATACAGATCCTTGACTTTCCACTTTGGGACGTTCATCTGCCGTTACACGCGCTGTGTACACATACATATTATTGTTGTTGTCCTCAACAAAGAAAGAGGAGAGAGACGGAGAAAGGGAACAATAGATAGGAGAGAGGGATGAATACATAGCAGTGAGTGGATAATTGAAAGGAATTCCGCTGGTGGGTGAATGCAAGACAATAGGATATCGTCTTTAAATTGGAAGCAGGTCAATTAAGATTTACAGCATGAAGTATTGTTTCTCGCTCATAGCATAGTAGGAATATAGATTTCTCTCTTTATAGGTATCTTGGATGCTTGATCCATTCTTTCCCTCAAGAATGAGATTGGTAGATTGTTGGTAAATCGGGTTTATGAAGGGATATGTGGAGCAAACCGGAAATTTGAATTGAAAGAATTAGTAGAGATACATATAAGAATATCTGTACATATATCACACTATCTAATTCAATGGCAGAAGAAGCTAAAGTGGCTGAATGGCATATTACCGTTCCTATGTTACAAGAATAGAGATAATGGAAAGGAAAGATAAGCTAGGAGAGGAGATACGAGTGGAAAGCAGATTTCAGGGAAAATAGTAAACCATCGGAGAGATGTGGGATAGAGGAGAGGAAAGATCTTAAAAGAGGAGTGAGGTGAGTGTATATGAGAGAAGGGAGAGGGAAAATAAAGGAAATGAAGGAGATGAGAGGAGGGAGGATAGGCGATATGAGAGTGAGTATAGGGAAAAGGAGGTGACATGTGAAAGGAAAGGGGAGCAAGGGGAAGATCAGTGTCTGGTTTGAGGCCGTAACTGAACCACTTTCTTCTCAGAGACTCGAATCACAAACACAAACAATTCTCACTCACGAAATGGCCGTTCAGACATTGTGCGCGTTTTTATGTATGTATGTGTGTGTGTGGAGGGGTGGGTCTGTGAAAGAGATTTGTGTTCAGTCCCTCTCCCCCTGCTGTTCTCAACGAAACTGTACAAGAACCCACAACCCATCCTTTCAGTGCTGCTGTTCGCTCCTCTGCAGCAGATGCATATGCTATCCCCTATCCCTGCTCTCTCCAAATCGCGTATTTGATTGTGTTCAATCCCCGCACTTTAGCCTTTTTGGTCATGACTTTAAAAGGCTGCCCTATAGTTACTGATATTGATGGAGCGAGATACAAGGTAGATCAGCTAACTCATTGTGTGAATTACTGTATTAATTATTTATTTTCTAACATTTTGTCGTTGTTCAGTGATATTTCTGGATAGATTCTCGGTGGAACCAGCAGGTAAGCTCCAATGTTATTTATTCCAAAATACAGTATATATTCGTTTAGTTCCAGCATAACAAATCTGCCCAGTCACTTTAACAAAACAGGTTTTATCTTTGCATCATTCATATTCAATTGCCACTGATGCCATCAAAGCAAGCCTACATCTTGTTTCTCTTAGTTTACACTTTATTTTGAATCTTGTTCTGTCATTCTTTGCATTATTTCTATTCCTCGACCCCAATTGGTTGTTCTAACAGTTGCTGCCATGCCTTGATCTTGCTCCAGGTTTAATATTTCTTTCCACTTATCCACTTTTCTGTTCGTTGTTTGATCGCCCTTGATGTTCACCTACATGTGATTCCTTGTTCGACGTCTATCCAATAGGATCTGATTTACGGCCACAAATGTGTTCCTTTGATCCAGCCTTCCGTGTTCAATTTTTGTTAATACTTTTTGGAATGTGTTTGTGTTTTACTTCCGTGGCGCTTGCCCTTGTGTCTTCCAATTTCTTTGCCGTTGTACCTGAGATCTTAATTTTAGTTCCTGTCATGTTAACCCATCTCCTATTATTCTGGACATGTTCATCTGTGTCGGTGACTGTCACTGGTCATTTATTGATATACTTCTGTGGTTGATTATTGCCAAATCTTCATCTTCCTTTGACTCATTGGCTTGCTCCTTCCACCATCTGTTCCTCTATCGTGTATTCTGCAAACAATAATCTGTTGATCTATGTCCTATTGTTTTGAATTGTTGTTATGTTCAGTTCTCAGAAATTGTGGCCCGTTATGACAAATTAATTTCTTAGCTACTCCCTCACTCGCTAATATTTATTTGGTTTTGTTTGCCACCTTTCCTGCAGATGTATCATATAATTCTGGGTATTTGCTACAGCTTTAGGTATCGACCACTGTCAATAAATATTTTTTCCCGTTATAACTGAAGAAATCTGTTCCTATTTTTCTCCATGCCATCATTTGTCTCTGGTAATCCTTTCAAGGTTCATGCCTTTCTCTAATTTAACGTTTCACACATTGCTTTATATTTTACACATTCTTAAATATATATTCGTTTTCATTTTACGTTAAAAACATAATAAAGAATCATCCTTTCTTTTTACCATATAATATAAATTGTATATGGTATCTCTTTTCATACAAGTTGTTTCGCTACTGTTCCAATATACAATTAAATTACCTTTCCTACTGATTCAATTGTTCTTTTTTTATACAGCATTAATATTCATTTGCTTTCTCCATCTTTTTCTTATTTGGTTCTCCCAATGTTGCATATGCTTTGAATGCATTACACTAGTCTGTGCTTCTGTATCTAATCTGTACTGAATTACACATCTTAATGAGTAACACCGTAAACATAACACCCACTCACTTTCAGTTTTATAGTTTGTTTTTTCGCTCTTTAGGTGTTCCACTGCTTCAATGCTTTGCTTCTCTTCATGATCACTGTCACTAGATTATATACTGGAGGTGTTTCTCCTTTCATATTCCATTGCTTTTGTTTCCCCAATTTTGGTTCTCCTCCGGTTTTGTGACGTTTTCAGCTCTCTTTCTTCGGTTTTTTCTGTGCTATAGATCTGCTATAACACCTTATATTTACTTGCCAATTCTCGCAAAGTACGTAAAATGCGAACATCACGGCATTGATACCATTCTTTTGTAGCTGCTGATCAACTCCTCATTCAGTGTACTAATCCACATTTGCAACATCTGTCCATTCTGTTTGTTTTCTCTTTTGGCCTGAATATTCTCGGCGCTTCCTACACTTCATCTGCGACATTCCAGCTTTGCCAGGCGGCTATTTCAACTCTTTCTATTTATGTGTCTCTCTCCATGTTTCTCGTACTTTATTCCATCTATGGAAGATTTGAGCCTCCAATAATGAGGCTACTGTGGAGCTACTGTCTCTCAGTGTTAGAGCACTTGTCTTGCAAGCGGCGAAAACCAAACTGGGGAGACCTGCTTTCGAATCCAGGCAGGTCAGGGCGAAACGTTGGGCAGGTTTCCTTATTCTAATAATAATCCGTCCAAACAAAACAAATTATAAAATCGGTCATTTCAATCCATGACTGTTTGTGGGACACTGTTGTGTGCAATTGGTTGCCGCGATGCGCCCACAAAATATGCAGTCAAATTCACTTTACAGTATTTTGTGAAGCGCTTTGTGATGTCGGTAAGATGTGAAAAGCGCTTCATCAAATGCAAGGATTGTTATTATTATTATCTGGTTTACCGATTTTAACGCCAGGTGCCTTCATTTCAAAATCGTTCCTATTAATCTGGCACAGTTAAGGGATCGATAATCCGGCCAACTTTCTTTTTGACTCATTGTTCCATAGTTGCAATTTTTACTTATGGATCTCAGTACTGTTCACAACGACAAAAACAACGTCGATTTATATAGCAACCTCCACGACGGACGGCGTCTCATAGCGCTTATACTCAGAAAGCACTGCAGATTGAATGATTATTTTAGTCAATGATGTCATGTTCAGCTTATAAGTATATAAAAACACAATAATTAGGAGCAGGTGTAGGCGATTGGGCCACTCGAACCTGCCGCGGCTTTTGATAAAATCATGGCTGATCTTCTGACCTAACTCTAATTACCTGCCCTATCCCATATATTCGAATCGTTCTATTTAAAAAAAGTAACAATCTCAGCTTTGAAAGTATTCAATTACTGAGCATCTACAGTCTTCTTGGGGTAGTGAATTCCATAAACTCACTACTCTCTGAGTGAAGAAGTGTTTCCTCAATACCGTTCTAAAAGATTGACCCCTTAATTATAAGATGATTACCCGCTAATTGTAATTCTGCTACCAGTGAGACAGTTCCTCACTGTCTACATTATCCAGCCCTTTAGCAATCTTATATGTTTCAATAAGGTCTCCCCTAATGCTTCTGTATTCCAGAGAATACAGCCCTACTTTATTCAACATATACTCATAGGTCAGTCTCCTCATCCCAGGAACCAGGGTGGAGAGCCAGGGTTCAATTCCCGGGACCTGGGGGAAACTAAAAACATGCTTTCTTACATCTTACATCGCTGTTTCCAAACAATATGCAGCAAACCACTTGTTACTCAACTGTCTTGGGACGTCCTCCTACTTGCAATGGGCTATATGGGTGTAATTTTGTTTTTATTGTTATTTAATTAACGAATCGCTTTCTAAAAATAGTTTGTAAATAATATTAATTCGATCGATAAATACACCACTGATTGTGGGACACGGCGATAAACAACTGAATACCAAGATTACCCCCAACAGACCACACTTTAAATTCACTTCACATCATCGAGGCAATTGGGGACGGCAACTATACGGGATAATGCAAACACACAAAGGTAAGAGATGTGTATTTTTAATTTGGAAGCATCAGTTAATGAATTTTTTTCACGAGCTACAGAAAATCAAGGGTAAAAATTTAATGGAACAATTTAGCAAATATAAAGAGTTCTATCATTTATATAGACAGATAGAGATTCTATGAGCACCTGAACTCAATTGATCATTTAGCATTCCCCAGCAAATTAACAGTAATAATAGCAACTCCTGTATTATAGATTGACATTTTAATAGAGTAAAAATTCTTCATAAAGTACATTGTGAACTGGGTTGACTCATATTTTTAATTAAAAATGTATTTGTGTTGCAGTGGCCAATGGGAATCATGTCATATCCCCAAAACCCTCCTGAGATAACACTCACTTAAACAGTGTATATCAGGGTGACACTGCTGAGCACCACGCTTTTACAAAAGCATATTCTGAAAAAGCTTGACAGTATAATATATGTGGTGCTTTCAGATTTGTCTGGACGATGTGATAAGGCGCTATAATTGATGGAAGTGTTTTTGATCTATTAGTATGATAGTCGTTCACATTAAGTGCATTGATTCTCAAGGTTAAGAAGAGTTGAGTCAGACTATGTCCTATCCCAATTATCTGGCGACTGACGCAGTGTTAAAGCAATCGATTGCTATATTAGGAACACAGTTGAGATGTCATTGAGTGAAGTGAGACAGTGGGCTCCGCCAATGGCGACAATTACCGTGGCCTCTCTGATGTCACAGACACAACGGCACAGACACAGAACAGCAATGGGGCTCTTTGCTGTGAGTCTTGTGCTTGGGAGCTTTATGTCAGGTGAGGTGGATTTGAGCTAATTCGGTGTTGCTCCTGAAGGTCAGAGCATTTCAACGACAATTATAGTAACCAGACGTAATCCTTGCATTTGATGTAGCGCTTTGCACTTTTTATAGAGGTCGAATTGCGCTTGACGGAACATAAAGTAAAGTGAATTGAGTGTATATTTCTGAGAGAGCGAAACGCAGCAGCCAATTGCGTACACAAGCATCGCCCGCAAACAGTCGCGGATTGAAATGACCATTTTCTATTATTATATGCTTTGGGACGGATTATTATTAAGCTTGCGGAGTAAGGAACTTGCCCAAGTTTTCGCCCTGATCTGCCTGGATTCGAACATAGGTCTCACGCTTTTAAGACGAGTGCTGTATCCAATGAGCTGCAGTGGGTAGAACTGTAGCTCAGTATGTACATCACTCGCTTCACATGCGAAAGGGCCTGGGTTCGGTAACCGGGAGGGTAAACGCTTTGGCACTTTTCCCTGCTGCGCCATATCAAGCATTTTCTATGCTTACTCGACTCACAATCCTTTGTTTACTTTGTTTGCGGTGTGTATCTCTGTGCCATTCGACCCTCATCACAGTGATCGACACAGGCCACTGACGCAGACACTTCCTCTCGTACAAACACTCTCCGTCACACACAACTCCACACACACAGAAATTCTTTAATTCCCCCACCTCGCCCCCGGCCACACACACAACCCTGCCATACACACAACCCACATAAACATGCTCCCGCACGCACGCAGGCACCCACCACACACCACACACACATCACACACAGAACCACACGTCTCACACACACACCTCCACTGTTAATAAACAGTGCACTGATTTTATTAAGAATAATAATAATAATAATTGCATTTGAAATAGCGCTTTTCACATCTTATCGACGTCCCAAAGCGCTTTACATAATATACTGTAAAGTGATTTGACTGTGTATATGTGGGCGAATCGCGGCAGCCAATTGCACACAGCACTGTCCCACAAACAGTCGTGGAGTAAATGACCAATTTTATTATTGTGGTTTTTTTAGACCGATTATTATTAGGCGTGTGTGTGGAGTACGGAAACTTGCCCAAGGTTGCGCCCTGATCTGCCTGGATTCGAACACAGGTTTCCCCAGCTTGGTCTCCCCAGCTTGCAAGACAAGTGCTCTAACCACTGAGCAACAAGTGCTCCACAAACCCTTTAGGTTCCTTTAGGTTCCAAAATAACTGATGATACCGTGTTGGTTGATGTTTGCTTGTATTCTTACTTATGCCATCAAAATCATTATAAAACTTTACAAACACAAACCCAACACATTATAAAACATCACAAACATAAAAAGAGCAACACTACCAGACGACCGTTTGTTTTGAATTATTTCTTGCCCTGGCAGAATTTCTGGAGATCTGTTTGTTGGAGAACGAACAGCCTGGTAGAGATTCCAGGGAGCTCTAAACTTCACTGATTTTAACAATAAGAACAGCAACCACAACTTTAAACTTGCATAACGCATTTCACGTCAGCAGGACGTCAGAAGGCGCTAGTCAGTCACTGCTTCAGACGCAACCTGAGGGCAGGTGGGGGAGTGAAAGTGACGATCAGGAATGACCGGTGGGTGCAAGGAAGAGGAGGGTAGGCGAAGAGCAAGTTGGTAAGGTGAAAGGAGATCACAGTTGTAGGGTGGGGCGAGTTTGAAGTAGGCTTTAAATGCGAGGTCCAGGATCTTGAGTTGGATCCTCTGGTTCATGGGGAGCCAATGAAATCGGGCGAGAACGGAGAAGATGGTGCCAGTGAGTGTGGAAGGGTAGTGGACACGGGAAGCAAACTTCTGGATTATCTGCACACTGTGGAGGGAGGAGTTGGGAAGGCCGAGCAGTAGGGGTTTGCAAAATGAAGCCGGGTTGCAGCTAAGGCCACAAATACACAGCAAATTCACTTTACGGTGTATTCTGTGAAGCATTTAGGAACATTGATGAGATGTGAAAAGCGCCAGATGAAATGCAAGGATTGTTATTACTGTATTATAAGGCGTAGATGATAGCTTCAAAAGCTTTGGGGATGTGGTTGTGGCGGAGTCGGGCAATGTTGTAGGGATCAGGAAAGCAAAGTGAGTCAATACTTCGATGTGGTAAATGAAAGACAGTTGATTGTCGACCAAGATACCTTGCTCCTTATTGGCTTGCTGAGGTTGCGTGCGAAACCATGGTGGTTGATGTCGCCAGCGCTTGATGCATGAAGGCGCTGGCTTGAGCCAATCAGCAGGGATTCTGTCTTTTTGACATTTAACTGTAGAAAGTTAGCTATCATCCATTACTTCATGTCTGAAGGACATTCTGTCAAGTCACTGGTAGTCCTGGAGTCGAGTGTAGAGGCAAAGAGAGAGGTGGGTGGTCATCCAAGTACATGTGGAAGTTAATGTCTGCAGATGGTGTCAACAAGTAGGCGCATGTAAAGTTTGAAAAGTAAGGGGCCGAGAGACAAAGCCTTGGTGAATGTCACAGGTGACGGTGTCGGTGCTGGAATAGAAACCTTTACAATGTTTAGACCCACGGAAACCGACTATGGCGTGCCAAATCCTTCTTTAATCAAACGATATAAATGAATAGCAAAATACAATATAGCGCTACACTTAACAGGTTATTATTACGAATCGTATAGATTAATATAATGATGTAAATGACTAGCAGATACACATTATAGCGTGACACTTGACAAATTAAGTATCACTTTGATTCACAAAACATCTGATAAATAATCGATATAGCAATGCATTACCCGGGCCGGACATTTTTTTCCAAGGGGATAATCGAACTCCTCCCATAGCTACCAATTCCCTGAGCTGTTTATATTGTCATACATTCACATGCAACCCTAACAATCGCAAGCATTTCGTTCTATTAGACCCTGGACTCCCATAATCTACCTAGCCAATTAGCTGATCTCAAGTACAACCGCCTGCCTTTGCAACTGGCTCTTCACTATCTGCAAAACAGAACAACTGGAGGGAAACCCGTTCCAGCAGTTCAATGCAATAATATAATGATAACCTATTCAAATACAATAACATAATAATATATAATATAATAATATGCAATTTAATTATATATCGTAATACACTAATATAATGAAAATATAATAACATTGTAGAATAATATAATCGCAAGATAATAACTTAACTATGACAGTAATAAAACATAAATAATAAAAATACTAAAACAACCAATTTTACATATTCAGTAACTATACGGGGGCGTGTCTCACCGCCTCTCCCGTCAATCACTGGTTACCAGGGAAACACAACTGTCCCTCTCAACAAGGGATGGAGTAGACTTGCTGACGTCACGGGAGGGCGTGAGACAGGCCGCGTCATCACACTACTTGAACCTGTCACGTGATTGAAGTCCGAAATGGCAGCGACAGAGACAATGGGGAGAAGGTGAGACACAGATATTTCTCTGCAGTCTGAAGCAGACAGGGAGGGAGAGGGAGTGAATGTTTCCGAGAGGGAGATATATATATTTACATAGGCGTGTGAAAGAGCTACATATCATGACATATACAGGAAGAGAGAGAGAGAGAGATCACACAGCATCCTGAGATAAACACACACACACACACACAGGGAGATACGTGCAGAGGGGGAGAGTCATCCACAGTCTTTGTCCAACTTTGTGTCTCGGGGACACGCAAACACACCCGAGAGAGGGAGACACACGAGCAAATACCCTCGCAGCTTCACATACAGAGAGAGACGCGTTCATAAGCCTTAAACACATTGGGAAAGTGATGTAAACATATAATGAGAGAGTGGGCGAGCGGGGGGTGGGAGGGGGCGTGAGCTTAGCAACACACATATAGAGCGAGAGGCAGGACACCCACATATGCAAAGAGAGAAGTGGATAGAGACACAGATACATACACACATGCAGAGAGCGAGGGGGGAAGCACACACACATACACAGAGGGGGAAACACACACACATAGACAGAGAAGCGGGGAGAGACATACATACGTAGATACACAAAGAGTGGGGGAGAGACACACACATACAGAGAGAGAGATGAGACACACATACAGAAACTCACACAGAGGGAATCAAACTTATAGTCCCCACGTAGAGACTCATACCAAAACACATAGACTCACAGGACTCAGAAAGCGAGAGAGAGAGAGGCACATACACACAGGTCTCACATGCTGAGAGATAGTGAGAGAGAGAGTGGGAGAAATACATGTACAGAGAGAGAGAGGGAGATACACCCTCACAGGCGTTTGTGTCTGTTTCTCTTTGTCTGTCGCATACAGGCCCCTGTCTGTGGGCATCAAAAATCATGACACAGACACTCAATGGGACATGCTCACATATATCTCCCTCCCACCCCCCCTCCCCCCTACACTCTCTCCCTCACACACAAATACATACATGCAGGAACTCTAGTCCGTCCCCGTCCCCCCGCAAATCTACCTCCACACGCACCTACCACTATGTCACATAAACATTCCCATTCCTCGCAAAACCCATATACACCATCCATGCACACCCATCCCATACAACGTCCCCACACTCTCTCCTACAACACTCATACAACCCGCAAACACTCCCCACTCACCCCTCCCCACCACGCACATATGACCGCACATATCCGGGACAATACACAACACCAAATACACACACAAGCCTAGCACACACCCCGCTCACACACATACCCCTCATGCACCCCCATCACACTCCCCCTTAAACACACAACACTCCCCTCACATACGCAACCACACCTCACATAAACAGCACTGTCTCATGCAGAACCTCCCACCTCCCACACACATTCCTCCCTCACACACTCAAAACAAGCTCATACACACAATCCCCACGGAAACACAAGCCCTTACACAACCCCCCCACCCCACAAACAAAATTTCCCTCACAATCAAACCCTCCCTTACAGACAAAACCTATTTACACACACACCACCACACATACGTAACGTCCCTCAAACATTCAATCTACCCTCACACATACAACCCTCTCACACACAAACCCACGACCATTCCCAACGCAACCACCCACACACCTCAATCAAACACCCTGCAACCATACATAAAATATCCAAAAACTTGGATGACACTAAATTAGGAGGGAGAGTCAACAGGAGGGATAACATTTTAGTTTATGAAAAAAGAGGTAGTATATACGGGTAGGGAAGTTTTGCTGCAGATGTATAGGGCCCTGATGAGGCCGCCTCTGGAATGCTGTGACGAGTTTTGATCTCCTTATTCAAGAAAATATGTACTCGCCTTGGACTGGGTTCAACGTAGATTCACTAGTTTTGTACCTGGGATGAGGGGAATGAATTACATGTATAGGTAGAGCAATCTAGGTCTACATTCTCCAGAATATAGAAGAATTAGAGATTAGAAAACTGTCACATTATTAAGGAGCAAGACAGAGTACACCGTGGAAGACTGTGTATTTCGGTTGGATAAACTGTAACCAGGGGTCACAGTCTGAAGACTAGGGGTCAACCCTTTCGCACTGAGTGGAGAAAACATTTCTTCACTCAGGTTGTAGTAAATTTAAGGAACTCTACCCCTAAGTGCTGTGGATGCTCATTTCTTGAACATATTCAAGACTGTGATGATAGATTTCTTTTGGATGAAGGGATAAAGCGACATGGTGATAAGGCGGGTGAGTGGAGCTAGAATATTTCAGCAATGATCATATTGAATGGTGGTGCAGACTCGAGAGGCTGAATGGCCTACTCCTGCTCCTATTTTTCATGTTCATACACCCTCACGCATCACATGCACATATATCGTCCCTACCCACATACATTCTCCCCGTTTCACTGTGCATCTCTCACCCACACTTAGTCTGCCTGTGTCTCTCACACACTCATTGAGAGAAAGAGAGACAGAGAAGGACAATCACATACACGCTGAGACACAGTGTGAGAAAGACAAATAGAGCTACGGAGACACACACCCAACCTTTCTCTCTGAGCACCTCTGTGTCTCCTATCATCCAAAATGACACACAAATGCAGACATAGACATACCCACACAATTGACACTCAATCATATACTCTGCCCTCTGTTTGTCTGAGACTTACATACATACTGAGTTGCACAGAGAGAGACACACAATATGAGAGACATATACATCCACAGATAAACATTGGAATCTCCTCTCTCTGCCTCAATGTGTCTCTCCATTTCTGAGACAGTAACATACATACACACTCAGAGAGAAACACCAACAATCTCTCTATAGACTGAGCTACACCCACTTAGAGACACTCACACAGGCCTTTTTGATTGTCTGTCTCGCATACAGGCCTCTGTCTCTGGAAATCAGAAATCACATATGACATTGTGCATTCACTCATTTTCTCACGTATACATACAGCGAAACACAGTACGCCACTCTCTATGTTTCTGTGTCTAATCATAATAATAAACTTTGCAATTGGTAAAGCGCCTCATCCAGTCTTTGAGACATCACAGAATGCTTTACTGCATGATCAATAGATTAAGGTGATTATATTTTGTGAGCAAAATATGGAAGCCAATGTTTCTGTCTGTGTGGTGTGTGAGAGTCAATGTACATGAGTGCGTGTACATCACAGTGTGTGTATGTGTTCATGTGTATGTGAGAGTGTGTGAATGTGAGTGTGCATATAAGAGTGTGTGTATGTGTAGATTACAATTAGCGAGTGAGAGGGCCTGGCATGGATTCCTAGGTGGGTTAGGATGAAATGTTTGGTAATTTTCCTTAATTCACACACGTTTTTGTTTACCACCAGCAGTAATAATAATAATCTTTGCTTTTGATATCGTCCCTTATCATGTGTTCTATACATCTCAACTCTCTTCACGGATTATACAGCGAAGTGAAGTGAATGTATGTTTGTGGGTGAAGCGCAGCAGCCAATTACACATCAGTGCCTACACACAGACGTTTGTTGATGTGGCTCTGCACAATTCACTGCGATGTTTCACTCACAAAACACAGTCACTACACTTAAAGATATATCCTGTAAACTTAATTCTATGAGGCGTCCAGAAGACGTGATGAGGCACAGTGACCACGTCAGGCAATATTATCATCCGAGAAACATGGGGAGGGGGGAAGGGACTACATTGTGTCTGTTTGTGTTGATGTGTATGTGTACAAGTGAATGTCTGTGATTTCTGATGAATAGAAATTGAGGGCTGTGTGTGAGAGTGATGGAGAGAGACAGACATAGAGGCCTGTGAGTATGTGGCTGTTGGTGTCTCACTCTCTCTCTGTGAGTGTTCCTCAGGCTGCAATCTAGACAATCGTGTCAGTCTTGTTATGTTCGTGACCCTCAGTAATAAAAGTAGACCCAATGGGATATCATGAGAAACAAATACTTCCCTACAGCCTGTGATCTACTCATCCATAGACACACATTTGACTCCGTGTCTCTGTGACACACAAACAACAAAAACATTACGTTTTTTGATCGCCTTTCACGTCGAGAGGGCGTCCTAGGATGCTGAAACACAAACACGCGGAGACACACACAAGACTGTCTTCTGTCTCTCTGTATCTGGCACACACCATCCAACACCCATGTACACAAATACAAACCAATACACTATAATTTCATACACCCCAGGGCAATCACCTAGCCGCCAACACCCCTGACACACACACCTCTCACACGCAAACACAGAGTACCATCCCACCACCCCACCACCCACCCTCGAGCCAATACGCATTCACAGAAAGAGACACACACAGACAACAGGAATGACAACTTGGTATCTCTTTCTGTGTCTATTGTTTTTTAGCGGCCTCCACACCGGACGGCGTCTCAGAGCGCATAAAAACTGCCCCCCACAAACCAAAATACAGACCACACCCCACTAAAACCACACAACTATACATCCCACACAAATCGCCGTCTTCAAACACATCCCATTATACACATAGCCACATCCCCACCCACACACAAAGAGCCCCCACCCCATGCACAGGCCTGCCTGCCTCCTTCGCACAAAGCTCTCCGCACACAGCACATCCCCGCCCCCATTCACCCGCACACACACACAGCTCCCCCCACACACATACAGCAACCCCCCCACCCCGACCACACAGCCCACTCAGCTCCCCCTCACAAACATACACACAGCACCCCTACGCTACCCCCCAAACACAGTGTCTCCCTGAAACGTTGCAGTGATCAAGTATCAAATTCCTCTCTCTCGCTGCAGAGACTCAGACTTGCACTCTCTGCCGCTGCCGCCGCCGCCATATTTGTAGTTGATTTTGTCTCTCTTGCCGCCGCCGCCCACAGTTAATACGCAGGTGACGTCACGACGATATACGCTGCCCGGCTCAGAGGGACTGATCCGCCCACTGACTCCCTGGTAACCAGTGATTGGCTGGAGTGTGGCACACGCTTACACTGTCTCTGGTAACCAGTGATTGGTAAGAGAGAGGAACGCGCCCACAGTTATTATGATGTTAATCTCTGAAAAATCTCTGTGTGGGGGGTGTCATCTGTTGCATTATTGGCATTAATTTGTTTTTTTTTGTTTTTTTTCTTGTAATAAAAATAAATTCGTCCTTTTAATCCATGGTTGTTACGTCACTCCAGTTCACAAATGGATGGAACGTCTCACCCACAGCTACACATTAAAATTTACTATGAGGATATTCTGTGACGGGCTTTTAGACGTCTAGAAGACGTGTAAATGAGTGGGATACACACTTTCAGAGGGAGACACACATGACTCTGTGTCTGACTCCCTTTGATATACACACACATCGATTGTGGTCATGAGGAATCACAGAGACTTACTGGAGGACTACACAAACAGACACTCAGCTCCCTAATCTCAGCTACCACACAACCACTCACAAACAGACAATCTCCCAGTCCCCTCACACACAAGGAAACTCACACCCAGATCCTCACTCTCACAAAAACTCACACACAGCGTCCTCACACAAACAGACACACGCAGATACTCTCACACATACAAACACACATACAACCCGCTACCACGTAAACAGACTCACACACAGCCGCCTCATACAAACATACTCAGCTCCAACTATACACACAGATCCACGAAGCGCACAGAGCCCCCTCACAAAGACAACAGCAGCTCCACACACAAACACAACACGCGCACACAGCCACGTCTCACACAAAGCCATAGACACATCCCCCTCGCACACACACACATACACACAACCACCGCTCACACACATAAATACTCCCACAGCCACCTCACATACAAACAAGTTGACACTCAACCCCCTGACACACACATTACCCCACCCCCATTGCAACCAAAGCTCCCCCCGGCATACACACCGTCACCCACACACATAGAGCCCTCACACACAACACCCATCCCACACACAGACACCCACCACACAAAATCCATCACACGCGCAGCCCCCCAACCACCGTCACACAGACACAGGTCTCTCTCTCTCTCTCATTGTGACTCTATTACTCTGCTGAGTCTCAGACTCTCGCTCTATATCGCCGAAATTGCTGTTGCTGCTGCTTGTGTCTCTTGAGCCGTCGACGCCAACGGACAAGACGCAAGTGACGTGATGACGGTATACGCCGCGATGCTGTGTGGGAGGGACCGGCCTAATGACTCCCTGGTAACCAGTGATTGGCAGGATTGTGAGACACGCCCACTTTGTCTCTGGTAACCAGTGATTGGCAGGAGTGTGGGACACGCCCACTTCGTCTCTGGTAACCATTGATTGGCAGGAGTGTGGGACACGCCCACTTTGCCTCTGGTAACTAGTGATTGACATGTGGAGAACCCAATCCCCTCCACACAAACAGTCGCCTGACTCCCCACCCCACACTCCACCCCTATCACACACACATTCCTCTAGCATACACAGCGCGCTCACACACGCACTAAGCAGAATCTCCCTCACACACACAAATGTACACGCAACCAATTCACATACACAGCGTCCCACAAACACAGAGCCCACTCTCTCATATACACACAGACGCCGGACACCTAAAACCCCAAACACAGTTGCCTCACACGCACAGTCCTCCCACAGCACACAGAGCCCCACCATGCACACACTTCCCCCACCCCCACGTACACACAGCCTCCCCACTATCTCTCTCTCTCTCTCTCTCACACACACACAAACACACACAAAAGTTCCCCTCACCCACATACAGCCGCCCACTCACACACACAGCCCACTCATACACAAATATTCTGCATTTCTGTTACTGTTTTTTGCTTTTGCAGGGAAACATGTGAGCCCTTTCTGTAGGAGGTTTGTGTCATTTGTGCTTTATATCCGGCGACGATGCTCAGCTAAATCTATAACAATCTATAAATCTATAAGAGAGGTTCAGCTGCACATCACACAGTCCTCCCGAAGTGAAAGGCGCTCTACAAATTTAAATAGTATTTTTTTAATGTTCAACATTAACCCTTTCCTACGACTTGAATTGTGAAGAGTAACTCGCAGAGAAACACTCTTCTCCTTTTTCCAAAAGCTTTGCAGGATCTTAAACATCTGTCCACAACAACGCACACATTGGACCACAATCTTACCATCTCACACGAGGCGCTCAGAAAAGGAAACAGACAGACGCACCGAGAGGGATGAAGAGAGACAGAGACTGCCTCAAAAAAATAGAATAATAATTCGGTTATTTCAATCCATGACAGCTTGTGGACACTGCGTTTCGCTCACAGATCTATAATTATTTCACTTTACAATGTATTCAGTGATGCGCTTTGAGATACATAGAACGCGCGATCAGGCGCTATATCAAATCGAATGATTACTAATATTAAACTTTGAGACTTGATTGGCGTCCATAGAACTATAAATTTAACTGGCTTCGCACGTTTTGCAGGTTTGTGCTTCATATCTGGTAACGCGGCTCAGCTAAACCCACAACAGTGGTTCAGCTACACATCAGCTTTTGCAATTATGTCCCATTTTCAAGAATAGCCTTTCAGATAGCTTGAAATGTGCTGGTATGGATTCTAACACAGGAAGAAACTCACTTCCGTTTTAGCAAAAGCTTTGCAGCATCGATAACATCCTCGGCATGGAATAATTGAGAACTCGAATTTATCATCTGGCATGACAGGCTCATAGAAGCAGACAGATATGGAGAGACAGTGAGATCGAGATTGACTGCTTGTGTGAGGGACAGTGTGTGTGACACAGAGAGCGATAGAGAATGGGAGTTTCAGAGACCCAGTGTCGATAAGTGACTAACTAAGATTATGAGACGCTCAGAAGGAGAGTGAAAGACTGAGAGTTTGAACGAAACAGTGTGTGAGTGAAATCCTGAGAGTTAGATCGTGAATTGGATTGTTTAAGACACGGTATGAGTATGCATGTGTATATGCGTTTGTGTGTGAGTGAGAGAGAGAGATGCAGAGAGAGATAACAATTGAGGGGCAATGAAACAGAGACAGAAAGAAGTAAATAAGTGAATTTGTTTTTCTCTATTTTGCAGCCTTTGCAGAGTTTTGCAATATAGTGCTCTGATGTCGCAATAGTGTCGCAATAACTGTGAAGATATCTATAGAAAGTTCAACTACAGAGATCCGTTTTCACAGCTCAGCCCCCTTTCGTCACACATTCTTCCTCTTTCAGCTTCTCACAGATTTCTCTGTTATTAGGTTTAAATTTTTGTCTTTTTGTTAACTTCCACCAAATCAATTGAAAACTCTAATGATGGGATTTCTGGAGAGGATGAGGCTAAGGGTCAGGGTGGGGACTTAACTTTAGGGCTATGGTTATTTAAAAAATGTATCTGCTTGTTTTGGATCCCATCTGGTAATTTATTTGTCAATTATCTCAAAACACGTTTTCCGTCTCTAATTTTTGCATAAACCTATCTAATTGCGAATAAATCTATTAACGATCATTTCCACATTGTCTGCTCTGAGGCAATACCAGTTCCTATAGTTTCCATCCTGGTAAATCTCCTCTACACCATCTTCAGTGCCAAGATATCACTCATAGCGTAGGTGTAATTGCTGCTAGTTAAGCCATTAAAGCCACACAGCTTGTCCCGTTTGGACACTGTTGAACTTCCTCTTTTTGTCGAGTTCAGACAATCCGTCCCTCAGTTCAGGCCTCAGAGTGTTTGCACAAACTGCAGATTCTCAGTGGGTGGGGGTGTTGATGACAGTCGTTCCAAGAAAAGAGAACATGACCAGTTCTGCTATTCTGTGGTCAGCGTAGAGAGAGCCTGAGACTCAGCTTTTGCCCGTGTCACAGTGAAGTGCATGATTCAAGATCACAGAGATCAGTCAGATGGAGTGCACGAGTGAGGAGCAGCTCCTCAGATCTTCTCCGTATGGTTTCGCTCCAAAGACGTGGAATCCCACAGAGATACACCCACTCTCCTCCACTGGCTGCTTCTCAACAGCTGTTCAAAGTAGTCAAGATGAAACTGATCTTATCCATCCTCGGTGAGTGTGGTTGCTAATCTTATATCCCAAATTCGCCTCGGAATCCTGTTTTAACCTCAGCTGTTATTTAACCCTCTATTCTGCTCCTTGACCTCTTCCACCTTTCATATCCGTCGCACTATCAGTACCACCTTCAGCCTATCTGAACCAATATTGTGAACTCCATCCAACACTAACTCCGCCTCACTCACTTACTTGCTTCCTGCAAGCCATGCTTCAATTCCCTCGATCAGTTTCCTAGTCCGTATCATCTATATCACCATCCCTAGGGTTAGTGGTAGGCTACAGATCCTACACTGTTCACATTAGGACGTCCATATGCCGCTATATGCGCTGTATGAAATGTAATTATTGTTGTTGTTGTACCTGACAGAGAGAGGAGAGAGAAGAGGAATAAGGACAGAATAGAGAGTAGAGAAGGAAGAATAATAGCAGTGAGTTGAAAACAGAGGGGAATTTCTCTGGCGGGTGACTGCACAACAATTGACCATAGTCTTAAAATTAGAACCATGCCATTTAAGCGTTAAAGCAGGAAGTATTGTTTTTCACTCACGGGATTGCAAGAAGCTGGGTTTCCCTCTTTTTAGATGTACTGAATGCTTCATCCATTTATCCTTTCAAGAAATAGATTGGAAAATGGTGGTTAACTAGGCGTATTAAGGAACATGTGCAGAAATTTGAATTCAAAGCATTAGTAGACACACATACACACGCGTGCGTGTGTATGTGTGTGCGTGTGTTTGTGTGCGTGTGTGAGACTGTGTCTGGCGGGGCATGGGGGTTCTGTGAAAGCTATTTGTGTTAAGTCACAAATGGAGTTCTTATTGTATCGTTGCAATGTCTCGCTCACCATTGTTATGGTAGGGCATTTTTCGCTCCCATTCTTGAGCCTTTATGGTGCTGCCCCCAGATAGTTGCCCCGTAGTTAATTACCTTAACGTAGTGAGAGACCAGGCAGATCAGCTACTTAATTGTGTAAATTACTGTATTATTAATTCGTGCCAGACTGCACTGGCTCCCTGTCGCAGAGAGTACCATTTTCCAGATCCTCATGCTTGTATTTGAATCCATCAACTCCTCTGGATCCCCTACCACTTTGGCCTCCCCTCCTCAGAATATTACCCATTGCCTTCGCTCCACTGAGCCTGCCCTCCTCCTGGTCGCCCGAATTGTCCGCTCCACCATTGGCGGCCGTGCCTTCAGCCACTAGACCCCGAGGCTCTCGAACTCCCTTCCTCACTCTTTTTGCCTCGCCCCCTCCTTTCGTATTTTCAGGTCTCGGTTAAAGACATTTCTTTTCGACCGCGCTTTCGGCCACCGTCTTCTCTCTCCACGTGGATTGCCCCGGGATCCGTTATTGGGAAGAGCTCTGAGACGCCATTCGGCATGAAGCACGCTACAAATCCTTGTAATTGTTGTTGTTGTTCCATTCCCTGTTCTTATCATGGTTTTTTTTTTCTTGTATAGTGATATTTCTGGAGAGAAAGATGGTGGAATCTGCAAGTAAGATTGTTATTTTATTTCTCTCAAAACACAAAATAGTTTCCCTCAATCCTTTAGTTCGAACGTTAAAAATCAGCTTCTTTCAAATCTGGTCAATCCTTTTAGCAGAATCCTTCCACCAGTGTGGCATCCATATTCATTTAGCACTGATGCCCTGAAAGCAATGTGGGGTACCTTCTGACTTTTAGCTTATCCTATGTTTATCCAATCTTGTCCTGTGATTCTTCGTGGATTGTTGATTCCTCTCCCGCACCTCGTTCTTCTTACAGTTTATGTCACTCCTCGACCTGCTACTACTTTTCATTTATTTCCTGTATTTTCTTCGCTGTATTTTGTTTGATTTCTCAAGATATTCGTCTACGTATCGTTCCTTGTTCATATTGTACATATTAGGATTACGTTTACTTAACATACTGCTGCATTTTTACTTTGATCCATCCTTCTGTTTTTAGTTGTCTCTCCCTTTTTTAAAGTTTGTTTTCCCTACTTTTGCACTTGACACTTAATCTTCCAATATATTCATCTCTGTACCTATGTTCTGAGTTTTGTGTCCAGGCACATTAAACCATCTCTTCATATTCTGCACAACGTCATTTGTGTTGGTGTTTGTCCTTGGTTATCTGAAATAAAATAGAAGTTGATGGGAAAACTCAGCAAGTCGGCAGCACCCTTCGAACGCAACCTGTTCTGAATGTGTGTCGTGGACCCGAAATGTTGATTCTCTTTCCTTTCTCTATGGATGCTGCCTGACCTGCTGAGTTTTACAAGTAACTTCTGTTTCTGTTTCAGGTTACCAGCGTCTGTAGTATTTTATATTTTGTCTCAGGTCATTGTTGGTATAATACTGCAGTATACTTGTAAGGCTCTTTGCTCCATTCCTTTGATTCGTGGAACTTGTAGTAAGGTGTACTGTACTATACAAACCAATGTGTTCTGTTTTAAGAAAAATTCAGGACTAGCCATTTGTGTGGCGCATTTTCACTGATTAATTCCTAAATCTTACCTGGCTAATATTTATTCATTCTTGTCTATCACGCTTCCTGCAGCTGTGTAATATCCTTATGCTATTTGGCTATCATTTGAGGTACAGCCCCCTACAATAAAAACAATTCTCAGTATAACTGAACAAATTTCTTGCCATTTTTTCCATGCCACGTTTTGTATCTAAGTCGCCTTTAAATTTCATGCCTTCCTCTCTTTAATGTCTCACACATCCTCTGATTTGTCACATAACTAATGTTTGTCTCTATATATTTTATTCTGCGTTCCAAACCTGATAAAGTATTGTATTTTCTGTTCATTATGTATTACTAATTCTATATTATCTCCCTTGGATACGCCTAATTTCGCTACTCTGACCACTCTTTTATTTTTTCCACTAATGAACACCATTAATGTATCTTTACTTTCTCTATCTTTTCCGTATTTGGTTCTCCAACTTTTACATATACTTGCCATGTGTTGTAGGTAGGAGAATAGGATAGGTTTAATATAGACTGAAAAGCGTATTCAGCACAAAGTATTGAGAACTTGAATTAAAAGTGAAAAACGACAAAATGTCTGAAATGCAAGATAAAGGAATGCGGACAAAATGTATAGCATGCACTAACAAGCTATTCAAGGCCAGTACCAGTATATTCCTGAGATAAGTTGAGCTTTCTAGACAGGACAAAGAGAATAACACATTATCTAATTTGGGACATAGTTCAGATAAAGTCAACGGTGATTTTCAGAGAATAGTTTAATTGGGCTCAGGTCAAGCGAAGAACTAGAGAAGGAGAGAGGGTACTACTGGTTGGTGTGAGTATAACGGAGATTGACCATAGTACTGAACAATACCTGGATAAATCAGCCTTCTGCAGAATTCATTGGGTATTACTCTGAGTCTCGAACCATGTTATATTATATATTGAAGGTGAATTTACTATTAGATAACAATCTTTAATCGTTTGTGTATTTCGTATATCATACTTATTGTAATAATATCATTTACACATTTACCAGGCTTGTTGGGTTCTGATTCTCGGGATGTGAAAACCCAATAGATGCTATCACGCTGGTCAGTGTCCCTATATCTAACTTGCACTAAATTAGTTTCCTTTCTTCCAGACACCTCAAATATCCACCCACAACCACCCATTCACTTTTGATTTTATTTTGCCTCGATATTTTACTTCTCTTCTTGTTCACTTTCACTGTAATCTACAGCCGAGGTGTCCCCTTTCATATTCCCTTGGTTTAGATTTCTAGTTCTGGCTCCCTTCAAATTATTTGACCTCTTATACTGTCTTCCATCTGTTTGCGTTGTGATTTGGATCTGCTATAAAACCTTTGATTTACTTATCAATTTCTGCATAAACATGTAACGCCCATATCATTGCACTGACAGCATTATTTTGTAGCTGTTGCTCAACTCCTGAAATGGAGATCTAATCCAAATATGTCGCATTTTCCAATTGGTTTGGCCTACCACTTGGCTCGTATATTCTCTGCATTTCATATGCTTCACCTGCCATATGCCAGCTTTTCCAGTTGGACAGTCCAGCTGCTGCCATTTCTGTTGATATCACTGTGTTTCTCAAACTTTTATTCAGCTCTTTGATCTGGTTAACTTTTTTGCAAATTGTACAGCCACAGTAATTTAATTTCGCGTTCATCTAGTATGCTTAGGGTAATCAAAATCTGGTCACAATTCGCTGTGTCTATTAGTCTTCCACTGATATAATTTTTACTTCGCAATATTAATACTGCACAGTACTAATTGAATGAATCTATAGTGCCCGCATTTCCTTTTCGAAACTTAAATTGAACAATTATCACGTTCGTTTTGATACAACATCCTTCCCTCATTGTATTCGTCATCTCATTCAACAACAGCAAGAACAGCAACAAAATTACATTAGTAGAGCGCATTTCACGTCGACTGGACATCCTAAAGCGTTGTCCTGTCTGATCGCGACCGGAGCACGTGGGGAAGGGTCGGGGTAGTGCGAGGGGAAGGAGAGCAGGAGAAATAGAAGAGCTAGTAGGGCTGCATAAAGCACGTTCAAAGAAGATCTTGAGGCGGGCCTTGAAGAATGAAAGAGAGGAAGTGAATCGAAGGGATTGCGGGATGGAGTTCCGCAGTATGGGACAAGAGAGGCTGAATGCCAGGCCACCGACGGTGGGGGCGGGGGTAGGGTAATGGTCTCCGAGCAGGTCTGATTCTGCTGAGCGGACGGGACGTGTGGGCTGGTACGGAGAGAGCAATTCGGAGAGATAGTCGGGGGCAAGGCTGACAATTGTCTCGAAAGTGTGGACAAAGATCTTGAATTCAATCCTTCGTGGGATGTGGAGCCAGTGGAGACGGGCGAGGGTGGGAGTGATGTGGACGTGGTTTCTGGTGCGGGTGTGTATACGAGACGCAATATACTGAATGACGTGCAGCCCATCAAGGGAGGAACTAGGAAGGCCGACGAGGAGAGAGTTCCCGTTGTCGAGCCTGGAAGTCACAATAGTGTAGTTGAATGTTCAGTTTAGTGGGGGGTGAAGTACTGGCTGAGTCTGGCAATATTGCGGAGGTGGTGGAACGCTGTACCGGTCATGGAGCGGATATAAGGGAGGAAGGCTCTGCCCTGCTCCACGTCCACCGCCCAAACCGCTCTAATTTGGTAGCCAGGCTCATAGCCTATATCCTCGCACACTGTGGAATTCCATCCAGCAATCCCTTCGCCTCACTTCTCTCTTTCCTCCTTGAAGTTCTGCCTTAAGACCTTTATCTTCGCCCGTGCCTTCTGGTCCCCTCCTACCTCTCCCACTCTCCTACTCTGCTTCCCATTCCCCTTCCCCTTCCCAGACTCTCCCCACCCAACCACCCCCGCCTGAGTCACGACATGATTGTTCAGCGACTTTGGAAGTCCTCCCGAACTCAGACGCGATCTATCAATTTGTTTTGTTGTTGTTGCTGTTAGAAACAATGCTTGATTGTATGTCACATCAGTCGCAGCAAAAATCTTTCCTTTTGTTTTCAATGGTTACCCACAAAGTAAACTCGCAATGTGACAGATACACCCCCATGTATATTGGGTGACTTGAAGTTAAAAGAAACCAAAATCTTAATGCTTTGTGTGATATTTTGCAGGAAACGTGAGGCTAATGGGTGGCAGTGGCCGATGTGCTGGGAGAGTGGAGATTAACTACAGTGTACAATGGGGCACAGTGGATGACGTTGGCTGGGATATGCTGGACGCGGCTGTGGTGTGTAAGGAGCTGGGCTGCGGTTTAGCGCTTTCAGCACCAAGAGGATCTCACTTCGGAGCAGGATCCGGTCCGATTCGGATGTATCCTTTCCAATGCAGAGGAAATGAGTCTGCTTTGAAGGAATGTAAATTAGGGACTCGGAGTTACCACACACCGTCACACAACATTCATGCCAGCGTTATATGCACAGGTAAGTAATACTTGCTTTGGTCATTACCTCGATCTCGAAGGGGATGTGGGTTGTATGGCAATACAGTAGGATCACTATGAATCGAATGGATTGGGGGTATTCAGCACAGTTCTGGATGAGCACGGCGAGTTGCGAATATTGAGGGTAAGAGCAAGTGGCGGTTCTATACCACGTGTACTAAGCACGGGTATGTTATTGTTGGGATAAACAAAGTGGTTGATGAACAAAGCAGGGTGAGAAAATTGTGGGGGTTGGGGGGCAGTTTTTGGCTGAAAGCAGTTGAATGAGCACTACGGTCTGATAAAGTTGAGGTGGGGTGTCAGTGAAAGCAGAAATCACCATGTGGTGCGGTGTGTGCACAGGTAGTGAGCGGCGACCAGAGGTTGGGCAGCCTTTTTGGGGGTAGCACTACGGAGATGTGTTGTGCCTTGTTATAGGAAGTTCTGTGCGTAGTGTTCTGTGCCTGAAATGAATAAAAAGAACCTGCCGGTGTTGTGGGTGAGGGTTCTGTCATTGGGGGAGCGACAGTGCTTGTCGGGGATTTGTTCTCCTTGGGGTTTGTTGTGCCTGGCACAGTAGTAATGGGGACCTCGGATGTGCTTCTATGAATTGCTGCGACCTGCAGATGTGTAAGTGCTGTGCCTATGGGATGTTGCTGTGAAACTTATGTGAGTGCGTTTGTGTTTTGGCGTTTTGTCTGGGGGGTTGTATACAGATGGTTGCTGTGCACCATGGGAGTAGTTGGGTGTGGGGGGAGTATTTGCCTGGATGGTGCTGCCGTGCCTGGTAGTGTAGGGTTGGAGACTGTTAGCTTGGTTGAGTGGCATGTTGAATGTGAGTTGGTCCGTATCCTGCGGTCCTTTGGCAGGTAGAGCGTTCAAATAACAATTTAATGTTGGATGCTAGAGAAGCTGGAAATATTCTGTTTGGAACAGAGAAGTTGAATGGAACAGGATGTAGAATGCTTCATTCCAATAGCTGGTTCGTTATGGTAACCCAAGAAAAAACTGCCCACTGATGGTTGCGTCAGTTAGCTGAGGAACCTGAACTAAAATAGTTACTAAAAGTAACCGAGCGGAGGAGAGAACATGTTTTTGTCACACAGCGGGTTGTACCTGGCATGCATTGCCTGAAGTGTTGGTGGAAGCCCGAATCGACAAACAACTTTGTAGATGGAAGCAAGCAATTGTTTGGGGAAGAAAAGCAATGGTAGAGTGGAAGAATGTAGTGCATTTTCGTAGCGCTTTTCCAGGTGGTGGCACAGATACGATGGGGTCGATGGGCATACCTCTGTGCTTTGTAATTATTCGATTAAGTTAACTAACAATACAAAATATAATAAAGAATAATACAATATAATGCAAAACAAACTAATATAAATTATAATAAGATACGCTATAAAAATCTAATAGGAAGTATAAATTAAGTATAATAATCTGTAATATAATTATATAAAAAGTTCATTGTCATATTGAAAAACGTTTCGTATTGTATGACACCACCAATCACTGCAAACATCAACGTTATTTTCATAGTTGTTGTACTGTTTGCCTTGGAATCACTGTCGTAATGTGCCAGATACCCTTCATTATATATTTGCCGAAGAGAAGTCAAACGATAAGTTTAACGAGAAGTTAAAAGGCACCAAAGTTTCAAGATTGTGTGTGATATTTTGCAGGCAATGTGAGGCTGGTGAATGGCAGTAGCCGATGTGCTGGGAGAGTGGAGCTTTACCATGATCGACAATGGGGCACAGTGGATGACAACGGCTGGGATATGCAGGAGGCGGCTGTGATGTGTAAGGAGCTGAGCTGTGGTGGCGCACATTCAGCTCCAGGAGCAGCTCACTTTGGAGCAGGATCCGGTCCTATTGTGAAGTATCAAGTTCAGTGCAGAGGAAGTGAGTCCGCTCTGAAATATTGCAAATCAAGGACCTGGAGAGACACCTACACACTGTCACACAGATATGATGCCAGCGTCATTTGCACAGGTAAAATATACTTCCTCTGGTGATAACCTCGATCGTATAGGGGTAGTGTGTGATGTGTAACTGTGTGGTGTGTCGTGAGTGGAGTGGTTCAGAATAGATTGTGTGTGGTGTGCAGCACAATGGTGGATGGGCACAGCGAGCTCTATATTTTGTCGGTTCAGCACCGGGAGTATGTGCACGAGTGCGATTATTGCGATAAACATGAGAATAGTGAACAAAGCAGGTTGAGTAAAATGGGTGAGGGTGCGGGTTGGCTGAAAACAGGTGATTGAGCGCCTCGGTCTGAGCACGTTGGGGTGGGGTGGTAGTGCAGGCAGAAACGACCATGGGTCTGGGTAGCGGTGTGTACAGTTATGGAGCGGAGACCATATGTTGGGCAGCCCATATGGGGGTCAAATCAATTGGGATGCTATAGGCTGGCATAAAGTAAACGGTAGGATGAGTACCGGGTTTGTTACAAAGTGGAATATGTGCAGGTGATGTGTGTATATAGGGGAGTGAGCAAGGCTGGTGGGGCACATTGGGAAATAAATACAGCGTTGTGTTCACGGGGGACAGCACCAGTAGTTTGAGCAAAGGGCAGCATGTTTGGTGGGAGCCTAGGCGTGTCCACAGGGAAGATAGAGAAAAAAAGATAAACACCGCGATGGCTGAGGACACAAGAGGTTTGTACACAAGTGGTTTGTACAGGGGTGAGTTCAGAGGACTATTGATATTCAGTACGATTTCACGCCGAATTCAATTTCACTCCAGGGTTTCCTTATTCACTTTTGACATCATGTATTGTTATTTTATCCAAAACACAATGTAAGTTCACACAGTCCTTGATGTTCAACTTTAGCAATCAAAATCTTTCAAATCTGCACAGCAAATTTCCCAGTAACCTATAATAATTGCACCTTCCACATTCAGTTCTCACTTATGCCCTTGAAGGAAGATGCAATATGAATTACACAATCTCAAAGACAAATCTTGCAATGGGTACAACATGTGCCGAGATTGATTCTCCAATAAACTTTTGTGGACAGATTCGCAATCTCTCTCTTCACCTCCGTCTGCGAAGCAGGGATTGCATCATCATGCAATCCACAGGCTATGTTGATACGACCCTTCACTGGCATGTGCCTCGGGATGCTATCACTTGTGAAGTCTGCTGTGTAATGCAAGCTTTTCTCCTTGAATTTTCAGCAGCTTCTGACATCCTCCGACGAGAAGGAACTCTATAAATGTAATTATATTGTTGTCGATGCCGCTGTGGCTTCTGCATGTCATCGTTTACATCTGGTGTTTGTCAAACTATCAGTTTGGAAGCTGTGGGGAGGGGCTGCGCCAGGGTGCAACAACAACAACAGCTTCGATTTATAAAGCGCTCTCCACGCCGGACGGCGTATCAGTACTGGCTCGGTCTTGGTGTGTGAAGGGATGTGTTTGCGGTGTGAGTGGTGTACTCAATGGGGAGTATTTTATGGACTTTGGATGTTTGTACCCGAAGTCTAATAATATACTGTATAAAATTATAATAGTAAAACATGAAGCATAATTATATTGCATTCTTCGTTCCATATTGGACCCATTTGATACAAGCATAGCTGCAAAGCCTACAGATTATATTTGAATAAAATTTTAGTTTCACATCGAAGCGCATTTTGAACCGATAGAAACTCCGTGAGCCAATCTTTCCCATTCTTGCTCGACTCCATTGGCTTCTGATCATCCAGAGGACCGAATTCAAGACCCTGATCTTCACATTTATAGCCATCCACAACCTTGCCCACCGTATATCTTTGACCTCCTATCCCCTTACCAACTCGCTCTTCCCCTCCGAATCAACAGCGTCTGGCCTGCTTCACTTCCCCCGACCCATCCGTCCAACCGTCGGCGGACGAGCCTTCAATCGCTCTGCTCCTAACCTCTGGAAGTCCATCCCGAAGTCTATTCGCCTCGTACCCTCTCTGGCCTCATTCAAGTCTCGCCTCAAGAATCGGCTCAGCGATGGGGATATCGGCAAACCCTCCTTCCTCCCGCTCATCCACTGTACTCAGCTCGGTTATAAAACAGTAATTTTATAGCACCTTGTGACGTCTCCCCTACGCGAACGATGCAATAGAAGCATAATTTTGTTGTTGATGTTGTTGTTTTTGTTGTTGTACTGTATGTCACACGCAGTCATCATATCATTTGTTATTGTTCCTGTATACGTAACCCCCATACATCCTCCCAATGTGATATACACCTTCCTATGCCCATTGGGTAACTAGAGATCAAACCAGAACCAAACTATTGATATTATTTGCGATATTTTACAGAGAATGTGAAGCTGATGAATGGCACGAGCCCGTGTGCCGGGAGAGTGGAGCTTTACCACGATGGACAATGGGGCACGGTGTCTGGCTATCATGGCTGGGGTATGAAGGCCGCGGCTGTGGTGTGTCAGCAGCTGGGTTGTGGATCTGCGCTCTCAGCACCAGCAGGAGCTTACTTTGGGGAAGGCTCAGGTCCCATTGTGACGTACGGTGTTCGGTGCACAGGGAGTGAGTCTGATCTGAGTGAATGTTCCTCAGCGCCCTGGGGTCACTATTCAACGAATCACAACTATGATGTCGGCGTCATCTGCTCAGGTACAGTGCTCTTTCTTTGATCACCAACTCAGTATTGTGCAGGAGGTGGGAGCACAGTGGGTGGGGAGTTTGCAACTTCGGGAGTAGAATTGAGAAACTGTGAGGAGAGCACATTGGTGGGACCTTTGGGGTTAAGAAACGGTGTGGAGAAAACCGGCAGAGAGAGCTTGCCGGGGGTTGGAATTCAAAATTGGGTTGGAAACAAAATTCAACTCTGACTGACATTTCACAGTGTATTTCATCAATGTGATGTCAAAAGCCGTTTAACTGACATCAAGCTGGGAGTGTTAGACTAAGTGGAGAGAATTAAAACACTCTCAAAGAATTAGGTCGTGATAACGATCTGAAATGAGGGTAAAAAGGAACGAATCAGAGAATCGATTACATGCAGATAATTCGCAAAATGGTAGAATGTATGAAAGTCTGATCCCAGTATTAGGGTGTTGGTGTTGGGGTTTGGTGATTGTGTTGGAAAGGTGGTGGGGGTGAAGTTGTTGCTGATAGGGAGGGTGGGGTGGCTTGAAGGCTGATATTCAGTTGTGGGGACGGGTAAGTGAAACAAGTTGTTAAACACTGAATGAAATGAGTGACTTTTAGTTGGAGTTTGAGGAGGTCGCATAGGTTGTTGGGTAAGGCGATACTGTGGAGGTTGTGAATGTGACAAGCAAGATCTTGATTATAATTTCCTGGAGACTGACAGCCAAACATTCCAATTATAATTACACGATAGACGGTCAGACCAGTTAGAATAACTATCTTCTGTTTTCACATCAAGTCTCGGGATCTTGAATGTCTGTGTGACCAGTTCATATGCACAAATACTGTTCTGTATCTCATCCAATCTTGTGGGTATTTGTAATGTGCCTCTTTTCCAGTGTCAGCCTGATTTGTGATCTTAAAGTCATTGATGCGTGATATAGAAACAGAGCCACCCCACTCAGATCTTTAGCCACACATCCATACTGGTAACGAATCTCAGAGAGTAAGTAATTAATAGCTGATGAAATCAGAGTTTGATCACAGTACATTGTTCTGCTCATCATAAATCGGAAACAGAAACAGTCTCACAAGCTGCGATTGGGACGATTGTCAATACAAATGTTGACTGTCGCTCTGAACAGATCAGAGCGAGTATTTGTGCAATTATCTTTACTCAATTGTATTTCCAGAACCGCTCCAGAACCCTAACATTTCCCTGAAGCCAGCATTCCGTGTGTTTATGAGAGGGGAAAGCGTTGAGATCTCGTGTACTGGAAATTATCCTGGCAGCACATTCTCTTTATACAGAGGCAGCGTGTTGATGAAATCATATACAGCTCCAGAGAATAAGAACACTGTCGCATTCATCACATCGTACATCAGTGTTGGAAATTACTGGTGTATATATACCAAACGTATAGAAGGCCAAGAGTTTACATCACCGGAGAGCGAGCGAGTGGAAATCTCTGTCGTTGGTAAGTGCAGTGTAAAACCTCACTCAATAACCTGCTTGTCTTTTCCCAATTACATAATCACGATAAGTAGAATATTTGCTTTCGATATCAGCGATGACTTGCTATTGTTTTATGCATCTCAAAGTGCCAAACAGAAAACTTTATTAATTGTGTATTTTTGATATTATCATTCCTGAGTTTTAATTCCAGATACGCTCCAGACACCCACAATTTCCCTGAACCAACCCTCTGGTGTGTATTTGAGTTGGGAACGCTCTGAGATCTCGTGTTCTGGGAATTATCCTGACAGCATATTCTCTTTCTACAAAGAAAGCACTGTTACTAAATCAAAAACGACTATACAGGGCCGTTCAACAGCAACCTATACCTCGACACGGATCATTGAAGGAAAATACTGGTGTCAATACACCAAACAAATAGGCAGCCGAGTCTTCACGTCACCAGAGAGCGAGCGAGTGACATTCTGTGTGCACGGTAAGAGCGGGAGCCTGGACTTTCTCAGCAATCTGTAAAATCTCACGAGATACGTGAGATTGTGTTATGACTAGTTACAATAATGACAATAACTGCATTAGATGGAACACGCTTGAGACTCTCCAAACTCTCCTGACCCTGATGCAGTTGGCACGTGGGGAGGAGTGATAGGTGGCTCAGTTGATGTTTTGTTTAGCAATTGATTGGAGTAACTAGTTCTGTGGAGATTGAGGAGTTCAAATATGTCGTTAGGCGAGACAATGTAGATTGTAATAAAGGTTCTTGATCTGCTTTCGCTTTCACTGGGAGGCCATTTTCCCAAATGTATCTGGAAAATACAATGGGCCACCAGGGAAGGTCTTTTCAGTTTATCCATCGAATTACGGGATCTTTAACCGTTACAGCCTTCACCCACCTCCTCCACATGGCCAGACTTGGCCATTACCCCACGTTGCCGAAACACTCATTCACGAATTAATCACATCTAGGATCCACTACTGGAACTCTCTCCTCATCGGCCTTCCCAGCTTCTCCCTTCACAAGGTGCACATTATTCAGAAATCAGTACTCCCGCATTCGGCTCCGAGACTACGCCAATCCCAGCCTCGCACGTCTCCACTGCTCCATTCAGCGGACTCTGGACTGCCGCGTCTCTCCCGCCCGAACCGTCCTACCATCGGTGTCCGTGTTTTCAGCCTCTCTGCCCCTAAATTCCGGAACTCCGTCCGATATCTCTTTTCCTCGCTTCCTCCCTTTCGTCCATTAAGGTCGGTTTCAAGGCCTTCCTCTTCGACCGTTCCTTTTTTTTTACTGCCCCGCTAAATCACCACCTTTCATACTATCCTTCCACCTTTCACAACTCCCCTGCCCCGCCTGTTCGTGTCCCGACGTAACTGTTCAGCGAATTGGGACGTCTTCCAGACGTGAAAGTTGCTATATAAATGTAACGTTGTTGTTGTGCGCTGTCCTTGTGAGCAAGAAATAGATATATTTGGAGTTAAGTTCTCATGGAAGGGTTAATATGGCTGCCATATTCCCCTCGTCACGAGCTGCAATGAAGGATACTCCTAGATGGTAACATCAAATTTCCTGAATTGTGAGTTTGAACCCAGAACCGTCAGACGCAGACATGATCGAGCAAGTCAAGAAATGAGACTGACACAAAATTTCTGAGAACATTATCATAAGCTGGTGAAACCCACTGCTAATTATAGACATTACATCTTCCTTGTTTTAAATCACTCAAAAAAAAACAAATGTTACTCTAGGATTCAGCTACGTTAAATGTCGACATTTGTGCTATTTGTCACAGACCAGATCAGTTCGTTGTCCAGCAGGTGTTTGTGACATTATGTTTTCTGCACTTTTAATTTCAGATCCTCTGCCGAAACCCACGATTTCCCTGAACCAAGCCTCTGGTGTGTTTGCAAAAGGGGAACGCGCTGAGATCTCGTGCTCTGGGATGTACGCTGGCAGCGAATTCTATTTCTACAAAGGCAGCACAGTTATCACATCAATAGATGCTACACAGGGTCGTTCAACAGCAACGTATATCTCAACACAGATCATTGCGGGAAGCTACTGGTGTCACTATACCAAAGAAATACGCAAACGAGTGTTAGATTCACCAGGGAGCGAGCGAGTGACTATCTCTGTACACGGTAAGAGTGAGAACCTTGACTCCCTCAATAGTCTGTAAAATCTCACACAATGAGAGATTTTGGGTGTGTCTGAGCTGTGGGTGGAATTGAGCTCGTGGTGGTTTTGAGGTGGTAGTGAAGGCTGAGCTGTGGTTGGGTGCTCAGCTGGTGAGTTGGGGCTGTACTGATGTTGCGTCTAAGCTGAGTATCAGGCCAGTGATTCGAACCATCTCAAACCACATTGTGTCAAGCTGTGTCTCTTAAAATCTCAGTTGGATTCACTGGCCGCGATCATTATCGTGTCGTATGAAGAGACGCCTGTAGATCAGATGAGACGATCATAAAGGCTTCCCGTCATCCTGATCAAATCTGGAACTGTGCCTAGCATCGACTCAATGCCCTTCTTCGACTCTCCGATTCCACGTCTCTACGTCTCTGCCGCCCTCCATCTGTGTAATGGAAAACTTGCCGGGGTCTGCAGTACAACCCATCCCCCTGTTACGGTCCTGTACTCCAAGCGCTGAAACAAGTTAATGGTCAATTTAACTCTGAACTGAACATTGTCCCTCTCGCTTTTTGATTGTTTATGACCTGATCTTTGCCGTATTTTCATTCCAGATCCGCTCCAGAAACCCAACATTTCCCTGAACAGTGATTCCTGGGAAATTATGAAAGGAGGTACCGCTGAGATCTCGTGTTCTGAGAGTTATCCTGGCAGCACATTCTCTTACTACAGAGACGACGAGTTCATCACATCACGCCTAGCTACAGAGAATAACAACACGTCGACATTCACCTCATCAAACATCAGTGCAGGAAATTACTGGTGTAAATATACTGCACACATATGCGGTCGGAAGTTCACATCACCAGAGAGTGAACGAATGGGAATCTCTGTGCGGGGTAAGAGTAAAATCTCACACAATAACATGGACCATTTGGACCATTTAGTGCTGCTCCTCATGTAATCACCCTTTACACCGGTGCATCATATTTCCATGTTGCCTCCTGGTGTTACCTAGAGTGTTTGACACGGACAGAAACCCATCCTCACGATAAAATAATTTACAATCCAAACTCGCGAGCGACATCGCACGTGGAATGTTTTTAATAATTCTTTCCTTTGTTCCAAACTGGAGCCACAAAAAAATTATCTCGTCCCGTCGGTGGAAGCCAGCAGTGATTGTCCTGCCCTGCCCCTCAGTGGTTAGAGCGCTCACCTTACAAACGAGAGACGTAGATTCAATTACAGGTCAGGGCGAAACATTGGGCAAGTTTCCTTACTCCACACACATGCCGAATAATAATAGCTCTAAAAAAGTAAAAAGTTGGTCTCTTCAATCCACAACTGTTTGTGGAACCCTGCTGTGCGCAATTGGCTGCAGCGTTACGCCGAAAAAATTACAGTCAATTCACTTTTTAGTTTTTTTGTCTGTGAAGCGCTTTGAGACGTCCACAAGATGTCTAAAGTGTTACATCAAATGCAAGGATTACTATTATTGTTGCTAACCACGAGACACTATTACTTTTACACCAGATCACGCTTTGTGCATAACAACTGATATTTGACGAGCTAAACCACGAGTTGTTTCTCATGTGGACAGAGTGGAGGGATTGAGGCTATTGTAATTCGATTATGAAAATTTATGTACGCATTGACATATCTGTCGCACCTTACCATGCAGATACATCAATAGAAGATTGTACGACAATGGGGTGTTTAATTTAATGATTTGTCTTCTTATATTAACTTTTCAAACTCGACAAGTAACACTTTTCAATTTTCCCTCTCCAGCAAGCTGGACCTGGAAGCAAACAGCAAGACTGATAGTGGGGATTGTCACTGCGATAATGACCACTGTGCTTATTCTGTGATTATGTGTGTATCAGAGAAGTGAGTGTTCACTATTGTCACTGAATATAGCGTAGTATTGTTGGGACTGAAGGAAGACGCATAATTGGAGTCAATAGCTCTCTGTTTCCATCAAGTGTATTTCTGTAGATTGTTACATGAGAACTGAGATACCAAGCTAACAATGAAGATTACAGAGAAATTCAAGACACCAATAATAATGATAGTAAAGAAAATATTGATGATAATGACAATAGTTACAATAATAATATTCATCATAATATCGCAAAACCAGCATTAGTAATACAGGTAATTAGTCATTATTAGTGTTAAAGTAATTATAGCAATACATTTTCCATTCGATATTGTGCTCTCTAACTCTTCTAGACATCTCAAACAAATTCAGAGCATATACTATCAGGTGACCTGACTACATGTTTTTTGACTCAGATGCCAATTGTGCACAGCAGTTTCACAACCACAACCTTGGATTGAGTGACCCGATAATTTTTATGTTGTTAACTTTTGAATGATTATTATCCGATAGAAATTGTTGCCATAATTCGGCTAACTGGGCTACTTCTGATTTAGATTTTTTGTTATTTCTGTTGTTGATATTGTGAGATAAACAGAGGCGACTGAATTGAGAACAATTACCCAACACTTTATGCTGCAGTGATACATATCTAGATATATTGCTTATCAAGCTGTTGAAAGGGTCTATGTGTCTATGTTTGTGGAGGGGTGGGGGTGTGGGGTGGGCGGGGTGGGGCAGTTAAAGGAAAGTGCTATTGACAAAGATCGCTTATGAATTGTTTTGACACTTGAAAAATGGGGAGGTTTATCAATAATAATATTGCAACAATATACAAGCACTTAATCATTTTTAACCTTTATTACATTTTGTATTTGCAGGCAAACAGAAAAGCGCTGTGTAAGTACATTGCTTCACTTCCCCCATTCTGTGTAGTATCCGCATCTTGTCTGTGTTGTTGCTCGCTCCCTCACTGAAGCTCTCTATTGTAATCTGATTCCTTGCCCACTCTCTGTATCTCTCTCTCCCTAATATATCTCACCCCGTTCCAGCTGCAAACTAGAGATCTCTACTCTGATCCAATTGCTTGGTATCCCTCCATCGTGTTCACCCAAACACTAACCGTCAGGAGTTAGAAGGGCAGGACATGCACTGAGGATAAAGGATTCGTGCGCCCATTTTGCAAGGCAAATCCCTAACTGCGGTCCTAACTGCTCTAGCAGAAATCAGCTTGAGCGACAGAGATCCAAATTTTAAACGATGAGCTTTTAGCTGGTGAGATTCTAGCCAGATGCATAATTTGAGGTCAGCAACCACACCCTGACAATTGTCAGTTTGTGATCAAATTCAAGGTCCTCATCCTCATCCTCAAGACGATTCACGGCCTTGTTCTCGCCTATATCTCCGACCTGCAGTCTCCCTATTGGCCCGCCGTCCCCTCCACTAAGCAAGATCTGGCCTGCACCACGTTCACCTCCCCAACCGCCCAACATCAGTGGCTGGGGCTTTCAGTCTCTCTGCTCCCACCCTGTGGAACTCCATCCCGCAATCGCTTCGCCTCAATTCATCTCTTTCCCCCTTCAAGGCCGGTCTCAACAACTTCCTCTTCGACCGTGCCTTCTGTTACCCTCCTAACCTGCTCTCCATCCCCATCCCACTACACCGACCAACTCCGCCCCCCGCTTGGGTCGCGACCTGATTGTTTGGGGCTTTCGGACGTCTTTCCGACGCGAAAGGCGCTCTGCCAACGTAACTTTTTAGTTTTTGTTGCTTATTCCTCACTACACTCAGGTTGGCAGAGATACTGGATATACATTACTAACACAGGAATTGCCACCAGCAGGATTAGTGACTAGAATTCATAATCAGGAAGATGAGTTCGCAGAAGTCAGATACCTGGCTGTCCCAGAACAAAAATAATTTAAACTGAAAATATGCAAAGTGAATTCGGAGTAATTTGAACTCACAAGAATTTAGGAATATACGGATTATGAGCAGTTGTAGGCCATTCGGCTCCTCAAGCTTGCCTCGTCATTAAATAAGGCATTTAATGGCTGATCTTCTAATCGAACTCCACCTTCAAATATCTCTTACTCACTTGATCCACATGAAATTTATCCATTCCAGTCTTAAATATTTTCAAGGACTGAACATCTTCAGCCTTTTGGTGTTAGAGAATTACATAAATTCACGACCATCTGAGTGAAGAAGCTTTTCCGGATCTCAGTGAAAAAGGACCAATAATTGTAAAATTATGTCCACCGGTTATATTTTCTGCAACTAGGTCTCCCACTATCCATTCTGCCGTGCCCCTTAATAATATAATAAGTTTCTATAGGATCACCTCTGATGGTTCTAAATTCTTCAAACTATAGGCCTTGATTGCTCAACCTATCTCATAGCTCCTCCTCTCATCCCAGGTAGCAACCTAGTGAATCTACGTTCTATATACCCCTACCCCCGCTTCCCCCCAGACACAAATGCGAGGATATCCTTTCTTCAAATGGAGACCATAACTGCACGCAATATAATAATGCACAGATCATTCAGCCCCTCATGTCCTTGCTGCTCACTTATTAAAAATCATGTCAAGTCCTTTATTCCCCAGTTGGCTGACAATAGTTTTAGTTGGCGCTGAAACAAGCCCCGATCTGAGCTCTGTTGTCCTCTTAAATAAAACAGCAGTGAATTTATTCTTCTTTCCACTCTGATTTATTTTCCAGGAACGTACCTGTGAGAGGCAGCGCAGAAGCCAACGACATTACATGTGAGTGAAAGGTTTCCTAGGTTTGGACCTAGAAGGAAAGGAGCCAGTCACAGACAGACCTATTCCGCCATATGACAGAGCACCACACATATCCATCGCTTGCGCATGAAACTCCTCCAAACGAGAGTTCATTGAAATATATGACTTTTTGTGGGACACTGTTGTGCGCATTTTGCTGCCGCGTTTCCCCCATAAAATTCATAGTATATTCTGTCAAGCGTTTTGAGAATTCTAGAAGATATGGAAAGTGCTATATCAAATTCAAGGATGGTTATTTATATTATGGTTCTGTCTCTTTCTGTCTCATTCACCATCTCGCTTTGTCTAGCTGTGGGTGTATATGTGTGTCTGCCTGTGTGTCTGTACGTGGTCTATGGGAACCCAGTGTGCGAAAATCAGTTGTTTGTGGCCCTCTCTTATAAAACATAGCAACAATAGAATCACCAATAAATTTCCAGAGCGCCATTTCAGCAGGGAGGACACACAGTCTCTCCACTGTACCTCGTCTATTCTGAGGCACATTGGGATCGTTTGACAATATGATAAGGATTTATTCTAAATACAAGAATTAATATTCTATCACTCTTTGTCGAATAATCATCATTGTTATTTTCGTTAATAATACTAAGTCGTATGTATTGATATCATTAATATTACTAATAAATACCGGTGAGTTTTGCTGAAACATTTCTGATGTTAAATGACGTTTGTGTTCTTATCAGATGCTACAGTGAGAAGAGTTCCACGATCAGAGCCTCCAGAGGTGAGCAGTGACAGAATCATTTTTAGCATTGTTCATGTCCTGTATCAGGCCAGCTCAGTAATTGTCAGTAAAGCTCACGCCCCGTGTCGGCCGGGTTTAGCCCAGATCCGTTTCTGTGTCCGTCGAGCGCCGCCCTGTGTAAACCTGAATAAAGCCCAGTCCAGGCTATGTGTCAGACTGTCTCCGAACATCGTAGGTCTCCACTTTGACTCTGAGTGTATATCTGTAAGTACGTTTGTGCCTATATGTGTATGTTTGTCTCTGTGTACTTGTGTTAATATGTACACATGTGTGTATGTGTGTGTATTTGTATGCATGTGTATACATGTGTGTCTCTGTGTGCTGTCTGTAAATATCTGCATCTGCGTATGTGCATTTTCCAAAGCATTTGTCACTCAGGGGTTTAGACCTTTGCTGTGGCTTAAGGATACAGAAGGCAGGTAGGGTATGGGTAGGAGGTTGGTCAAAGAAGAGTAGTGTCTTTATTATTTCCATGAGAGACACAGTCAAGCGAGCAAGCAAACGGGGACTAGATTATGGGGATCCTAAGGTTCGATTACGCAAGCCGAACGCACACGCTCACACACACACAAACACTGGGAGACAGAATGAGTGAAAGAATGAATGAGAGACAAGCTCAGGCAACCAAACACACACACACAAGCACACACAGGTGCTATGTTTTGGAGCCTCCCAGTGGTTGGCGTGCGGCGTTGGAATGGTTGGGATGGGTTGGGGTTGCCCACTGTACTTCGGCAGATGTGATAATTTTTAATCTGTGTGCAGGATGCTGATATCACCTACGCCAATCTGGTGTTAGGAAACAGGACAGAGAATTCCCGAGACACCAACGTCGACCCCGGTATAGTCTACGCCACGGTTAGAGTGTAGCTAAGAGGCTGCTGACCACAAGGTGCTCTCACTCATCTTTGCTTCTCCCGTCGTCACATTGGCTCTGACATCAACCTTCATCTGAAATAATCTGTGACGAAATAATTGAGAACCATATAGACTGTGTGACGGATTGAGAAAGAGAGACTGAGTAAGAGAAACGTTGAGTGAGAGATAAATTGATTGACTGATTGCGTGAGTTTGTGAGTGAATGAGTGAGTGAGTGAGGGATGGAGGGAGGGAGGGAGAAAAGGTGAAACATTGATGCAGAAAGAGGAAGATTTGCGATTGTGAAAGAGAGAGACTGAGAGTGAATGAGAGAGCGAGAGGAAGGGAGAGGGTGAGGAGAGACGTAATGGGAGAGAGAACTTCGATTTGCAAGAGATGGTGAGAGAGACGGAGGAACTGCATGAGAGAGATAGGAAATTGTGTGTGAGAGAGAGAGGAAATCATAACGAGAATGAGTGAGAGTTGGTGTTTGGATCAGAAATGCTTTCGCTTAACTTTCTACATAGTCCATCATGTAGCAAAGTGTTTGAAACTGATTGGGCGACAAAAGCGAGATTATCAGAGAGGTGGGGAGAATGGAATGTCCAGTGATGAACTGAATGATTCTGCGAGCGGGGAGCGAGTATGAGCAGGAAACACAGGGGATGCAGAGAATGTAAGTTAGGGAAAGAGGAAGAGAGTGATCGTAAGAGAGGATAAGGGTAGAGAGATTCCGAATAGAAGGTAAGACAGGGGGATTGTGAGAGAGCGAGTGTCGCTGAAGCGAGTATCTGTTGCCTCAACTGAGTAACAGCGATAGAAGAGAGCTGGACTGAGAGAGGGAGAGGAGCGGTGTTATGAAGCTCCTGTTATTCGGCGTGTGGAGTAAGAAAACTGGCCAAATGTTCTACACTGAACTTATTGGATTTGAACACATGTCTTACACTTGTAGGGCGAGTGCTGTAAACAGTGAGCTACAGTACTCCACTCCTATTGACTTAATTGTTCACGTCGGTAACCATTCATCAGATATTATCAGATACAACTGCTTAACTCTGCTTTGATTCATCTGAATCCCTCCCTACCCCATATCTTACAAATCGCATCCCCAGCATAAGTGCTGAATAGGCTGTAGTCGAGCATTTGAAGGCATTCTTCCATTGTAAAAACGCGTTGTTTTCAACTACTATCTTACTGGAAGGGAAATACAAACCTTTTCCGTCATGTGATGTTTCTCAATTACGGAATCCGTCCGGCAGCAGCCAAAGTATTGCACACCTCCTGCTGAAAATACAGATTAAATTCAGAAATAAATGCTTATGTTGCTTAGCTGATATTTGAAATGACAATTTTGATCAGAAAACGTTTTGTTGACCAGGTGAATTCTTGGCAGTACAGCAATGTTTTTTTCGAGAATTGTTGTATGTTTGAATAGTTAATAGTAATAAGAATAATCATTTGATAAGCGCTTTGCTCTGGAAGTCTGAAAGCGCTTTACAGATAATACTGTAAAGTGAATTGATTGTACGTTTGCGGTCAAAACGCCTACGTATAATTTTCGATACACGGATCTGGGAAGATGAACGAACGTATGAGTTGCAAAGTTACATTTAACGGAAATATGATTGTACTGATAGTGGTAGCTCTGTGTGTTATTGGTGTGATAGCCTGTGTTGTTCAATCAGAATCAGCTAATGTGAACTGTACCCTATCGATTCCTACACCAAAGCCACTCTCTCGCGCCAGAAGCAAATCATTTGCAGTACCGTTTATTAACGTTTCGCATGCATTTATATAATGAAATGTATAACCTTCATTACATAAAAGCTTTTTTTTTACACTTTAATAAATTTTGCTACATAAAAGGAAATTGGAGTCAGTTCATCATTCACTGCAGGGTAACCAATTACCGTATATACCCGCGTATAAGGCGCACCCCCACTTTTGACCTTTTATTGGTGAAAAAAAACGGAAGCACTTTCGATGATATTGCCGGCAGAAGGGAGGAGAGACAGGAGAGACAGGTAGGTAGTGAGAGAGAGAGGCAGGCAGGGAGGGAGGGAGAGAGGGAGGCAGGCACGCAGCCAGTGAGGCAGGGAGGCAGGCAGACAGGCAGGCAGGGAGGAAGAGAGGGAGAGAGGGAGGGAGGCAGGCAGGCAGGCAGCCAGTGAGAGAGGCAGGCAGGCAGACAGGGAGAGAGAGAGGTAGAGAGGCAGGCAGCGAGCCAGGGAGTTAGAGAGGGATAGAGGCAGGCAGGCAGCCAGGGAGAGAGAGAGGGGAAGAGGCAGGCAGGCAGCCAGGGAGAGAGAGAGGGAGAGAGGGAAGCAGGCAAGCAGGCAGGCAGGAAGAGAGAGCGGCAAGCAGGCATGGAGAGACAGCGGCAGGGAGGGAGGCAGGCAGACTGGGTTTGGCAGAAGGCAGGCAGCAAGCACAGCTCTGCAGTTCGCTACTGCTGCCGCTGCCCAGGCGGCCGAGGCCGAAGCTCTATCACCCGCTCACCCCCAATCCCCGCCGGACACTGACCAAACCCCGGCTGCCAGCGCGCCGGCTGCCCCTACTGTTTACTGTATTTCCGAGGCTCAAAATTTATTGTACCTACGTAAAGGGTGCACCCCCAACTTTCGAGATCTTTCGAAGTGAAAAAAGTGCGCCATATACGCGGAGATTTACGGTAGATTAAAACTGAAAACTGGAAGATTCCATTCAGATTGATCCAGCCTGAAAAAAGCCTTTCTCAATTACAACGAAGAGAGATAGATATGCAATCCAGATGCTAAACAAAGGGACAATGATAACAGAGAATACATATAATTCCACAGTACATATACACTGTACTCAGTCACAACGGCTCCCCCTAGTGTTAGTGCTGAGCTGGTCACCATAGTGTTACCGCTGAGCTGGACACCATGGGATTAGTGCTGAGATGGTCACCATTTTATTAATAGTGATATTGCGAGCTTCAGTTGCTTCCCTTGCTCAGCTACTCCCGCCATTCGGTCGCCATTATTACCGCAGTTCTAGCAATGCCATAAGTCAAACAACACAGGAAAACAGCCGCGTCCAACAAGAGGGCCTGCAGTGATACTCATTAGAGTGAGCAGTGACAGTCGCTATCGCCAGCTTGGCAAAGTTCGCCAGTGCCAACATTAAGACTTCTCACCCGCTTATTATCTGTCGATTGCACGTTAGCTGCCGCACAAATCTTACACCACATTACCGACACTGCCCCCACTCTTCTCTCACATGTACCGTGTCCAACCTACAGGACACTCTCTTCTCTCTTGACAGTCTGTTAAATTCCAGGACGGTACGATTTGTTTGATAGTTAAGCCACAAGAAACACAACGCCTACTGCCCACAAGCAGGGTGACATGTGGTTAGATTGAAGCACTGTGAAAGTTTGCTAGACAGTGTTCTGAATAGCAAAAACTACTTGTTTAGATGGCTAAAATCCAGGATTTCACATTCGCACAGTCTCGAAAATGTACGCATGATACTCACTGCAATTGGTTAGTTGAGATGCATACTTCCAGCGAGAGAAAGAGAACACTGCATTCGAATAGATGGGAATGCCCATGGTTAGTTGGATTGCACAGAATCATCAGGGATTTGGTTGGATTCTCTTGATATATCGAGTTCCATTATGATACAAAGTTGAGCACCATATAAAGCAGTTAGGAATTACACATATTTTATATAAATATAGAAAGTTTGAGCTGGCTTGGGAATATGCGAAATTCCCAATGCTAGTGTGTGGTAACTCTGAGAAATTATTTCACCCGTTTTTATCTCTACTGAGACTGTTGTGTATTTGAGCGATGTAATCATTTGCTGTGATTTATTGCGTGTTTAATTTCACCACAAATAATTACGGTGCGGCGTCCCTGCCGCCAGTGGGTGGCGCTGTACAGTGTAACTGCCCACAACGTTATTATTAAACACTTTTGTCCTCCTTGATGGGAGATGAGCAGGTCTTACGAGAGCAAATCTAGAGGTTCGTAACATAGTAACAGAATCCAACGCAGCTATGAACCCTACGCCAGGGTCTTGAATCCTGTACCTGACACTGGAGTGTTCCACAGAATATCCAGGGCTGCTGAGAGCACTATCCCAACTAAACAACAAGAACGTCGATTTATATAACACCTTGCAAGACGGAAGGCGTCTCAGAGCGCTTCAGAATAACGGATTCCGAGCTGGAGACAGGGTCAGGGGGGGAAATGGTGACAGAAGCTGCGGTCGAACAGAAAGGTCTCGAACTAAGACCTGAATGTACGTAGAGAGGGGGCGAGGCGAGGGATTTCCAGAGGCTCGTGGCGAATTGAGTGAAGGCACGACCAACGATGGTGGAGAATAGGATTCGGGGGACATGGAGGAGGCCAGATACGGTGCAGCGAAGGCAGCACGTACTGCTGTGAGTCGCGAGGAGGTCAGAGAGTTATGGGGTGCTGAGGAGTGGATGGATTAAAGTAATAATTTTTAAAATGACACATTCACAGAAAGTGATGCTACAATATGTGTGCTAACATCCGTTCGGACATTATGTGACTTTATTGAACAAAGCAATCCTTTATTTGATAAAATGGTTCATCCTGCTTTTGACGCCATTCAAATACCTTTACAACATATAATGTAGCGTTAAGTAACTGTATGTTTGGCAACATTAAGTAGCAACGCTGAATGTTGACTTCTTTCACTTGCAATCAGGCGATTCAAACTGGTATGACCTTTACTATTATTTCTGAAGTTGTCGAAAAAATACCACTTATCGCATTGATTTAGCAACCACAGCCTGCGTTTATATAGTGTCCCTCACAAATGACAGCGTCCCAAATCCTTTATGGAGTTGCCATGGTTCACGACCAATACGCAGTCATACATATTAATAATAATGGTAATTATGATTCCATCTGATACACCAACACCATTGATACTGTAACGTGAATTGTATGCCCATACTGTGAGTGAAACACAGCAGAAATTTTCGCATAGCGTTTACAGTAATATTGAGGTATGCATTCCCGAATCTAGAGATCCAACAGTAGAGTAAAAATTGGGAACCTGGCTTTTGGTTGGTAAACAGAGGACTGTGCACGTTTGTGCGTATGTGGGGTAAGAAAACTTGCACAACATTTCGCATGCAAAATATACAGTGCTGTTCAAGTGCAGTCTGCTGCTCGGCGGGACAGTCAGAGAGAGAGATAGAAGGAGAGGGAACGTGAGATAGTCACTGAAGAACAAAGCGAGATTTTGCGATAGCGTCTACTGACCGTGTTTTCAAGGAGAGACAGCTATTGTGAGAGGAAGAGTCACAGAGAAAGAGAGAGAGGGAGATAAAGAAGGAGAGAGACGTAGAAAAAAGAGGCCAGCCAGCCAGCATGGGGGAGAGAGAAAGTCAGTTGGAACAAGACACAGAGATTTTCTTTGCTATGTGCAGCCAGCAAAAGTTGTATAGCTGCTGTGATGTGGTGATTAACCACACGGATTTCCGTTTTCACACCTCAAACTCTTCACATCTCCTGTTTTTCGCTATGTGTTTTCAATGTTCAGCCTCTCACTGTTTGTCTGATTTGAGCTTTAAACTTTCTGCTAATTTCCATCCAATAAACGAAACAGCGATGGGGATGAGGGGGCGTATGGTGATGTCCATGATTTGGGTCAAGGTTTCCTTTAGCACCCAAAGTAAATTGTATGTATTTAGATGTTACAAGATCTGCAGCAAACGAGGCCGGTTTATCGGGGGTGGGGGAGAGGGGTTGGGGGGGTGGGTGGGTGATGGGAGGGGAGGTGTGTGAATGCTTCACAAATGAGATCCATTATAAAACTCCTCATATCTGATGCAGCGCCTTCGGGAAAACGTCAAGAAGTGTAGAATCGTTTTGAATGTTATACTAACAAATGTAATGGCTGGGTATTTGTAGTGCCAAACAGGGAAGGAAATTGCACATCACACTGTGCCACATACATTCGTGTATCCACTGAGCAAACAGTTATTACTGGCGAAATATATATATATCATGGAGTGTTCATTTTCACCGGAATTCGATAATCGATGAACAAGCGAGTTCCTTCGTACGATTCTCACCTGTCCAAAACTTCCCTCCCCCATTACCCCAGTCCTTAGCTGACTTCACTGGCTCCCTAATCCGGAGATGATCGATTTAAGATGCTCACACTTGTCATCAAATCCCTCCATTACTCTGTACCTCCCTACTTCTCTGATCTCCTCTCTCCTCAAACTAGAATCCGTTGTATTCGATTCACCGGAACTGGCCTACTCATTTAGCCTGAATCCTCCGCTCCACCGTCTCTGGCCTTGCCTGCAACCAGTGCGCCTCGAGGATCTGGAACTCACTTCCTCCCTCCCTTCGCCTCGCCCCCTTCCCCATCCCACATTCAGATCCCAGCTCAAGATCTTTCGCTTCGACGCGCCTTTGGTCGCCTTTCTCCCCCTTCCCCTGGTTCAGGCTCGTGATTCATTCTTGTGATACGCTCTGAGACGCCGTCCGGCGTGAAGGTCGCTATAGAAATCGAGGTTGTTGTTGTTGTTGCTACTGGTTAATAGAAGCATGTGTGTGGAATAACGAACACTGTCTCACGTTTCAATCTCCCCATGGATTCACCGCGTGCTCTGAAGATTGCGATGTGAATGCTCTTATCATTCACCGACTCCATTTTGTTATGTCGCTGACTAGTCTCATTCTATCTACTTCTTAGAAATGGGTGTTTAATGTGCTGCCTTTGAAATCAATGCATTTTGATGAATTTTCGTTCTCTGGAGCATCTCGAAATCGTGATTAGGGCTGTAGTTTTTTTTAAAAAACTATCTACTTTTGTAACGCGTTTTCAAGATTCTAATTTGTTCTGTGCAGATAAAGTTAGGACAGAAATTCTTTTGCTGTGCTTATTTATTGATGTTCATTTTGCAGTTACTTATGTGAGCACATTAAGCAGGCAGATTGATGTGGTTTGTGTTTTCTACCTGGTAATGCTGCTCAGCTAAATCACAACAAAAGTTCAGCTAGCCATCAGCTTTTTAAAGTTTGACACTGTCTGCAATAGTTTTTAAAAATGATAAGGCTTGAGTTGAGCTTGTACGGTCGCAGAACACATTGAGAAACTTAACTGTCCTTCCTCAATGCACTAACGGGATTGTTAACAACTGTCTGAAATACAGCACAGCCAATATCTTAGCTTGTAGGGGAAGAAACGAGAGAGGGAGAGAGACAGAGAGAGAGAGAGCGAGACTGCGAACGGAACATTGTGTGCATATATGTGTGAGGGTGAGGCAGAGAGTGGGAAAGAGAGAGAGAGAGACATAAATGCTTTACAAAAAAAAAGAAAAAAATGAATGTTTTGTTTTATTTGCCGTTGGCTGCAAGTGAAGCTTCAGTAAGTGGTCTGATGTCAACTTGAGGGAAACATTTCCGTATGGAAACACATACATCAGTAGGCACAACTCAAATGATTTAGATAATCAATTTTTGGCGAATTTCAGCTCCTCGGTTTGTTTGTTTCTTTGAGTCAAATGAGCGAGAAGTTGAAGGAGGTGGCGAAGCTTTGTGCGTTTCCTGCTTGCCTTGTGACAACGCTGCTAAGCTAACAACTTGGCGGTGGTTCACCGACACATCAGCCGTTGAAATTTGACAACATATTCAGTATTATCACTTTTGTATGGGATTCGAATTCATCTAGTGGAAACTGCAAAATCTGTGAAACTTCCAGAGCAAATGGGGGAAATGTATTTACTTGGTACTTTAATATTATGCGAGATTTCAACAAGCCCAAATAAATTGGCTAGAACAAATAGTTAGATGGGATAAAGGCGAGCAATCATAGCAAAACAGAAAACTATGGCACAAAAGGAGACCATTAGGTCTATGCAGGGTCTTTGACAAGAGCAATTCAATCCCACTACCCAGCTCTCTTCCGATAAACGTGTAAACCCATCCACCCCAAATAAATATCTACCTCTCTTTTAAAAGTTGTTATCGAATCGGCCTCCACCACCTTTTCGGAGCTCACGTGGCTTATTTGTTAGAGCACTTGACTTGCAAAGGGAGACCAAGTTGGCGCGACCTATGTTCGTTTCCAAGCAGGTCAGGGCGAAACCATGAGCAAGTTTCCTTGCTCCACACAACAATCCCTCCCAAAATACCACAATAATAAAATTGGCCATTTCAATCAACGAATGTTCGTGGGACGCTGCTATGCGCAATTGCGTGTCCAGATTCGCTCACAAATATACAGTCAATTCATTTTACAACATATTCTGTGAATCGCTTTGGGACGCCAATACGATGTGAAAAGCGCTATATGAAATGCAAGGATTATTATGTTATTATTACTATACTGTACCGTTTCTAGTTTTGTTAAGCAAATGATAGACATTATACAGAGGCACTGGATAATGTGCAAATACAAGGATGATACAGATACAGGCTGTGTGGTAGACATAGACTGTGAGATAGTGGTAAACTGAGAGTATCAGATGCATTTTGTGAGAGAGAGTTATTGAAGCTTTGAGAGAAACAGATGGCGTAGGGAGAGAGAGAAAGTAGGAGCGTGTGGGAGAAGTACTGACAAAGAGAGATACAGAGTGTGTGAGATGGAGAATGCGAGAGACCAGTATGTGAGAGAGGATTAGAGCTGGGCTTTGTTTAGTGTAGTAGGGCGGCATTGTTTAGGGAAGCCTTGTATGCTTAACCTATACCTCCTCCGCAACCAAGAGGATAATAATTCTTGCTGTTGGCAGATAGTCCTTCTCAACAACAGGTCAAGTCACTTCATAAAGTGTGAAGTGAAGTAACTCGTTTATGTTCTAGTAGCGTCCCACAAACAGCCTGGGTGGGAACGACCAATGTTATTACTGACAGTTGGCACAATCTTTTATTCTGAAGCGAGAATAACAGCTATTCCTGCATCCAGCCATCCTCTCTAGTTTGGAAAAAAATATTACGATTAAAATTCAAAGTGTGACCTTACATTCCCGTCATTTACATATCCAACTTTACACGTTCATTAGGCAACAGATGTGAGGCCTGTTGGAATTGGTTAACAGTAATTATAAACCTGGCATTTGATTTCGAGCTTTTGATATCTTTTCGATGTCGCAAAGCGCTTCACAGAAGATTCAGTAATGTGAATTGATTGTATATTTGGGGGCGAAACGCGGCAGCTAATTGCGCACAACAGAGTACCCCATAAAGAGTCGTGGGTTGAAAGGATAATTTTTTATTATTGTGTATATTTTAAAGATATTATTGTTAGGATGAAAGCAGCGTAGGTGGGTTAATGTCAACCTTATAAACTTATGCGATCTTATATGCAGACAAAATCACTCCCACAAATGGAGCACAGATCATCAGACAGCCTCGCCTGCTACTCACTTATCAAACCAAGAGTCTACAATCCGTGCATCCTATCTGCATCGACTGCCCCCAATACACCAATTTAAAATGAAGAGCTTTTGCAATCATTGGGAATCGCTGGTAGATATGGTTCTGATTGTGCAGAGATACCACAATTGGCAACTGGTGCTGATACAGGGAAAACCGTGTCTCCGAGGGAGTTTTACTGCTTGGATAAATGAAAAATATTTTAGCATAATATTTCACACTAACTAAATTAATATGCAATTACTGTCAACTACCTGTGTAATTTACTATTGGTTATCAGCTAAACTCGCGACATGAAAGGTGCCTTGTTCCTCTCTGCCCTACAGATTAGATAGTTGGAGACATTTTCCCATGGTTGGAGAAACTACAACCAGGGTTCACAATCTTAAAATTAAGGTTCAGCCCTTTCGCACTGAGCGTAGTGAATTTATGGAATTCGCTAACCTAAAGGTCTGTAGATGCTCAGTCTTTGAAAATATTGGACACTGGGATTCATAGATTGTTTGTGGATAAAGGGATATTGGGATAAGTCGGGTAGCTGGAGATAGATAAGAAGTTCATCTACGATCTTGTCGATAGGCGTGGCAGGCTCGAGGGGCCGAATGGCCTAATCCTGTCTCCTAATCCTCATCTTCTTACGTTCTGTTCCCCATCTTCTACTGTTCTGAGCATTGAGATCTCCTCTCCACATGACAGGCACTGTATCAACGTTCACCCTTTTCACAAAAAGCAACAGAGTGGCCGGCAGATTGTAGCTCAGAATTGGAAGCATACTGCTGAATTTCGTTATTTTAATATACAACTATTTCAGCAATTGTACAATGTACAATATCACAGCGATTAGCTGGCCTCATCATCAATCAGAATGATGAATTCTAATTCTGTTCTTTATTGATTCGATTTGCATCATTCAGAAATGTAAATTATTTTGACATTTTATGAATTTTAGTAAAACCATACATTTGGCACTGAATACAGAAAGATAAGCAGTGTGTGAGGGGGAGAGAGATACAGAGAGAGAGGGAGAGAAAGAGAGAGAGAAAGAGAGAGAGAGAAGTAGAGACAGAGAAAGAGATAGTAAGCTACGGTGAGCGTGATAAAGGGAGACAGAGATGGAATTAGTTGGTGAGTGGGAGAGAGCGATAGAGACATGGAAAGATAACGTGAGAGATAGCCTCACGTGGAAATAGAAGCACACAGAGACTTCAGAAAGAATAAATGTAGCAGGTTTTCTTTGCTGTTGAAATGCTGGTGAAGAGTGCTTAGCTGATCTGATGTGATGAGCGAAAAGCACGTATATCTACCTACAGGCAAACAACAGAGATCACAGCTCAGACTCTTTATCACCCCTTTGTTAACACTTTAAGCTGCTCACAATTTTTCTATTTTTATGTTCAATCTTTGAGTCAATTTCCAACAAATATACGAGAAGCTGGGGGAGGTGAGGGCGTGCCTGCTTATGCTCAGTGTTTGTGTAAAGGTTAGCATATGTGTTTGGGCCCGAGTGTTCTTGACATGGAAGTGGCTTTGCAAATGTACTTACATTGATGATGTTGTTAGATGTCAGGTTCACGGATATAATAAATAGTAATAATCCTTTAACAAATATAGCAGCTTGCGCATCTTATCGACGTCTCAAAATGCTTTACAGACCAGAAAAAGTATCCCAAGGTAGGGACCAGAGCAGGGCGGGAGTTGTCGGTGTAGGGTAAATAGAAGGAGGGAGAAAGGAGGGGAAAGAGTTAGGGACAGAGCAGGGAGTGGAGGGTCGTTGTTGGGGGAAGCAAAGTAGGAACATTTGCGACACATTTGTGGGAGAATCAGAAATAATTTTTACGTAGTTTGGGAAGACATATTCGCGCCATCTCAAAAACCTTTTGAATAATGCTCTATACAATATACTGGCTGTGTGATCTTAATAATATTATTGCATTTGATGTTGCGGTTTCCATGTCTTCCAGACGTCTCAAAGTGTTTCACAGCATGTACTTTCAAGCGGATTGATTGCAGATTTGTGGCCCAAATCTGGAAAACTTCTATGCACCATAGTATCCCACCTACTTTTGTCGCTCCGCTGACCAATCAGTCGTTGTAGTATTTGATTTCTGGTGGAACAACTTCCACTGGAATGCGGTCTTACATTCGTCGAGTTAGTGCGATGGATTTATAATTAATTAAGCAAGTAATCAAGGCCATTTGAGTGAAGCATCCACATTTGCATAATGTTTCTGTCTCCGCGGGGTCGATCCGTGTTCCTCAAGTCTGCGAGGTGAATGTTTTTCCACCAATTGCGCAACATTGCTAGACTATCTTGTAGCTACACCGCCGAAACGCTAATCCATGCATTCATCACATCTGGGCTCGAATCTCTCCATGTCGGCTTTCCCAGCTACTCCCTTCACAAGCTGCAGACTATTCTCTCATTCTCTCTCTCATACTCATCCTGCCTTTTATACTCTCTCTCTCTCTCTCTCTCACTTACACACACACACACACAAGCAAACATAAAGTGGCTATCTCGCAATTGTTTCCTCTACATCACTGTATCTGGCACTCTCGGTTGAGGTATTCAATTGAAGTACAGCTTGTGCCGTCTTTCAGTCTTCGACAGTTTATGGTCATGCTGCTGTGTGCAATGTTCTGTCGCGTTTCGCCCACAATTATAGAGTCAATTCACAGTGTATTCTTTGCAGTGCTTTGAGACGTCTATGAGATGTGAACAGCGCTATATCAAATGCAAGGAATGTTATTAATGCATTCTTATGACAAACTAAGCAAACATACATTCAAACAAAGTAAAATGTATAAATACAACAGCACAGTATGTGTCACGGAGCTTTTATTCTCTGAATTTCTCTGGATAACTGCTCTGGCGTGTGGCGGGCGAAGGGACGTGCAGGCAGGCAGGCAAGTATGATACAAAAATGATTGACAGACAGACAAGCAAATTTAGTTTTCTCTTGGCAGTTAGTGGTGGTTTCCAGATGTTTTGATGCCGTGATGAGCTGAAGTATAAATGGATCGGTACAGAGGCACACTGCATGCTTGCTCCAATAATTAGACCTTTCAGCATATTGCACCGGAGACAGAACCAGTCCTACCTCTCGATTATTTACTTATATAACTGCCAAGGCCATTCACGACGTTGCCTCCCCCTATCTCTCCAACCTGCTGCTTTCTTATCAGCCTTTCCGTCCCCTCCGTTCAGCGGGCACTAGCTTGCTCCTCGTTGCTCTGCCCAAATGCCCTCCAACGATGGTTGAGATCTTAGCCTCTCTGCCCCCACATTCATCCCGTAATCCCTTTTCCCCACTTCCTCCCTTTTCTGCTTCAAGGCAGGTCTCAAGATATTACCCTTCCAGGGTAACTTCTGTTCCGCTCCTAAATCTCCCCACTTTCCTACTTGCCATAGCACTAACCCACCCCGCCACCGCACCCCCTCCACCACACTCCTCCTTTCTCGGGTGCCGACCTAAATTGGGACGTCCTCCCGACGTGAAAGGCGCTCTATGATTTCTGTTGTTGCATAGCCTTGCCAATTTATCCTCTTCAATTACGTTCATCTACGCTAGAATGCATAACCCTTTCCATTTTCAAGTACCTTTCTAATTCCCCTTTGAAAGTTTTTATGGCAGCTGTTTCCACCACACTTTCAGAGAGTGTGTTTTCCACGTGCATAACTTGAGATGTAAAGAAAATCTGCTTCTCCTGTGTCCACTCCTCTGCTTTTGCCATCGATCTGTGTCATTGGGGTAATAAAATTGGAAAAAAGATTCTATCTAGATACTTCTTCAAAGCGCTCAAAAATTTGATGACTAAATCCACTCAACCTTCCCGTAAATGCACTAACCCAATATGACCAATCTCATGTTTTCTCGTGTCTGCAGATATCTGCAGTCACTCAACCCTGGTATCATCCGGTTAAATCTTCGGTAAATAATTTGAAAGTTCTTCATATCCTATTTGGACTTGTGGGTCACTGCTGAAGTCCAATGCGCTGAAGCAACACTTGTTCTCCCCTGTGGACACAGAGCTTGAACGGTTAATATTAACTGACAGATTATAGTGGGCGGGGTTGCAGATATTTGAGTTGTTGTTATACTAAAAGACATCATCAGCTGTGCTGCTTTCCTGAGGTCAGTGCACAGACCCTGTTTACGTGTTACAGGGAAGTTCGCGTTTGTGGATCACGGAACTCAGCGATCGCCAAAAGAGCTGTCCCGAACATCTCCACCGTGTGGTTTATATCCAAGTCTGCGGAAAACACCTGCCCCCCTCACCAAGACCCAGACACGCGATTCCAAGCTATGCTCCTTTACAGCTCCGTCTCCATCCTCAAGATGCTTCTCCTATTCTGTGAGTATTGTTCATAACCCAAACACTGACTTCATCCCAAAGCATCATGTTTGACCGTCAAATGTCGTTCACACTCACATCGCTGCTGTAGTCCAATCTGTCTGTCTCTGTCGCCACGTAGACCGCCTCATGGTAGGCGGGATGGCCGTCAGTTTCTCTACGCCCACCATCTGGAACTCCATCCCACAGTCGCTGAATCTCGCTCCCTCGCTTGCCTCCATCAGGAGACATCTCAAGACCCTCTTTTCAACCGTGCCTTCTGCCACCCTATTAGCCCTATGTTCTCTGCTTACCGCCTCTCCTGAAATCAACCACCAGCTCTGGTGCACATCTCCCGCTGTCCACCACGGGAGGTCCTGTTGTTGAGAAATATACTACTCCAAATAATTTTATCTTATTATCCCGGAAAGCATGAAGGGTAAGATGCGTGGGGATGAACAATGGAGACAGATGAGCGAGGGGAAGATTAGGTAGCAGAGAAGAGGAAATAGAGCGTCGATCGCTGGCAATTAGATATCAGATTGGAGACAACACAGGGGGAGGCAAGAGAGTAGATAGCTGAGAGGGAAATGCACAGTGAGAGAGAGAGAGAGAGAGAGAGAGAGAGAGAGAGAGAGAGTAGAATAGGGAAGGAAGAGGAGGGAGATAATAGAGATAAGAGAAGAGATACGAGAAAGGAGGGAGGAGAAAGTAGAGGAGAGAGAAAATGATAGAGACTTTCTGATTCTGAGCTTTCAGATTCGCTCGCATCATCTCCGAGACTGATGCGAGCGAATATGGCAGATCATATCCCCGATTGTTTGAATTACTGTATGCATTATTCTAGATTTTGTATGTGTGTTTTTTTTAATTGTGCAGGGATATTTCTGGAAAGAATAATGGTGAAATCTGCGGGTCATGACATGAACTCACAGCCAGAACCTGCTGTTGGAACATTAGCTCCTACGGGTGAGTCTTGGCGTTTCTTTACCTACATCTAAAGAGTGGGGAAACAAACCGTCACACAATGTACAGGCCACGCTGTTAAAGTTTACTAGCTTGTCGCTCGTGCCTCTTTATTCTCCCATCGATGGCTAGGCTATCAGATTCTACATTTCAAAACTCTGGAATACTCCATCTCTTTCCCGCCATATAGGCATCTTTGGCTGCCTGTGTCACAGTGACTCTACAAATGCAATTTGATTTTATTCTTGTAGCTGTGGCTGCTGTATGTCTACGTTTAAAGAAGTTGTTTGATGGGTTGAAAATGGGAGGTTGGTAGATAATGTATTATTTTGAATGGGTTCCACAGAGCTGCCCCCAGGCAAGATTAGCTCTCAATTCTATGAGCTGTGAGGCTGTGACTTGTATCTATTTGCACTGTTCAATATCTATCTCTCTGTGTTTATGTATAAGAACATACGCACATAAGAAGTAGTACTTGGCCATTCGGTCCTTCTAACCTGCCCCACCATTCAATCATGGCTGATCTTCCAGTCTAACTCCACCTGCCTGATCCCCACCACTTAATCAAATTAACAACGAGAAATCTATCTATATCAGTCATGAGTGTATTCAAGGACTGAGCATCAGCACCCCTTTGTGATAAAGAATTGCATACATTCACTGCCCTTTGAGTGAAACATTTTTTTCTCAACTCAGTGCGAAAGGTCTGACACACTACTATGTAACTTGCCATGAAACATACTAGAGCTGTTAATTACGCTATTAAAATGAGTCTATTTGTATCTGTGTATTTGCCAGTAACCAAATATCTGACTTGAAAGTATAATATGTACCATAACGGAAAAGTCTTGCTAGGACACATGCTAAGGTCACATTTGGCTTCCAGGATCTCATATGTTTCATCAGCTTTATTTTAGATGATATTATTAATCTGCAGAATATTCTATTCTGTAACCTAATATTTGTTTAAATACCACATACCATTCTAGAGCGCTACATCTTATTAATATGTTGTGCAGCAAATTTAAAAAGTATCGGTGTATATTCGTGTTGGATATCCTACCCTACTAATAATCGAATATATAACATAATAGTTTAGTTAATAATATAAAATGTATAATGAATTATATACATGTCATATATAGTACAATTTCTTAAAACGTAATCATATATAAATCCATCAATTTGATTTAGTGCTTCCGTGTCTTCTATATATTTTGAAGAGGTCCACACAGTATGCTGTAAAGTTTACTGCCTGCTTTATTTTCGGGGAAAGAGTTGAAGCTAATGTCTGTCTGACACAAACAGTCATAGATTGACGTGACCAATTTTACGTTTGTTTTTCCCTTACATGTAATATAAAGCATAATAATATGATGTACAATAATCTAACATAATATAAATTATTATAAGGAATTATAATTTATTATAATATATAAAATACATTAATATAAAACATACCAATCAATTATGAAGCTTGATAATCAAATATAAAATATGAAGAAACGTAAAGTATCATAATAAATTGCAATGTATTGCAATACATAATTTTATAATATAAAGTATAATGATACTGAAATCTTTATTGCATAGCGTATTAGTTGGTTGCAAACGTAGCTGAGACGTGTGCAGCTCGCCATGAATAAACTGCGTCTGTCATTGGGACACGCACAAAATGGACTGTATATTGCCATCAGTCACTGCTACCATTATAGTCATTGTTATCGTTGTTGTACAGTTGATGCCGCAGACACCCTCCCAATCAATCAGGCACAGGTACAGTTTACTGCATCCTGGTTTACTGGAAGTCAAAGAAGATACAGAATATTAACACCGTGTGTGGTATGCTACAGGGAGAATCAGACTGGCGAATGGAGACAGCAGTTGTGCTGGAAGAGGAGAGGTTCGCCACGATGCACAGTGGGGGGCAGTGATTGGCTCTGACTGGGATACAAAGGACGCGGCTGTGGTGTGTAAGGAGCTGGGCTGTGGAGAGGCAATGTCAACACCAGGATCCGCTTACTTTAGGAAAGGATTAGGTCTCGTCATCACGTTTGATATTCATTGCGGAGGGAATGAATCTGCTCTGAGGGAATGGCCCTCAGTTCCCTGGAGTCATTATGTCGCGTCACACGACAATGATGGCGCCGTCATCTGCTCAGGTAAGTAACTCTGTGTCTGATCATCTTCTCGTTCACTCGGGGTGGGGTGGAGTAGGGGTGGTGAGGTACGGCTAGGGCGCACAAAGGACAGTGAGCACATCAGCTATGTTGAATACAGAGTTTTATGATTGCTGGTGGTTCAGACGGGAACACAAAGGCGGGTGAGTACACTCCAACCTGCAAACGTAGCTCCCCCATGACCCCAGTCCTTGCCAGAATTCAGTGGCTCCCTATCCCAGAGATAGGGAGCCACTGAATTGGCGCCATCCACGCCAACTTCCGGCGTGGATGGCGCTATACAATTCGAAGTTGTTGATATTGTTGTACACAGTGTGACTGTATTGATAAGGCGGGGGGGGGGGGGGGGGTGGGGGGGTGATCACAGAGGAAGGGGCTGAGAATAGTGTGTGAAGGCGGATCGCTAAAACAGGGGCTCAGAACAGGTGGACTGAGCACAGGGGGAGAGCTGAGCAAACAAGGTAGTATGGTCACAAGATGATGAGCATGCAGGAAGGAGCTGAGCACAGTAGGGTCTGACACGGCTTAGTACGTATACAGTGGTGAGGTAGACCACCATGCCAACGCTGATCACAGCAGAAGGTGCTGAGAAAGGTGGGGGAGGGGCTGAGCACTCGTGGGTGGCAGATTACATACAGCTGACGACCGAGGGAGTGATGGGCTGAAGAGAGGGGATGAGTAAATTGGGAAGAGAGACAATTGGACCGGTTTCTATGCAGGCGGAAAGGGATGAGCTGAGGTAGGGCACCGTGTGCGAGACAGTGGCTGAGCACTGCGTGAGAGGCTCAGGAAAAGGCTTGGGATTATGAACAACAGCGACAACGTAGAATTGAATAGCGCCCTCCATGTGGTGTAGCATCTAAGAGCGCTTAACAACGGCAGTGTCTGACTCTGAGCCAGAGCATTGTGAGGAGGTGACCCCAACCGCGAACAGTCACTTATCCCCAGTACACAGTGATCCCCAGCAGGGGGATCACTCGTCAGGCCCCCAGCTCAAACTTTACACCTGCTTACAACGGCTTCCAGCTCACACAGGTCGGCAAATCACACTGTCCCCTCAGCTCTCTCTCACCCCCAAGCTCATCCTGACCACAGCTCACACTGACCGAGGTTTAAAAACAGTCCACAATTCTACCTCATAGTAAACCTTAGGCAGAAACAATCAAACAGACGGTCGTTGGCGATCATGATTTTCCTTATCACAGCACAGATCAGAGCGAGTATTGGTGAGGTTATTTTTGTTGCTTTAATTCCAGGTTCACTCCAGAAACCCACTATAAACCTGAAGCCAGATTTCCGGGTGTTTGTGAGAGGAGAAAGAGCTGAGATCTCGTGTTCTGGGAATCAACTTGGCAGCAATTTTTCTTTCTACAGAGACGATCAATTTATTAAATCACAGCTAGCTCCAGAGAGTAACAGCACGGCCACGTTCATCACATCAGAGATCAGTACAGGAAGTTACTGGTGTAAATATACTACACACTCAGAGAACCGAGACTTCGTATCGCCAGAGAGCAATCGACTGGAAGTCGCTCTGCTGGGTAAGAGCGTGAGCCTGCACGCTTTCCAACCTTTAAATTCTCACTCATTAACCTAATTATGTTTTGATGAGTTAGAACTTGACGTGAAAGTCGCTATACACGTGTACATAATATTGTTGTTGTTGGTGGTGCAAGGATAAAGCTTGCAGTTCATAGCACTTTGAAGAGACGACTGAAATTATTTCATATCACAAAGTGTATTGAATATATATTTGTGAATGGAATGCGCCAGCTAGTTGCTCATTGCACTCAACAGGAATGGACCACACTGCTACTGTTTTGGAGGGATCATTAAACTCCAGAAAAAGATGTACCGTTCAACTACCAACCATGTTGTTAACTACTGCTGGATAAACAGAGAAGTATGTAGCAAACAATCATTACCAACGTTACCACCCACCCAGTAATCAGACCGTTTAACTATTGACGCTAATAATGCAAAATGGGTCAAATTAACGAGGAATTACTGGAAACAAATTTTCGCAGAACCTTAGTGATCCAAATAGCGATAATACTGTATGCAAGGAAAACGCATCAATAGCGCGGACTATTATTTCTTGGCAAATATGACATAAATTTCACAAAATAACAACAAATTTCACGTGCGATTCAAGGTAACGTACTACCAGCAGTGACGCAGTAAATTACTATCAAATCCCAACTTTTCCTTTCGACTTACGGATATCCCAAAGTGTGAATCACTCCAGGCTTTGTTCCCGAGCTGGGTATTGCGGCTGGACTTTGGGTGAGGCTAGAGCTGGGGAGCTGGGTTGAATTGCTGTGGTAGGCAGTCAAACTATTTCGAAAGTATGGCGAAAAGGTAGAAGTTAAGTCAGGCCATGAAAGAGTGGAGAAATGTATTTAATAAGAGGGTCTACCTGTTGGACTTCTAAAGTGGCTAAGTGGCTAGAAGCCGGACTGGGTATAATGGAGTCGGAAGGGCGGGGAGGAGAATTTAGTGCTGCAGTGACGATGGCGCGAGGTGAAGCAGGTCTGAGTGAAGACAGATGTGCGGAGGAAGCCGGGTGGGAGGGAGGGGGGCGGAGATGCGGGGTTACGGTTGGTCACAAACGACGATTGGAGGAGATACTGTGGAGAGATATAAATCTGACAAAGAGGGCCGTGAAATAATTCGCCTGGACTTGACAGTCCAAACTTCCATTTTGTCAGAAGCATTGTTGATCACGACAGCTCATCGAATTACTATTCTGTTTCAAAGAGAGCTGCGGGATGTTTAGTATCTGCCTGAACAGGATGTGGCCCGAATTTCCATTTAAAATCTCCCCCCACATCTATTATCCTCCTCTCCCCCAGCGCGGCTCTGCAGCATCACTTTATTGTTGGCTGAAAGTCTCTAACATGCATTTTGAACCCAGAACTCTCTGATTCAGAGAGGAGAGTATGTGACGTTGAGCCAGGTAGACACCCAGTCTGAATGAGAACACTTTGGTAAGCTGCTGATTCCTGGTATTGAGAAAAGTGCACGTGTTTGCCTCTAACTGAACCTCAGACATAAACAGTTTCACAGGTTGGTGCTCGGCTTATTGTCGGTGCTGATGTTGACTCCCACATCACCACCGATCATGGCGACTTTTTGTGAGTTTATGTATAATGTGTATTAATTCCAGATCCATTCCAGAAGCCAACCATTTCCATGAAGCCAGTTACCCAGGTGCTAATGAGAGGAGAACACACTGAGATCTCGTGTGCTGGGAATTATCCTGGCAGCAATTTCTCTTTATACAGAGTTTAAGATATATTGTCGCATCACAGCTGGATCCAGAGCACAACAACACGGCTATATTCAACCAATCGGCGACCAGCACAGGCAATTACTCGTGTCAATATACAACAAACATAGGAGGACGAGAATGCACATCACCGGAGAGTGAGCGCGTACGAATCACTGTATCGGGTAAGCGCTGAGTAACGTGTCATTCAATAAAGTTTCTCGCTTAGAAACTTTACGACAGTTCCTGTTATAACCATTCTTTACCCAGTCGATGGTAGTTTGATGAAATCTCATGCTGGTTGTCCTGGGATGCAAACCATTCCGGTGATAAAACTCTTTCCAAATCGAAACTCCTGAGCGATTGCCGCTCAGCAGGTCCGGGGTATCAATTGTTAAAGCTTTCCACAACTATACAGTCAATTCACTTTACAGTATATACTGTCAAGCGTTTTACGACGTCGATATGATGAGAGAATAGCCATATAAAATTGCAAGGATTATTAATATTATTACTATTATTAGGAAGTGACGCCACTTCTGACCTACTCCTAACCGAAGTTCGATGAAAATGAATTGATATACAAACTGAGGAGTTTCACCCTTTATTAGGACTTGGAATTAGATTGTCCATTCCCGTCTCCACACAACTGAATAGCATCTCTCTCCCCACTATCTATCCCAATCTACGCTTCTCCTCCACCCCAGTATTCTCCCACAAACAATGCTCTCCGCTGCCGATATTGTGTACTCCTTTCACTTCCACCATACTCTCTTCCCCTCTATCCCCTTACCCTCCTCTTTTCTGCCTATTTTCCTCCTCTGCTGTTGCCCTCAATTCCTCCCACTTTATCAATCTCTCCCACCTTCAGTTCCCATCTCACCACCACACTCCACTCATCCTATTCTCTTTTGGCACCCATCCCATTCACCCCTTTATGACCCATCCTCTCTCACATGTCTCCACCAACCCCCAGTGCCACCCTCCATCGTCTCTTCAACTATCTAACACCGTCTAACATTTCTCTATTCTCCCCTCCGTTTTGCACCCGCTTTCCCGCTCTCCATTTTCAGACTTCCTTTCCCTTCCACTTTCCCCTATAGTCCCCCCTCCTTTCTCACTCACCGATCTCACATCTACCACTTTCTCTATTCTCGTAATCCTCTATTGCCCTCTCTTACCATCACACTACCTTCTACTTCCGCCCTATCATGCTCTATCCGGCTCTCCCCATTTCTCTCCCCTCTCCCCATCTCGCCCTTCTCTTCCCCCTCTATCCCATTTTCTCCCTCTCCCAACTGTTCATGTAATATTCCCCTCTCTTTGCCTCCTGATTCGTTTTTCTCCTTTCTCCCTCTCTACAACAAATCCTACCAGTCCCACTTTTCGCCTCCCCCAATCCTCTCATCTACTCTCTCCCCACTCCTCTCTACCTTTCCCTCCATCTCGGACTTTCCGTTTCATCTCTGCACGTGTTTTACCTTCTGCCCTTATCTCCCTCTCTCAGCCCTCTACGCCACACTCAGTCGCTCTTTCTCTATTATCCATTCTGTTGGACACCCGGCTCACCGATGTAATTATTGTCAATTGAATGATCATGTCGATCTCACAGGTTACTGTAACAGGATGAAAATTATCAACAGTCTCCGGATCAGCCTGGCCATCGCAGTGTTGCTGGTTAGTATTGTGGTGCTGGTGGTCGAATGCCGAACAATGAAAACAGACAAGAGTCAGGAAAGGGTTATTGAAGAATCGCGCCAATGTCTCCACTGATCTCCTCTGAAAGATTTGACCTGAAAGCTGAGCATGAGCATTTGACCTGAAGGCTGAGCATTTGACCTGAAGGCTGAGAAGCTACATGCACCAGAAATTTACAAGTACAGTAATAACTGTCACGTTTTATTTTGCAGCGTTCGCTTTAGTAAAATGTTTCAAATCATTTTATTAATGTTGTCCGGAAACTAGATGTTCTTTTAGTAAGCGTTCCTAAAAAAACTATTTGTAACTAATTTTAGAACTCAACATTTTTAAATCTGCTAAGCGGCTTTTTAATGATGCTTTGGTGTGTATTTTTCATGTAATAAATATGAATTTCAAAAACAAATTCGCTGAGAAATATGTAAACCTTTGTGATGAAAACATTTGAGCTAGTTTCCTTACTCCACTTGGCTAATTATAATCCGTCCCAAAAAACCCACAATATAAAATTGTTCATTTAAATCCACGACTGTTTGTGGGGACGCTGCGATGCGTAATTCGATGCCACGTTTCGCCCACAAAATGTACAGGTAATTTACTTTACAGCATGTTCTGTGAAGCGCTTTGAGACTTCGATTAAGATGTGAAAAGCAACGTGTCAAATGCAAGGAATCTTATTGGTATGAAACTGACAGTCATTTCGCCATATAACGGTTTCTCTGAACACATGTTTAGCATCGAGGTTGTTTTGAAGAATGTAAGATTCCAAAGATTGATTTAAATATATATATCTTTATATTCCCTCGCTTCTTCGTGCCTGTTTGCGAGGATAAAGAATGTAATAGGACATGATTTGGATGCAAAATGTACGAAAACAAGGAAATATTTTGTTTGTGATAAGACATGACCTGTGATGTGGAGTTGGGGTTGGGGGAATATGAACACTAGCTGTTGTCCCCTACTGCTCTTGTTTTCACTGATATTGTTCCAGTAGTGAAGGGATTATTTGGTGAGATTTTCTCCGTACTGCATTGTGGTAAAGTAATTGATTGTAAGGGTTAGAGTGTTGAGCAAAAAAGCAGGAAAATTCTGTAATATGCATTGTTCACTCACTGGCGTTAAGAGGAACATTATACAGAGGGAATGAGAAGGCATTAGATACAGATTAGCAACGCTAATCTTTACATGCCTGTGATTATATAGAAGTTACATTCATACAGTACCAAAAGTCTCTTGAGTTCGATTATCTCTTAGTTCGAAAACTGACAATCTGTAGATCCTGTCGCTCAATTGTTAGAGCACTCGCCTTATATGCATGAGACCTACGTGCAGACCATGGACAGGTTTCCTTACTCCACACCCACAAGACAAATAATAATCCATTGAAAATAAAGCAACATGTATGTAATACAATTGGTCATTTCAATCAACGACTGTATTTGGGACACTGCTGTGCGGAAATGGCGTGCCGAATTTTGATGACAAAATATACAGTCAATTCACTTTATAATTTATTTTGTGAAGCGCCTTGAGACGTCGTGAAGGTCTGAAAAGAAGCAATAGCAATGCAAGTAATATCATTATTGTTAGAATAGTTTTATTCAATTTAATTGGCAGTTATTTAATTTACAGTTCAAACCATATTCCAGCATTTGCAGTCAACAGCAGTACAGACCTATGCGTCAGCCAGCCGGGCTGGTCTGTCATCAGAATTCTATAGAATCGCATGTAAATGTCTGTGTCAGGACAACAACAAATCGCATGTATACAGTAACTTTTTTCTTTAGATACAACGTCCCAAGTGACTGCACAGTCTGGGGTTGGTATCTGAGCTGATGGTTGGGCTTGGGGGGCGAGTGGGAGTGGTGTGTGATGGGGAGGTTGGGAGCCTAATGATGATGATTTAAAGAGGAACATTTTGAGGTAGGCCTTAAAGTCAGAATGTGACGTGGGAATGCAAAGTGAATCTAGGATGGAGTTCCTGAATTTGGGAGAGAATAGGCTGATAGCCCATTTGTCAATTCTGGTGTTGGAAGTGCCGGGGACATGAAACACACTTAAAGGGGGGACGAGATTAACAGTCATCATTATAATAATAATAACAACATTATTCTTTCAATTTGATTTGGAGCTTTTCACCTCGTCTTGGCATCCCACGGCTCCTCACAGCATATACACTAAATTGGATATGAACTGCGGCAACAACAACAACAACAATTTACATTTATATAGCGCCTTTCACGTCGGGAGGACGTCCCAAGGCGCTAAACAAGAGGCGTGTGACCCGAGCTGGGAGGGGAGTGTTTGGGAAGGGGTGAAACACGAAGGGGAGGTAAAAGAGTTCAGGGTGGAACAAAAGGCACGATCGAAGAGGAAAGTCTTCAAATCGGCCTTGAAAGAGGAAAGGGAAGAGGCGAAACGGAGGGATTGAGGGATGGCGTTCCATAAGGTGGGAGCGGAGAAACTGAAGGCCTGGCCTCCGATGGCTTGGAGCAGGCCAAGTCCTGTTGAATGGAGGGTCCGGGTGGGCGTGTAGGGGGAGAGTAGATCGGCTAGGTAGGATGGGGCAAGGCCATGGAAGCCCTTGTAGGTGAGGACGAGGATCTTAAATTCGATCCTCTGGAGAATTGGGAGCCAGTGGAGACGGGCGAGGTTGGGGGTTCTGTGGTCACGGAGGCGGGTGCGGGATAGTACACGGGCTGCAGAGTTTTGGATGGCCTGCAGCCTGTGAATGGAGGAACTGGGGAGGCCGACGAGGAGAGAGTTTCCGTAATCCAGCCGTAAAATGATGTACGCGTGCACGAGTGTTTCGGCAGCGCGGTGGGTAAGATACGTGCGGAGCCTGGCAATGTTGCGCAGATGGAAATAGGCGGTGCCTGTCAAGGCGCGGATGTGGGGGCGGAAGGAAAGTTTTTGATCGAACATCATGTCGATGTTCCTGATTGGCTTTGTGAGGTGGAGAGTGCAGCCTTGGATGTTGAGGCTGGCAGCGCCCGATGTGCGGAGGCGCTGGCTTGAGCCAATCAGGAGGGCCTCGGTCTTACTCACGTTCAATTGCAAAAAGTTGTCTCTCGTCCACGATTCGATGTCGGACAGACATGCTGTCAGAACATCGATGGTCTGGGGGTTACACTACACTGTGACACTCAAACACAGTCACTACACTGTGACCCTCCAACACAGTCACTAAACCGTGACCCCACCAAACACACAGTCACTACACTGTGACTCTCCAACACAGTCACTAACCCGTGACTCCCCTAGACACACAGTCACTACACTGTGACCCCCCTAAACACACAGTCACTACACTGTGACCTCCCCTAAACACACAGTCACTACACTGTGACCCCCCCTAAACACACAGTCACTACACTGTGACCCCCCTAAACACACAGTCACTACACTGTGACACCCCTAAACACAGTCACTACACTGTGACACCCTAAACACACAGTTACTACACTGTGAGCCCCCTAAACACACAGTCACTACACTGTGACCCTCAAACACAGTCACTACACTGTGACCCCACTAAACACACAGTCACTACACTTGACAGTGAGCGAGCGTTCCCGGTGCGCGTCACGTGGCTTTGAGGCGCCAGACGCCAGCGTCACTAATGTCGTTGTTATTATATTATTATTCAATGTGAAGCCTCTGTGACCTCAGAGACTTTCGGCTGCAAAATTAAACAGCCGTTGGCTGCGCGCGCAGCTCCAACCGTCGCCTCCCCCGAGCGCTGGCAGTTTGGCGCTTTTCACTGGTTACCTGGGAGACGGGGGGTGTGTGTCTCTCTCTCTCTCCTGTGAATCACTCGTTACCTAGGAGACGGGAGTGCCTCTCATTGTGTCCCTCTCCTGTCAATCACCGGTTACCTGGGAGACAGTGAGGCGTAGACTAATGCGTCATCACAGACGGTCAGGGAGAGAGAGAGAGAGAGATGTGAGTCTGCGTGTGAGAGAGTCTGTGTGTGTGGCTGTGTATCCCTGACCCCCCTCTTGTCTCCCCCCAAATGAGATCCTGGTGTGAGGGAGAGAGACTGAGAGTCTGAGCCAGTGTGAGAGAGACGGGGAGAGAGGGTGTGAGAGAGAGACTGAGAGAGTGTGAGAGACTGACAGAGTGTGAGAGGGAGAGAGAGTGTGAGAGACTGAGAGAGAGAGACTGAGTGAGTGTGAGAGACTGAGTGAGTGTGAGAGACTGACAGAGTGTGAGAGACTGAGAGAGAGAGACTGAGCTAATGTGAGGGACTGAGAGAGTGTGTGAGAGACAGGGAGAGACAGAATGTGAGAGGGTGTGAGGGGCAGGAGCCAGGGGGCAGCGAAGGGGCTACAGGAACTGTTCTGAGCTCGTCCAGTCACCAAAAGTGACTGAATGAGAGAGAGAGAGACTGAGCGAGTGGCTGAGAGACCGAGAGAGAGATGGGGTGGGGGGGGGGGGGGGGGGTGAGAGAGACTGAGTGAGTGTGTGTGAGACTGTGAGTGTGTGTGAGAGAGACTGAGTGAGTGTGTGAGAGAGGGAGAGAGAGACTGAGTGAGTCTCCACTCCTCTGCACCCCCCTGCCTCTCTGACCTCCTGTATCCCCAAAACAGCACCCGTTGCCTTTACTCTGGTTCTGGTCTCGTTGTCCCCGAATCCTCCGCTCCACCATCGGCGGCCGTGCCTTCAGCCACTACGCCCCGAAGTTCTGGAACTCCCTTCCTCACTCCCTTCGCCTCGTTCCCTCTCTTCCTAGTTTCAGGTCTCGGCTAAAGACCTTTCTGTTCAACCGAGCCTTCGGTCACCTTTCTCCCCCTCCCCCTGGCTCAGGCCCAGGATCTGTTGTTGTGAAACTCTCTGCGGCAATATCTGGTGTGGAGGGCGCTATATAAATTAAAGTTTTTGTTGTTTCTACAGCCTGTGATACACACACAGAGTGAGAGAACGTGTACGAGGGAGACCTACAATCTGAGATACAGTCACAGAGAGAGAGAGACCTCTACATCATGAGATACGCAGAGAGAGAGAGAGAAGGTAAGAGACAGAGAGTGAAGGTAAGAGAGAGACCTGTCTAAAGCCTGTGATACACTCACACAGAGAGAGATAGGAGAGACAAAAACCTGTGATCTACTCACACAGAGACAGAGGTGAGAGAGACCTGTCTATAGTCTGTGATACACTCACACAGTATGGACAGTAGGGACACCCATACACATTCACAGGCATTACACACAGAGAGTGGTGTGGGAGAGACACATATACATAGAGAGAGAGAAGTAGGAAGGCAGATATATACATTTGCAGGCCTCACATACAAAGTGAGTCACACACACACACACAGGGCTGTGCACACAGAGAGAGAGACACATACAGAGAGAGACACACATATGCACTTACAGGCCTCTGTGTCTGACTCTTCTTTCACACACACAGGCCTCAGTCTCTGTTCATCAGAAATCGCAGACTCACACGTCTGTCTGTGTCTCTCACACACTCACTGAGAGAAAGAGAGACAGAGACAGACAAACACATACACACTGAAATAGTGTGAGATAAACACACATAGAGACACTGAGATACACACACAATCTCTCTCTGACCACACACTGTGTGTCTCTGGTCATCTGAAATGACACACACATGCAGACATACACACACATATTTGACACTCACACATATACACTGTATTTCTGAGACAGGAACAAACATACACAGACAAACACTGAAATCCCCTCTTTACACTGAGAGACACTCACACAGAGAAACTCACACAGGCCTCTGTGTCTGACTCTGTGTCTGCGACACACAAACACACAGAGAGACGTACACACACTGGCCTCTGTGTTTGTCTCTCACATACAGGCCTCTGTCTCTGGGCAACAGACATCACAGATTACACTGGACATGCACTGATTCTCAAACACACACACACAGAGACACTGTAACCCCCTCTCTCTGTGTTTCACTGTGTCTGATAATAATAATAAACCTTTAATTTGATATCATGCCTTATCACGTCTGTGAGACATCCCAAAGCGCTTCACAGGATATACCATCAAGTAAAGTGACTGTCTGCTTTGTGAGGAAAATATCGCAGCCAATGTGTCTTGTCTGTGGGGTGTGAGTGTGCGTATGTTAGTGTGTGTGTGTGTGTGAGAGTGAGTGAGTGACTGTATGTGAGTGACTGTGTGTGGGTGTGCAGTTAGCCAGTGAGAGGACCTGGGTTAGATTCCCAGGTGCTTCAAAGTGAATGTTGGGCAATTCTCTTCACTTCACACACCTCTGTTCACCAGCAGTAATACAAAAACTGATAATAATCCTTGCGTTTGATATCGCGCTTAATCATGGCCTCTAGATGCCTCACAGCAATTTACAGAAAATACTGTAATGTGAAGTTACTGTATGTTTGTGGATGAAACGTGGCAGCCAATTGAGCACAGCCGTGTCCCACACACGGTTATGGATTGAAGTGATAAATTTTTAAATTTATTTGTTAGGGATTATTATCAGGCGAGTGTGGGGAGTAAGGAAACGTGTGCAAGGCTTCACCCTGAGCTACAGGACTGCAGTAGGTAGGCACATGCTTGTGGGCTTTGGCTCTGATTTCTGGTGACCAGTCACAGAGGCCTGTGAGTGTATATCTGTGTGTGTAGGTGGCTCTCACACTGTCTGTGAGTGTGTCTCACGCTGTAAAGACTATGTTTGTGCCCCTCAGAAATAAAAAGAAACACAAAGAGACGGAGAAAGGGAGAGAATTGTTCGAGATGGAGACATAGAGAGGGAGGTGAGATGGAGAACTCTCCACAGCCTGTGATACATTCACACAGAGATACATACACACAGGCCTCTGTGTCGCTGAGACAAACACAGAGAGAGAGACACTCATACACTTACAGGCCTCTTATCACACACACTGCCGCCAACTTACACATAATCTACGCACCCACACTCAAACAAGCCCCCACCTACCCACAAAAACAGCCCACCCACCCACAACCCTCAACCACAAAGCCCCCCAACACACACAGCTCCCCCATTTAAACACACAACCCTACACGCACAGCCGCCCACTCCACACACACAGTCCTTCCACCACAAAGAGCCCCCCTCCTGACACACAGCCCCCACACACACCCAACCACTACATTCTCCCTCCATGAAAGGTGCTTTATCAATGTAATATTCTTGTTGTTATTGTAGTACTCCTGCCCTCTCACTCACTCTATTTACTCCACCCTCCCACACGTTCTATTTCTCCCTGCCTCCCGCCCTCCATCTGCAAAGCTTGATTTAAATTTGTGACTCTGCAGTGAAGTAACGACTGTCACAAATGTTGTACAATTAGACTCATGTTTGTTAATTCAGGTTAGTAATAGTTATAAGAAATTAAAAATGATTCAACACAACAATGCGAAGATTCACTAGGTTAGTCGTAGAGTCGCTAGGTTTGTTCCTGGGCAGAGGGGACTAAACTTTGAGGATAGGTTGAATAAATGAGGGCTGTATTCTCTAGAGCACAGAAGAATTAGGGGGGATCTTATTGAAACATATAAGATTCTTAAAGGACTAGATAAACTAGGCACTGAGGGACTGTTTCCCCTGGTAGGAGAATCTATAACCAGGGATCACATTATTAAAATTAAGGGTCAGCCTTTTAGAACAGAGTTGAGGAAACATTTCTTCACTCAGAGGATAGTGAATTTATGGAATTCACTACCCCAGAAGGCTGTAGATGCTCAGTCGTTGAACAGTTTCAAGGCTGAGACTGATTAAAAAAAAAAAAAAAATCGAGTGATTAGGGGATATGGGGATAGGGCAGGTATTCAGAGTTAGGAGAAAATCGCTGATATAATCTGAAAACACTTTGTTGTTTATACACAATTCCTTATCTCCTCTACCAAGCTCCTCACAACCAGGCCCATCAGATGCAATTGGTTACATATGTCTGAAATCGCCAACATAATTTGAGATATTAATTAACACATGAATTACAGAATCGTACAGAGTATGTCTCCCTCTCTTAGTCTGTATTTTGCAGTATAGTCACTGTTTGTTTGTCTCTCTCAGTCTCCCCCTCTCTCTGTCTATATTGTACAGTGTAGTGACTGTGTTTGTCTCTCTCAGTCTCCCCCTCTCTCTCAGTCTATATTGTACAGTGTAGTTACTGGTTTCTGTGTTGGATGTAGTTTCACAACCTCCTGGTTTCAAGACTGAAAATGATAATAATGTGGATTAACTGCCGGCAGCTTCTCTCTGTCCTCAACTTAATTTCTGTACAAAATACTGTCTGTGTGTGTGTGTCACTGTGTGTGTGTGTATATCACTGTGTGTGTGTGTGTGTGTGTGTGTGTGTGTCTCACTGTGTCTCTGTGTCACTGTTTGTGTATGTGTGTGTCTCTGTGTGTCACTGTTTGTGTGTGTGTCTTTGTGAAGGGGGGACGCAGCTCCTCCCTTCACAACTGTTAGATTCAGAAGAAATGGGAGTTTTCTCAAAGAAACGATCTTCAGTCATCACAGAGTTTTATGATCTTTTTATTCAGTACTACATCCCAGTTATAGTACAGGCACTCCTCTTGTGATTCGAATAGTTACTTGTTAGTTCGAACCGTTGAATCTTGGGAGGATTCAACACATATATACTCAGTTTGCTTTCTTTGTCCTACAGGACCCAATCAGTTAAGACAGTATTGCCCAACCAACATGCCCATATTAGGAGCGTTATCCAATGGTCACACACACTTGTTATCTTTCTACACTACAAAGTTATCTGATCCAATGGTCACACACACTTGTTATATTTCTACAATACATAGTTATCTGGTCTAAATCAGTCTAAACTGCCAGATAAACACAAACGTGTTGTTACAGAGTCACACACAAAACTGCTACATTCCAACAATCCTCCCTTTTGTGACTCTGTCACAACAATCTAAACATAATACTGTTGATGTTGCTTATGTAAAAGCGACAACGAAACACCTGGTGCAACAGAAGCCCAAACGATTAAGGCAAACTTTTATACATTGTATTGTTACACAAAAGATTAATAACAATGCTATCACAATAACTAGCACGTGCATGAACCAGGCTCCCCATCCCTCCAACCAGGCTTTCCACCAGGCCGGAAGGGGATCGCCGTATCTAAGCCTATTTACTTCTCTATGCATGTGAGATACTAGATTGGTAATATTTTCAGACTCATCGGGGATATAGGTTGTTACAGAGTCACACCCAAAACTGCTACATTCCCACAATCCCCCCTTTTGTGACTCTGTCACAACAATCTAAACATAATACTGTTAAGATAAAGGGGGAAGGGCTTGGTGAAGTATCCTTATAGTCCGGGTGATACCATCCCGAAAACTGAGTCGAGGAATAACCAGCTGATTCCAGCTGTTTGGGCAAAACTGGCCCATTCGTGTCCGTTTCCAATTCAGTAACATTACCAATATTGTTTTGAGACAATAACCACTGTAACATCATTGTGACATTAAAAGGAACAACCCTTATTGAAAAACCTTCCTTTGTACTATGGGGAATCTTACAAACCCAACATTTTGTACGATTTGTGGCAATGGAGGTTTTAAGTGTCATTAACAAATAGGTATTAACTGCCACATTGTGCTTATCGATAGCGTGGGCTTCTCCCTGTTGGGACGTGGTTACCGTTAGCATCCCTATGCATATTGACAGAAATGAAAGTATTCTAAATTTTTTTAAAAAAAATTATAAACACACAGTGCTTAAACAGTGGAGCGTTTCACATGTGACGCGTGAATCCAAGCCTTCCTTCCTTCCACTTTTACTGCAGCAGGAGTTGTCAGCAACACCATGTAGGGACCTTCCCACTGAGCTCCTAACGGATTTTTATGTATCTTCTTGATATACACTCGTTCTCCCGGGACCAAATCGTGTCCTCCCTTTGGTGAATCTCCCCAAGCCGTCGACACCTGTCGAGAAGCAGGACCTACAGCATTTGTTAATTTCTTCAGCGGCATTCAACAGGGCTCGCTGCATTCGAGAGGAAAGACTTTCAAAACGCTCCCGATTTGATCGAGGTTTATGTATCTCATCACAGTCATCATCCTGATTTTGCTTATTTGAAAACGCTTTAAAGTTGCCGCCACTCCCATTCATTCGAACACGGCACGTTTTAGCCCAGTGACCTTCTCTACCACATCTGCGGCATTTGCCAGGTTTATGTCCAAAGGATGACTGTCCCGCTGAAGTTCTCTCTCCTCGTTGAAATGCTCGTAGTTGTACCCCTTGGTCCCTATCGACTTGGATACAGCGTGCAACCAACTGACCGAACGTTACTCCTTGTTCTTCCCACAGGGGCAACGTTAATTTTACCAATTTTGATATTTCCCCTTTGAGTCCGGCCATGAAAGCTGGTTTCAAAGGACCCTCCTCGTTAGCATCTAAGTCTGCATTTTGCATGTCGTTAGCCAGTCCCGAATGTTCAATCCACACAGCCCTGAAGCGCTCATCAAACTGAGCAACCGTTTCGGTCGGTTCTTGGGTACAGCCCGATATTTTCTTCCAGTCCACCCGGGCCGGACCTTGATTTCTCAGCCATTGTCTGATCGCTCCCCATCCAGCGTTCAAATTATTTCCATTTTCGCCCAATGCGGTATAAACTTCTTGTTGCAATTCTTGGGTGTTTCGACCGGTTGCCATTACTGACAAAACTTGCACACCATCTTGAGGATGCAGCCGATAGATGGTACGTATTCGGTTAAGCTCTTCCCATGTCTTCAATGACCCTTTCTTTGGGTCTGGCAATGCTTTTGACCATTTGTCGATTCTGTCCGGATCGGCAGGTTGGTGTTCATGAAAAGGTACCCAAACAGCTCCGAATGCCTGAGCCCCGTGCACCGGATCTACGTTCGCCTCTTCTTCGGGTCGTGCTGCCGGCGGACCTGCTGGTCCCTGTCCGCGCCGGGCACGATATCGGGTGACCATAGGTCTCAATTGCGGTGGACGGTTATCATCCCCCCCCCAAGGGTCCGGTAGACAAGTCGACGGGTCCCAAGGATCACACTCATAACCACTGGCATACTCAGGAGGTAAAGATGGAATAGATGCATGTAACACATTTAAATATGGATATACTGATTGATACGGTACCGATGGAGCGCTCGATATTTTTACGCCCTTCTCCTTTTGCTTAAACAGTTCAGTTTTAAGCTTTTCAACTTCAGCTTGCTTTTTACTCAATTGTTCTGCCATTGCATTTAATTGTTCCTTTGCTTTCTTCATATCTGTATCGTACTGGGTATTACGCATAATTTCACTCCGTTGTCGTAGCTGACTCATGACAATCATCGCCAACCTTGTCTGGTCGTTCCCCTTTGAGCGGGTAGTTTTTCCCCATAATTTTTGTATATTGGGTAAAGACCACTGTCCTGTTCCCATGTTATATTTATTTTCCAAAGTCTGCTGGAGCTTAAGTAAGTTCATATTTTTCTGGAAGATTTGTGTTAGTTCGCTCAACATTTCGGTTTCAGACACGTCCGGAGGTGCCTGCCCTCTGTGTAAAGTGTTTTTTTCACTTTTTTTTTCTACCATTTTTACCAATTTTTCTTGAGGCCGTAGGCAATTTCAACGCCGATAGAGGATTACACCCCGAGGATCTGAATGGGCTTCTCAAACTTGGTAATTTTCTAAAACCTAAAACCCGCTTGTATAACGTCTCCTAAGGATCCAAACTCAAACAAAAGAGATATTTCTTACGTCGAGATTACGTCTGACCGCACTTTGTTTTCTTGTCTTCTGCAAATCCGGTTCTTTCTTTAAGAATCACGAGAAGGTTCAAACAGCTCCACACGTGCCGAGGAATTTTAACAAAGATTCCGTAACTTTATCTGGGGTAGCCCGTGTTCCGCCCTTGTTAACCAAGTCGTACACCTTTACCGATTCAACTGAGGTAGACCGTGTTCCGCCCTTATCAATCAAGTCGTACACCTTTACCGTTTCTGGGGTAGACCGTGTTCCGCCCTTATCAATCGAGCCATACACCTTTACCGATTCACCTTAGGCAATCCGTGTTCAATGTCTGTCCTTGTTACCTTCTGTGATCCTGCCGACTACGCCAAATGTTAGATTCAGAAGAAATGGGAGTTTTCTCAAAGAAACGATCTTCAGTCATCACAGAGTTTTATGATCTTTTTATTCAGTACTACATCCCAGTTATAGTACAGGCACTCCTCTTGTGATTCGAATAGTTACTTGTTAGTTCGAACCGTTGAATCTTGGGAGGATTCAACACATATATACTCAGTTTGCTTTCTTTGTCCTACAGGACCCAATCAGTTAAGACAGTATTGCCCAACCAACATGCCCATATTAGGAGCGTTATCCAATGGTCACACACACTTGTTATCTTTCTACACTACAAAGTTATCTGATCCAATGGTCACACACACTTGTTATATTTCTACAATACATAGTTATCTGGTCTAAATCAGTCTAAACTGCCAGATAAACACAAACGTGTTGTTACAGAGTCACACACAAAACTGCTACATTCCAACAACAACCTACAGATTATTCAGAATTCCGCAGCTCCTGTACTCTCTCTCCCACTCTTGACCCGTGATCGAATCCAGGCAAATTAGGCTGAAACCTTGGGCAAGTTTCCTTACTACACACACACACACACAGAGAGACACACACACAGCTAATAATAATCCCTCCTTTAAAAAAAAATTGGTCGCTTCAATCTACGACTGTTCGTGAGGGACTCTGCTGTGCGCAATTGGCTGTCGCATTTCGCCCACAGATATACAGTCAATTCACTTTACAGTATATTCTGTGAAGCGCTTTGAGACGTCGATAGGATGTGAAAAGCTCTACATCAAATGCAAGGATTATAATTATTATTGTGTGTGGTCTGCGACTGTGTGTGTGTGTTTGTGGAATTTAGTGAGAGTGCGGATCTTGAAATGGATGTGAAAATGACAAATATTTGACCTGTTTTATAGATAGTTCACCTCCCAACCAGTGGCAATTATTGTTGGTGTCTCAGTTGCAGTTCTTACAGTGACTGGGATTATAGGGATTATAGTTTTCATTATCCGCAAAGCCAGAACAAGGAACGCAGCAGGTCAGTGACTGTTTATTTATTATTTATTAATCTGATCATATTTGGGGGCGTCGCTGGGCATTTCACCCAAAAACCACAGTCACTACTTACTGTATGTCCTGTCAAGCACTTTGAGACGTTTCAAGATGCAGAGAGACAGAGAAAAGGAGACAGAAAGAGAAACAGAGAGAGACCAAGTCCGAGAGAGACACAGAGAAGGAGACAGTGAGAGAGAGACTGAGATAGAGAGAGGCAAACAGAATGAGAGACAGTGAGAAAGAAGGACAGGGAGAGAGAGACTGAGAGAGAGAGAGGAACTGAGAGACAGTGAATGAAACAGAAAAAAATGAGAGAAACAGAGTCTGAGATAGAAACAGGGACAGAAAGAGTCAGAGGAGATCACATTGATGGATTTATGGTGATGTGTGTGTCTCTCCCTTTCTCAGTCTCTCTCACATTCTCTCTCTCTGCCTCGCTCTGTCTCAGTCTCTCTTTCTCTCTGTCCGGATCTTTCTCAGTCTCTATCTCTCGCTCACTCTAAGTCTGTATTGTCAAGTGTAGTGACTGTGTATTGTGTGTTTCTGTGTGTCAGTCCCTGGCTGATTTCTCTCCCTCGCTCTTTCTCTCTGAAAAATACACAGCTGCGCCACCAGTCTATTGTAACATCACCTTAACCAAAGATGACCAATATTAAGTAAGAGATGGACAGAGACTTGGGGGAGTCAGAGGTTTGCATTCACAATGTAGAAGGAGCTTTACTGTGTCTCCTACCCTGATCTGGGAGTGTGGACAGACGCACAGTGTAGAGGGAGCTTTACCGTATCTCTAATCCTGACCTGGAAGTGTGGATAGACAGATGCACAGAGTAGAGGGAGCTTTACTATGTCTCTAACCCTGACTTGGGAGTATGGACAGAAGTATGCATAGTGTAGCGGGAGCCTTACTCTGTCTCTATTCCTGACTTCTATGATTCTATACACTGTGCGTCTGTCTGTCAGGGACAGGCAGACCTGGGCGTCTGTTTGTCCCTGACAGACAGACGCACAGTGTATAGAATCAGAAGTTTACAGCACAAAAGGAGGCATTTGGCCCATCTAGTCTATGTCGACTCTTTGAAAAGAGCAACTCAATCCCACTGCCGCGCTCACTCCCAATGACCCCAACAGACCTGTTCTCCCTAAATAAAGATCTAATTCTGTTTTAAAAGCTGTTGTCGAATCACGGAGTGTGAGTAATAGAAAGTATAGATGGAGCATTACTCCAAAATGATGTAATAATAATTCTCTCTTTTCACAGATTGCAGAATAATCCATTTATACGGTAAATACTTTATTCTTTCTCTCTTTTACTTGCCGTCTCGCTCTGATCGTTCTGGCCCGAGAGAACAGTGAACATAAGAATGTGTGTGAGGGTGTGTGAACTGGTCAGAGAGTGAGAGACAGTGAGATAGCATGTGAGAGAGTGTGTGAGTGTATGTCAGAGACAGTGTGTGAGTCAGTGTGTGAGACAGTGTGTGAGACAGAGAAACCATGTATGCAAATCTATGAGAGTGGTGAGGGAGTGTAGGAGTGTGTCTCTGTCTATCTATGTGTGTGAACAGTGAATCTCTCCCACAAACTCTCTCCCTCATTCACTCCCCTCTCTCTCTCCCACGCACTCACACTTTCTGTATCTCCCACATACTTCCATTCTCTCACATAATCCCAATCTATCTTTCTCTCACACACACATTCTTTCATTCACACTCTTTTTCTCAAACTCATAGTCTACTATTCCCTCTCAATCTCTCTGTCTCACTCTATTCCTCTCTCTCTCTCCCTTTCATTCTCTCTCTCTCTCTCTCTCTCTCTGTCTCTCTCTCTCAGGGGCTGGCTGAACACGCTGATGACACATATGAAAGTCTGGAGTAGAGCAAATACAGAAAATAATAATTATTTCTCTCTCCTCCTCCATCGACTGAAGATCGCACGCTTTCTGGCCCTGAAAATCACATTAACTTTAATGTCATTTCAGCTTCAGCCAAAAAACCCATATTATCAACAATAATAATCCTTGCATTTGACCCAGCGCCTGACCATGTCTTTGAGACATCATCTCGTGATTTGACAGCACTTCACAGAATACACTGTGAAGTTAATTGAGTGTATATTTGTGGGCGAAACGCGGCAGCCAATTGCACACGGCAGCGTCCCCAAAAATAGTCGTGGGATGAGAGACCAAAGTATTATTTTGTTGTCTGTAAAAGTAAAGTTCTATCATAATTGTCTCTCTTGTTCTCTCTCATCATCTTAAATCATCTCCCCAACTACAACATCACGATTGGAGACGATTTGTATTATTGTGACCATATCTAGCAGGCTATCTGACAATCACACAGACTGATAGACACACACCCATTATTGTGCTAAACAGTCTACAAACCAGTGACAGAGAGAGAGAGAGAGAGAGAGATGGACTGAAGAGTCTGAGAGAGATAAAAGTAGAGACAACTGGAGAGTGTGAGAGAGACAGGGAGAGTGAAAGTATGAGAGGCAGAGAGAAAGAGGGAGTGAGTGAGTGAAAAATTGAGAGAGAGTGTGTGTGAGTGAGAGAGTGTGTGAGAGAATGTGTTTGAGGGAAAGAGTGTGTGTAAGTGAGAAACAGAGATTTATGCCTTAAAGATACACCGCCAATAAGACAGTATTTTTTGTGAGAGACAGAGTGTGTGAGAGAAAGATAAAAATAAAACAATAACCCTGGCATTTGATATAGTGCCTTATTCCATCATTGAGATGTCTCAAAGCGCTTCAAATTATATACTCTAAAATGAAGTGTCTGTGGCTTCTGGTGAAATATATTTTACTTTTATATATAATTTACAATAAAATGTTGGATCATGTAATAAGTCTCCATCCATTGCCTTCTTACACACACGACATTCCCTGGCTATATACACACACACTGATATACACACACATAAATAAATAAACACACTCTGATACACACTAAATACTGCAGAAGGACAGACAACAACAACAACGGCATTACACATGTACAGACATAGCCTTCCACATCAGGAGGACGTCCGAAGGTGCTGGACAATCATTGTTTTAGCTGATGAATGGAACGAAGTTGGTGGAGGGAAAGGGGGGGGTTTGGGATGAATGGTGGGTCTTTCAAAGAGGAGGGTCTTGAGACAGTACTTCAATGAGGCCAGGGAGGGGGCGAGGCGGAGGGACTGTGGCTTGGAATTCCAGAGGTTGGGTGCAAAGTGGCTGAAGGTTCGCTCGTCAATGGTGGAGTGGGAGGGGCTGAGGACATGGAGCAGGCCAGAGAGATGGGGCGGGCAGGTTTGTAATGGGTCAGAAGTTCATGGATGTAGTGTGAGGGGAGGTTGTGGAGGACTTAAATGTGAGCACCAGGATCTTTAATTGGATCCTCTGGATGATGAGAAGCCAATAGAGTCGGACGAGGGTGGGGGAGATGAAATCACTCAGTTTAGAAAGGTAGAGGACACGAGCCACAGAGTTCTGGATCACCTGCGGGCTGTGGAGGGAGGAATTTCAAACGATCTAATCAAGGAGGGTTCCAGTGGCTCTCCCTCTACTGTTACAACCAATCTATATTTCAATGAACTTTTCCTACTGAGTTTGTGATGTGAGTGGTGTTTCCTCAAGGCTGAACTGGCTCCAAAGTGATACATTTGGCAATGCAATTTGGAAATCGAGCCAGCCCTATGTGACCGTCTGTAATTCATTTACTGAGCCAGGAGGGTCCACAGTGTATCCCGGACCCTCACTCGTCATGACAGCACAACCCAGCCTGGCTCATTGTCAGGAACTGGAATGGCAGGCCTGTCACTGGGGGCAGGGAATACTCCAGCTGAGCTCCAGATAAAACTGCACTCCAATGCACTATTGGGTAGAGTAATCCTCACTGGAAAAGCACCAGAACCGCTTGTTGCACAGCAAAACCAATTACAAGCTCTGCAGCAAACTGTGAATAACAGTGTAAATATAAGTGCAATAACTGCAATCAGTTGTGAATTGTGTGACCACATTGTTGTTTTTAAAAAAGGGATTATTAATCCTGGAAAGTGATTTTCTTACTGTTAGGTCAACACAGGTGTTTGTGCAAATTAAGTAAACATGGCTAAGATTTTGGAGTCATGTAGCTCTGTGGTTAGAGCCATTGCCTTACAAGCGATCACTTGTGTTCAAATCCAGGCAAGGTGAATCCTTGGGCAAGATTCCTTACTCCACATGCCTAATAATAATCCCTCAAATAACACAATAATCAATGGATTATTTCAATTCTTGACTATTTGTGCCAGACTGCTGTAGGCAATTGATTACTGTGTTTCATCCACAAATGTACAGTCAATTCAATTTACAGTATTCTTGGAAGTACACTGAGACATCTAGAAGTCATGAAAAGTGCTCAATCAAATGCAAGGATTATTAATATTATTTCACCCGGCCCAGGAATTGGGTACATATCTTTTCGTGGCAAGCGTTGTAACGCCTACACTACAGGACTCCAGGGTCCTGAAGGTTTGCCGTCTATAAAATATATTGTACCTGCCCTCATAGAGATTTTTGAGCTGTGAGTACAGCTCGTATCTAGGAAATGTTATTGAATTTGAAACAGCATAAATAACATTAAAGTATCTTAAAGTGCTCACAGGGAATTATTGTTAAATGCTCATTTTTAGGAAACCGCAAAAGCTATTTTGTGCACTGGAAAGTATTTGTTAAAACACTGAAATAAACGTTAGATGTAATCACAAATCGACTTTGGTGACAAACCAAATCTAACTGAGGAACATGAACTAGGCAGTTCCATAGTTCATGTTCTTGATTGCTGATACACAATAGATGAGTATTGTAGATGAGAAACGCTGACACAACTGGTGATATAACTGACCACACCTGGTTTCCAGTAAGTCATTAAACAGCTCGTCAAAGTGTTCAAGGATCAAAAAGTTACAATAAAATAATTATTAACTTTCATTGCTCGCCCTACCATGGTATCCAACAAACCTTTGACCAAGATTTAAGAGTATTGTCAGTAAACATACAGTAAATTGTACAGCTTGCTGTCTCTTGAGATCTTGAACCAGGCAGATCCAGAATTGATCCAAAAGCCAACTCTATGCATGTAAGACCAATTTGTATCATCGCATCCCACTTCGATTTCAATTAACCTCCATGCTGGTTTTCCTTGCTCCAAAACCCATCAAATATGATTGATTCCAAACTTGGAATCAAGATTCTTTACTCCAACTGGCCTGACCATAGCCCACGAAAACAAAATAAAAACAATCAATGAATTGTTCAATCAATCCATGAATCCATGAATTTGTCCGTCCGCCAATCCGTCCCTCCGTCCGTCCGTTCATCACTATACAATTAGTAAGTAAATGAATGAATGAATGAAATCAATCAATCAATGAACTAAACAAGTAAACCATTAAAAAATTAAAATTTTAAAAGTAACAATACATAAAGAGTCCATGAATGAATAAATAGTTAAATAAATATGTGAGTGAGTGTGTGCGGGAGTACATAAGAAAATAAATACATAACTACAAACCCACATACGTACATAAATCAATAGATCATATACAGTCAGTTCACTTTGCGGTATATTCTGGGAAATCTTATGAAACTTCAAGAAAACGTAAAAAGCAATATAGCAAATGCTAGGATTATTATGTACTTAACTGTTGGTTCATTGTTTCTATGGTCACAAGGGAGGGAGAGCAATACAAGTTAATAATTATTTAATTAGAACAGATATTGGAAAACACTTTACATTGAGTTGCTGGAAAACAGATGTGGTCAGGTATATCACCCCATCCCATCCGCCCACCTCATCCCCGAAGCACCAGTGAGTGAAAGCACATTGATGCACAAATTTTTTGTGACATTTGATAAAATGGGAGGAAAGTGGACAGATTAAAATTGAGAAGAAAGAAGTACAGGAGCAAAATGGCTGCAAGATTTCTACTGATCGTGCAAAGAATATTGGGACGCAGAGTTAGAGACAACAACGAGTTGTTGGGGCTTCCAGAAACACAGCAAATAGAAATGGAAGAGGCAGATAGAATTTGTGGGTTCAGAGGGGATGATGGAAGGGGGGAGCTAACAATCTGCCAATTGAATGATTAAACAAGGATTGCAAAGCACATACGATCATTATACACTAACATAAATGTGGATCCCAGTGTATGCGGTAGGATGTGAGAGTATGATTTTCGGCAGATTGGAGGATATTGTATGGATAGGGTTTCAGCCTGACCAGCAGGGAAACAAACCAGATCACTCGCTTGTGAGGCGAGTGCTCTAACCAATGAGCTGTATAACTCCACAGATAATGTGGGGAGCGGAAAGCGAACTATGCTGCGATTTGCAATAGGAAGATCTTGTAAAATGGTTGAATTTTCAAGTTACAATCAATGCAGTGAATAACTCGGATAATCCTGGTTAGGAAATGTCAACATGTTTAAGTGAGGGAGCATGAGTATTGCACTGCGACTATTCATTGCTCCTCACTCATTGGGTTTCTTTTCACTGCGCTGTCTCCAACCCAATATTGGTTTTACAACAACATCAGTTTGCATTTCTCTCGTGCCCTCAATGCCAGACAGTGCTCCAGAGCGATTCACAACAGCGGAGCTCGGTGCCAAGCCAGCGGGAGGGGGAAGGTGGCCATAATCGCGGTCGAACAGAAACGTGTTCAGGCTCGACATGAAAATGGAAAAGGAGATGGCAAGGTGAAGGAGTTCCAAAGTTTAACAATGATCTTTGTACAATTTCCACATCCAATCCCGGCCATAATGCACAGTCCTCACTTCCAAACGAAAGCGATATGGATCAGAGGCAAGTTAACTTTGTCACAGGGTGGGACACACACAAAATGCACAATCACTGACACTGCGGCACTTTGGACCAGAGCGACCTGAAGGTGACATTGGCTTCTAGTCTCCAGACTCGGGGTCTGACCGAGGAGCTCCAATGTCCAATTTGTCTGGAGTTCTTCAATGACCCTGTGACCCTGGAGTGTGGCCATAACTTCTGCCGCTCCTGTATTATCGGGAGCTGGGATAACCAGGACAGAATCTCCTGTGCTGTTTGTCAGCGGGTTTTTCCAGAGAGGAAACTTGGGGTTAATTGGGCCTAAGTGAATCTAGCAGAGAAAGCTCAGAAACTCAGCCTGTCCTCGACAGAGATGGAAACTAACCGCAACTGTGAGAAACACCGGGAGGAACTGAAGCTTTTCTGTGAAACTGACAAGAAATTACTGTGTATGGTTTGCAGCCATGGGCGAGAACACAGGGATCACAGCGTCCTACCCATTGATGAAGCTGCTGAAACCTACAAGGTAAGAATACCTCCTATCCTATTCACTCTAGAGTGGGATTCATTTTATTTCACTTCAAATCTCACCTTCAAAACCCTCTGTTCTACATGTTTTTTCCAGGATCAGGTGAGATCCTCATTAGCTTCTCTCACACAGAGGAAGGAAACTGGTGTACAAGCTGAAGTCAAACAGAAAGAAAAGATTTCACAAGTTAAGGTAAGTTATGTGGGGCCTGATTATTTTCGTATCTGTGTCTAACTTTAATATGTATAACCTCCGTACATCTCGCTGCCTCTTCACTGTGTATACAGAGTGCGATGTTTCGGTGTCTCTTTACTCTGTGTGCTCAGTAGGATATATCAGGGTATCTTTTTACTCTGTGTACACAGTGCGATGTCCCAGTTTCTCCCTTTACGGTGTGATGGCTCAGTGTCTCGCTTCACTGTGTTTACTCGTTGTGATGTCCCAATGTCTCCTTTCACTGTGTGTACAGTGTGATGTCTGATATTTTACAGGAACAGGTGAGAAGTCTGGAAACCCATGTCACGTCTGAATTTGCTAAAATGCACCAGAGCCTGACTGACAGAGAGCAGCTGGTGATGGGAGACCTCAAGCAGCGAGAGAAGGAGATTTTACGAAAAATTGAGACAAATCTGCGAGAGATTCAGGACAATTTAAAATCTGTTGAAAATGACATATCAGGGTTACAGAAACAGATGGAAAAATACACCCTGACCTTTCTGCAGGTAAAGCGTTTGCATTATATTTTAGTTCAGTAAAAGTCGCACACAGTAAGTAGCAGAAAATAATAGTTCTTCTGTTACATAGGTCATTGAATTTATTATTTGGAATATTCTAGCCTATGGTTTTATTTGTGATGTGTTTCAAAGCAGTTCCCACTTTTCTTTCTCCACTTTGCTGTTGATATCCAAACTGTATTACCATTCAAGGCAATATTGAGCAAGCAAGTTCGCAAATTTTAAAAAAAATTGGTCATTTCAATCCACGAATGTTTGCGAGGATGATAGTGTACGCAATTGTCTAACGAATTTTGTCCACAAATATACAATCAATTCACTTTACAGTATATTCCGTGAAGCGCTTTGTAACACCGTCTAGATGTGAAAAGTGCTGTATCAAATGCATGAATCAGTATTATTAATACAAATATTAGTCAACTGTGTGATGTTGAAATTTACTGCTGTTTGTCTGAATTTATAATATGTTGTCTCAGTGTGACTCACTGTGTCTGTGTTCCTGTGTTCGATTTAATTAGGAACAAACTGCTCGGAAGAGAAGGTATGACATGTTCGTTTACTAAGTAGCCCAGAATTTCATATAGAAACCAAACACAATGTGCAGTTTCACTTTAAATTGTGAATGTCTGTTATTTCAGAATCAGTGATGAGGCGTTTGCACTGTCAGTGTGTGACAGAGATCTGCCTGTGGGAATGTTCAAATGGCCTTTGAAGAACACAGTCTGGAGGGAGATCATAGACAGTATCAGCCCAGGTAAATATCGCTGATTCTCACACTGATCGAGTGTTTGACAATGTTATTGCTCTCCCTCTGTTTGTTGCTGTTTAAATACAGGAGAGAAATTTCCACAGAGCATAATACATCTCCCGCGATACATCACCCCTCCCACACTCACACACAATCATAAACATGCCACTTACGCACCCTCTCATACACCAGTACACACGCACCATACATCCATCCCCACACTCCCTTACAGACATTAACACACACACCATTTAACACAACCTCACACACTCCCCCACATACCCTCTCACGAACACACAGATTAACATAGCCTCACTCACTCGCCTACACACTTCTTATACATCCAGGTACAATTCATCACACGCAACTCACCCTTTCCTCACTCCGATCTCTCGCACACACTTCTCTATACACCCCTAACACTCACCGCTCATTCACTCATTCCCCCGCACACTATAAACACTCACGACATTCAAACACCGAATGAAAACTTAGTTTCCCAAACAATCACTGATAGTATCGCACAGTCAATCACGCACCCAAACAAAACGAACAGCCTGATGCACCCTTACACACATCCCTTGTAAACACCCTCAAGTACATCCCTCACACACCCCTCTTTCACCCCCCCCCCCATTACACACACCCCTATGAAGGATACATTCACACACACCACACACACATCTCACACACATCCCTCTCTCAGACACCAGTCTCACACTAACACTCACACACATCTCTCACACATGCCACCCACACACACAATCATGCACCCTCACACACAACCCTCTCACTGACACACACACAGACATCCCTGGCTCACACACTCCACTCACACATATCCATACAAACCTTCACATGCATCGAGTCACACCAACTCACATGTTCTCAGGTACACAAACCTCACACACAACTTCACAAATAAACTCACCTACACGTTCCTCACACACGTCGCCGTCAACCCCCACCCCCCCCCCCCCCCCCCTCACACAGACCGTGACCCTTTGAGCTGGAAGCTGTTCCCAGGTCTAGTTGTGTTTGCAAACCGTCTGAATTCCCAGCCTTGCCCTCACTCACTCCCACTGTGTTGTTTCTCTCTCTCTCTCAGCTCCGGCCTCTCTGACTCTGGATCCTGACACAGCCCACCCCAACCTCATCCTGTCTGAGGCCCTGACCAGTGTGAGAGACAGTGACAAACGGCAGCGGCTCCCAGACTCCCCGAAGAGGTTTGATCCCTGTCCCTGTGTCCTGGGGTCTGAGGGCTTCACATCAGGGAGACATTACTGGGAGGTGCAGGTGGCCAACAAGACAGACTGGGCTGTGGGATTGGCCAGAGAGTCTGTCAACAGGAAAGGGGAAATCACAGCGTCACCAGAGGCTGGGATCTGGGCTGTGTGGCTGACAAACGGGGATGAATATTCAGCTGGTACCTCCCCTCCCACCCGCCTGCCCCTGAGAGAGAGAGAGAGACCCGGGAAGTTGGGAGTTTACCTGGACTATGAGGGGGGACAGGTGATAGTTTACAACGCTGACAACATGTCTCATCTCCACACTTTCACCCAAACCTTCACTGAGAAACTCTATCCTCTCTTCAGTCCCGGTTTAAATGACGGCGGGAAAAACTCTGAGCCGCTGAGAATCTGCCGGGAGACAGTTTAATGTGGAGGGGAATCCTGAGCCGGGAAACTGTGTTAGACTGTGATTCCCACCAGGCTGGGGGTGGGGGGGGGGGGGGGGGGGGAGGCTGGGCTTTTCCTCCAGGATTCAGCTGAGAGTTTGTGACGGGAAGTGAATAAAGAATAAGAATAAAACATTTGATTTAGCGACTGTTAGACAAATAATCAAATCCTATGTATATTATGTATATAATCAGATGAATATAAATTAACAAACAAACAAAAACACAAGTACATTGATAGAGCCTTTCATGTCTGGATTATAATAATAATAATAAAAATTACATTTGATAACATGGTTTACGTCTAAATCTCTCCCTGACCTTGGCTCCTCTTTACTTGTCTGTCTTTCTCTCTCTCTGTCTGTCCCCCTGTCTTTCTCACTGTGTGTCTGTCTGTCTGTCTGTCTGTGTGTCTGTTTGTCTGTCTGCCTGTCTGTCTGTGTGTCTGTCCGTCTGTCTGTCTGTATTAAGAATAAAAACAAAGTGTTTGATTTGGCGACTGTCAGTGTCTCAGGTGATCAAACCCTCTGTGTATAAACAGACAAACTCTGTGTAGATTAATCACAATAATAAGAATTGTGAAGGTTGCATTTGATTTGGCCGCGTTTTGTGGGCGACACAAACACTGTGTAGACGAAGCTACAGTGACTAACTCACAGGAACAACAGTCCATTTTCAGATCGCCTCTCACGTCAGAATCACTGTGACACTGAAGATCACAGTTGATAATAAAGCTGACATGGCCCTGAGTCTCTCCCTGACTTTGGCGTCTGTCTCTCCGTCTGTCCATCTGTCTGTCTGAGCGCGAGGCTAACGGTTATTATTTTGAAATGGGCGCCTTCCTAGTGGCGTCACTGGGCGCGAGACTCCCGTGTTTTTTTCCGCTCGACGCCTGCGCAGTGTCGCCTGTGTCTGCCGAATCACGTGGCTAATGGGTTTTGTTCATTTAAAAGAAACCGGCGCCGGCACAACAGCGTCCCCCGGGCACGTGGCTGACTTGCTTTTAACTCGGCGCTTGCGCAGTGCCGCCTGTCTCTGCGTGAGCGCCAGGCTGACGATTAAGATTTTGAACTCGCCAATGCAGTGACTGTGTCTGTCCCCTCTTAGCATCGTGAACGATCTCTGTACTTTCAATCATTCAATCGATCAGATATACAATTTAGTAGATCTTGTTCTCAAAGTCAAAAGTCCATAAATAAGTCTTTATATGAAGCAGAACATATAATATTTTGGAATGACATGATCTTTTGATGAAAGGTTTATCAGCATAGTTGAATTAATAACAATAATCCTTGCATTTGATGTACCCCTTTTCACATCTTATTGACATTTCAAAGTGGAAGTTGTGTTATTAATAATAAAAATAACAATCAGAAGGATTCTTGCATTTGTCTTGTCAATGAGATGTCTCAAATTGCCGAACCGGATTTATTGTAAAATGTACTGTAGTGATCAAGGCAGAAGCCATACTCCTTGGCTCCCATAAAACAACTTCACTGTTGTGAATCTGAAACCCTCAACCTCACACTCGCTGAACAACTGCAAAATCATGGCATCCAGCTTGACCCCCAGCTGTCCTCCTGTCCTCACATCTGGTCCCTGAAAAGGACTGCGTTCTTGCCATTCACGGCCTTGCCGTCGCCTATCTCTCTGACCTGCTGTCTCCATATCAACCCCACTACCCCGACTCCTCCCTTCCGCTCCTGTCCCAATCTGACTTTTCAACGCTTTGGGACGTCCTCCCGAATTCAAAAGACGAAGCTACGTAGTGCAATTTTGTTGTTCTTATTGTTGTTCCACCTACTTTACACCAAATGCAGCAGAAAGCCTCTTGCATGCATTAGTCAAACGCTCTCCTTGACGGTCTCACAGATGCACTATTCAAAAGATCCAGCTCTTTCAGAACTCTACCGCCCGCATACTTAGCTGAACCAAACTCTTCATCTGCATCTCAACAGTCCACCACACGGCACCTCCGCTCATCCCTCACACACTTCACCCCAACATCAGAGGTCACTGAGTTAGCTAATGCAGATAATTGCAATCATCTCCTTGAAACGCTAGCACCCTGAGAGAGAGAGACATAGTTCATACTCGATCACAAACCTACTATCAAACACACAACAGACACCACACACAACAGACATTCACAGACATACTTACACTCATGATCCACCCACAGTCTCGCAAAATAAATATAGTTTGTTTGTTGTTGATGAAAATGTAAGACTGTTTGCTGGGAGCCATGGCACTGTGTTTAGCCACTAGGGGCGGTGTTGTACAGCGACCACAGGCCGGGGCTACAAAGTTTTATTGTTGTTGTATATGGTTAATATCAATAGAATTAATATCCCAGTAATACAAATATAGAACAATACTGTATTATTAACAATTATGTCATAATTTACACGAATATAATGTAATAACTATACACTAATCCTACGTAATCTTTGTACACTAATACAATGTAATAACTACAAACTAATACAATGTAATAACTATACACTAATACAATGTAATAACTACACACTAATATAATGGTAACAAACTAAAACATAATAATATTCTTCACTCAGAGGGCGGTGAACGTATGGAACTCTTCACCCCAAAGGGCTGTTGTTGCTCAGTCCTTGAACATATTCCAGACTGAGTTTGACAGATTTCTCATTTATAAAGGGATTCAGGTGTATGGGGATTAGGCAGGCAGCTGGAGTCACAGTAGGATATCAGCCATGATTGAATAGCGGGGCAGTCTCGATGGGCTGAATGGCCTACTCCTGCTCCTATTTCTTATAATAAGAATTAATAATAATCTTTGCATTTGATATCTCGCTTTTCACATCTTATCGACGTCCCAAAGCGCTTCACAGAACATACTGTGAAGTTAATTGACTGTGTATTTGTGGGCGAATCGCGGCAGCCAATTGTTCACAGCAGCGTCACCACAAACAGCCGTGGATTGAAAATGACCAGTTTTATTATCGTTACATTATTCTCTTCTTATGTTCTAATATATAATCTAGTGATTTATAATATAATAATGTGTAATAATGTATAATAATACACTAATGTAATAATATAATGATCACACAGTAACATAATATAATGATTACTCAATCTCTCTCTCTCCCTCTGTCTCTGCCTCCTGTCAATCACTGGTTACCAGGGAGACAGTGGGCATGTTTCCCCGCCTCTGCTGTCAATCACCAGTTACCAAGGAGACAGTGGGCGTGTTTTCCCGCCTCTCCTGTCAATCATTGGTTACAAGGGAGACGCGTCTGTTGCCCACAGCGGGCGGGGTTGGGGTGGTGGGGTGGAGGAGACGTGCTGACGTCACGGAATGGAGGGAGGGAGGCAGGACAGGGTTGACGTGTTGACGTCACCCGAGTGAGTGAATGGGAAGGAATTAGTGACGTCACGTGAGATGCACTCACAGAGAGAGAGAGACCACTGCAGCCTGAGGTGCCCTCACAGAGAGAGAGAAGGTGGGAGAGAGAGATGTTATTGCAGCCTGGGATTCATAGAGAGAGAGAGAGAGAGAGAGAGAGAACTGCATAGTCTGAGATACAAACAGAGAGAGGAGATGTGTGTGTGAGATGCAGATATTTGTACAGCCTGAGATATACTGAGAGAAAGAGAGAGAGAGACCTCGCTGTAGCTGAAATGCACTCACACAGATAGATGGAGAAGTTGAGCGAGAGAGTGAGCGAGATCTCCACAGCCTGAGATACAGAGAGAGAGAGAGAGAGAGGGGGAAAGAGAAGGCTTGTGAGAGAGAAATGTACATATTCCTGTACATTGAGATACAGAGAGAGAGAGATCTGTCGGCAGCCTGAGATACACTCACACAGAGAGAGGGAGTAGGTGAGAGGGAGAGGGGGTTGAGGGGGGTATATACGAGAGGGATATATAGAGACCTGTCTACAGCCTGTGATACACTCACACATAGAGAGCGCGAGAGAAGGTGAGAGACAGAGAGAAGGGAAGAGAGAGTTAGAGAGAGAGAGATCTCTTCAACCTGAGATACACACACACAGATAGAGAGAAAGGGGGGGGGGGGGGGGTGTGAGAGAGAGACACACTCACAGAATGAGACAGAGAGAGTGAGAGAGAGAGAGTCTGAGATATTCACACTGAGGGAGACACATGCAGTGAGGGAGAGACTCCCACAGTCTGTGTCTGACTCTGTGTCGCTGGGACACACAAACACACCCGAGAGAGTGAGACACACGCACAAATACACTCGCAGCCTCACATACACAGAGAGATACACACACAAATACACTCGCAGCCTCACATACAGAGAGAGATACGCACACATTCACAGGCCTATAAACACTGTGAAAGGAATGCAAACAGAGAGAGAGGGTGGGAGGGGGTGGGGTGGGTATCGAGACACTCGCACACATACTGAGTGGGAGAGAGAGACACACACATACAGAGAAAGAGGATGTGGGGAGAAACTCACCAAGACAGAGAGAGTGGAAGGTGGTAGACATAAATATATATAGAGAGAGTGGAGACATTCATACGTATGAAGCGAGAGATACACACAGACAAACAGAGGGGGAGAAACACACATATACAGAGAGAGAGGGGGTGGGAGACATACATATACACACACAGAAAGAGGGGTGAGACAAACATACAGAGAGAAACACACACATATATAGAGAGAGAGGCGGCAAGAAATATACTCATAAAAAGAGGGTAGACAATCATATGCACAGAGAGAGGGGAAGGATACACGCATAGAGAGAGAGATATAGACACACATACATAGAGAGAGAGGGGGATATACACACACACACGTACAGAGAGGGGGGTGGGAGACACACACAAAGCATGAATGGTGTGGGGGGGAGACACATGCAGAGAGAGGGGGCGAGAAACATACTCACACAGAGAGAGGGGGAGGCACACATGCACACAGAGAGGGGGGAACACACACATACAGAGACAGGGGAGACACCCATATATACAGACATACATACAGAGAGGGAGAAATACACTCATATAGAGAGATGAGTGGGAGACATACACACATATGGAGCAAGACACACACACTCATACAGAGAGAGAGAGAGAGGGTGTGGAAGACAGACACACAGACATGGAGGGGGGGAAGAAACAACACTTACATAGAGAGGGGGGATACACACATGTAGAATGAGAGAGACACACAACACACACTCAGAGAGAGGGAGGGTAGAAACATACGCGCAGAGACCCTCCACACACATAAACCCACCTCATGCAGACATACACCCCCCCCCTCCCCACGCACATAGTACCCCCTCGAACAGCCACAGAGCCCCCCCCCTCCCCCCCATAATGTATATGTTGGTACAGTCCTGTAGCTCAGTGTTTGGAGCAATCACCTTACAACAACAACAACAACAAATTACATTTATAGAGCGCCTTTCACGTCGGGAGGACGTCCCGAGGCGCTGCACAGGAGGCTTGTGACCCACATACAACTAATAGTTACATAAATACTGAAATCATTAGTAGTTAAGAAATAATAATTAATTGCTTAATTAATTGGGAAACAAAAAGAAATACGAAACAATTAAAAATAATTAAAAAATTTAATTAAAAAATCAACTTAAAAAAATCTAAATTGGAAAAAAGCCAAATAACAAAGATTTTTTAAAAAAAAACAATCTAGTGACAGCCAGTGGGCGGGTCTCTCTCTCTCTCCTGTCAATGATTGGTTACCAGGGAAACGGGGGCCGTCTCTCTCTCTCCTGTCAATCACTGGTTACCAGGGAGACAGTGTTGAGCGCAGGCAAACTGCGTCATCAACGTCCTTCAGCAGGTCACGTGCTGAGTGTTCCCGCTGGCGGCGGCAGAGACACAGAAGGTGCCTGAGATACAGACGGTCAGGGAGAGAGAGAGAGAAAGAGGGTGAGTCTGTGTGTGCGCGTGTCCCTGTAGCAGGGCCTGGTGAGAGAGTCTGTGTGTGTGTCTCTGTGTGTGTGTCCCTGACCCCCACTTGTCTCCCTGTAGCTGCTGTCTGTGTGTGTGAGAGAGAGAGAGTGTGTCTCTGTGGTAGTGTGTATGTGTGAGAGTGAGTGTGTTTGTGTCTTCCTAACCCCCCCCCACCCTTGTCTCCCTGTACAGAGTCCAGGTGTATGTGTGTGTGTGTGTCTCTGTGTGTGTGTGTGTGTGTCTCTCTCTGTGTGTGTATCTCTGTGTGTGTGTGTGTCTCTGTGTGTGACTCTGTGTGTGTATATGTGTGTCTCTGTCTGTATGTGTGTGTCTGTGTGTGTCTTCCTGACACTCCTGACTTCTCTGTAGGTTCTGGTGTGAGGATGAGAGTGTCTGTGTGTGTCCCCGACACCACCTTTTGTCCCCCTGTAGGAGAGACTGGTGTGAGGGTGAGTGTGGCTTTTGTGGGGGTGAGTGTGGCTGTGTGAGAGTTTGTCTGTGTGTGTGTGGCTATGTGTGTGTCCCTATGTGTCCCTGACCCCCATCGCCTCCCTATAGGGTGTCTTGGTGTTAGGGTCAGTGTGGCTGCTGTCTATGTGTGTGTGTGAAGCTCCTGTGGCTCAGTGGTTAGAGCACTTGTCTTGCTGTGTTTGAATGCAGGCAGGTCAGAGCGAAACCTTGGGCAAGTTTCCTTGTTCTACATACACACACACACACGCCTAATAATAATCCAAAACACCCACGATAATAAAATGGTCATTTCAATCCACGAATGTGTGTGGGACACTGCTGTGCGCAATTGGCTGCTGCGATTCGCCCACAAATATACAGTCAATTCACTTTACAGTGTTTTCTGTGAAGCGCTTTGGGACGTCGATAAGGTATGAAAAGTGCTACATCAAATGCAAGGAATAATGTTATGGGTGTGTGTGTCTCTGTGAGAGTGTATCTCTGAGTGTGTTTGTGTGGTATTGGTGAAACCCCCTCCCCCAACCCCTTGTCTCCCTATCAGACGGCTGGTGTGATGGTTAGTGTGTCTGTATGTGTGTCTTTGTCTCCGTGTGTGTCTCCCTGACCCCTCATTGTCTCCCTGACCCCCCATTGTCTCCCTGACCCCCCATTGTCTCCCTGACCCCCATTGTCTCCCTGACCCCCATTGTCTCCCTGACCCCCCATTGTCTCCCTGTAGAGGCGGCATTTGACCATATGTTTGGCTGGTAACACATCAGGTGTAAGTTTGTGCTGCTAACACAAGGCAGCAGAGAATGTCTGAGGAAACACAAGCCAGCAACATGGAGTGTGTGATTACCCCAGGTAAAGGTAACCACTCAATGTATCTGTACCTTACTGTATTTACTTATTGTTTAAATGTTCAGTCTAGCTTTATTGATAACTTGACCATGCATTACTTGCATTTCGCCTACAATTATACAGTCAATTGACTTTATAGTATATTGTGCAAAGCGATTCAACATGTCGATATGGTGTGAAAAGCGTTATATCAAAAGCAAGTATATTATTATTTGATATTTCACTTTTCAGGTCTTCTAGATGTCTCAAAACGCTTCACAGAATATACTGTAAAGAAAATTCATGGTATATTTGTGGACAAAACTCAGCAGCAAATCATGCCTAGCAGTGTCACGCAAACCGCAGTGGAATGAAATGATCAATTTATTGTTGGTTTTTGTCTAGCAATTATTGTAAGTAAATCTTCAAGGGATGTAAGTAAACCTTTGTATGCGGCAGGACAGCTAGATAATAGCATTTGAAAGATAATTAAATCTTTATTTAGGGAGAACAGGTCTTTTAGGTTATGGGGAGAGCGCGGGGCAGTGGGATTGAGTTGCTCTTTTCAAAGAGCCGGCAATGACTAGATGAGCCGAATGGCTTCCTTTCGTGCCGTAAAATTGTATGATTCTATGATAATGCTGTTCAGAAAGCATACGAGATACTAGGCTTTATAAATAGTGACATTGAATACAAAGGTCAGGAAGCTTTAATTAACCTGCATAAAACATGGTTTAGGCCTCAGCTAGAATGCTGTCTTTTGAATCTGGGCACCATACTTCAGGAACAATGTTACGGCCTTGGAAAGGGAGCAGAGGAATTCCACCGGGATGTTAGCAGGATTGAGTTACTTTAGTTTTGAGAAATGTTCAGAAAGTCTAGGATTATTCCCATTGGATCAGAGAAGATTACGAGGAGACCTGATAGAGGGTTTTTTCATGCAGCGAATTCTTAGAATCTGGAATGATTTAAACTGCTTTGCAGAATATACCGAACAGTGAATTGACTGTATATTTTACTGATCAATCATGGCAGCCAACAATGACAACAACCAATTTTTTTTTGGAAGTATTATTGGTATAGTAAATCTATCAACCGGGTTCATATTTACTGCTATACAAACAGAGGCCTGTGGTGTGAGGAAACTTGTCTCAGGATTTTTCACTCCTGGGAGTCAAGCCCGGATTCTCTTGTGCAAGGCACTGACCAATTTTATTAGGAACAACTTTATTTACTTTCTACAAATTCTATAGTCTCTCAGCCAAAAGTTGTCAGTGCTTTCTAGACTCTGTGTACATCTCATTTTCCAATTCTGCTTTTTATAAAATCAATCTAATCTACAGAGCTCAGAATTGCAAAGAGTTTGAGCTGCAAACAGAATCAGTTGACGGGAGGAGAGCCTGGGAGCAACAGATACAATTTGAAAAAGAGGGAGACAAGAAATAACACTGAGGACAAGGATCTTCGTGACGATGATTACCTATGTAAGTGATAAATCAATTAGAGTTTCTAAACATAAAATGGTCCAGTACAGCAACGATGCCTTCGCACAGATCACAAGCTTTTAAGGTTAAGTTCCTCTGGCTCTTCAGACAGATTGTAAGAATGCAACTTTTGGAATGAGTAGCAACTTATCAAGGCCTCAAGACATCCTGGAGAACTTTGCAGGATTTTATTGTGAAGTGTTGCAGATTCCACAGCAATGACCCCCAACAGCCATGAGGTGACAGATTAAATTTATCTTGGATACTAAAAGCCGGGACACTGCGGTGAAACCGAGAAAGAGAAACTTGCCCCCTCCCGCCTCCCCCCTTTGGAATCATTCCATCATAATGCTAATGTCTACCTGAACAAAATGGCTGGAGAACTGGGTTACATTCCCCACATTAATGTTAATTTGTATCAGCGTCCTGGCCAGGTATCCTCTTCAGTAATTATTCACTCACCTCATGGCTGTTTGTGAGAAGTTGTTGGTTGCAAAATACTGACACTGACAAAACCTGACCTGCATGAAGGGGGCGCTTTATAAATGCAATGCAACACGGACGCACATTTTGCAGTGGGTAGAGCAAAGCATTGACTTGGGCAGGTATTGTATAAATGCAAGAATTGATTTATCGCACACCAATTGCCAAACAATGCACTCGCGTGTATGTCACTTATACAAATATTTCCTGGTTTCCATCAGCAGCAGAAAAGGGCATCTCTCAGACAGGATCTCCACAGGATCGCCAGCCATCGATCTCAGGAGAGAGACTGTATGATTGTTCCCAATGTGGGAAGAGCTGCACACATTCAGCAACCCTGCACCAGCGATCACATATAGGGGAGAAACAATATAAATGTGCTGAATGTGATAAGCGATTCACAAGTTCAAAAAATCTCAAGGTTCACTATCGAACACACACAGGAGAGAGACCGTACAAATGTGCTGAATGTGGAAAGAGTTTCAAAACATCAGGCGACATAAAATACATTATCGATCACACACAGGAGAGAGACCATACAAATGTGCTGAATGTGGAAAGAGTTTTAAAACATCTGGATACATGAAAATACACCATAGATCACATACAGGACAGAGGCCATATGAATGTGCTGAATGTGGAAAGAGTTTCACTATATCATCCCATCTCCAGATTCACTATCGATCACATACAGGAGAGAAGCCGTATAAATGTGCTGAATGTGGAAAGAGTTTCAAAATATCACGCAACATAAAAGTACACTATCGAACACACACAGGAGAGAGACCATATAAATGTGCTGAATGTGGAAAGAGTTTCAAGACATCACGCAACATAAAAGTTCACTATCGAACACACACAGGAGAGAGACCATACAAATGCGCTGAATGTGGAAATAGTTTCAAAACATCAGGAGTGCTCCAGACACATCGTCGGTCACACAAGGGAGAGAGACCATATAAATGTGCTGAATGTGGAAAGAGTTTCAAAACATCAGGACAGCTCCAGAAACACCATCGAACACACACAGGAGAGAGACCATATAAATGTGCTGAATGTGGAAAGAGTTTCAAGACATCAGGCGACATAAAAGTACACTATCGAACACACACAGCAGAGAGACCATGTAAATGTGCTGAATGTGGAAAGAGTTTCAAAAGATCAGGAGAGCTCATAAAACACCAGCGATCACACACGGGAGAGAGACCATATAAATGTGCTGAATGTGGAAAGTGTTTCAAGACATCAGGCAACATAAAAGTACACTATCGAGCACACACAGGAGAGAGACCATACAAATGTGCTGAATGTGGAAAGAGTTTCAAAACATCAGGAGTGCTCCAGAAACACCATCGGTCACACACGTGAGAGAGACCATATAAATGTGCTGAATGTGGAAAGAGTTTCAAAATTTCAGGAGAGCTCAAAAAACACCAGCAATCACACACGGGAGAGAGACCATATAAATGTGCTGAATGTGGAGTGAGATTCACAAGGAAACAGCACCTCCAACATCACCAGGAAATGCACACACACGACAAGGTATAAATGTGCGGATAGTGGGAAGACGTTTGCATGGGCTGGTCAGCAGAAAAATCACAAACGCTCAGAGACGCTGTTACTACTTTAGAGCTTTCCATTTCAAACCAAATCAGATGCTGCTTTGCGAAGGGATTATGCTAATAGTTTGATGGATATTGTTGGAATGTAGCAGTTTTGTGCGTGACTCTGTAACAACACGTTTGTGTTTATCTGGCAGTTTAGACTGATTTAGACCAGATAACTATCTATTGTAGAAATATAACAAGTGTGTGTGACCATTGGATCAGATAACTTTGTAGTGTAGAAAGACAACAAAGTGTGTGTGACCATTGGATAACGCTCCTAATATGGGCATGTTGGTTGGGCAATACTGTCTTAACTGATTGGGTCCTGTAGGACAAAGAAAGCAAACTGAGTATATATGTGTTGAATCCTCCAAGATTCAACGGTTCGAACTAACAAGTAACTATTCGAATCACAAGAGGAGTGCCTGTACTATAACTGGGATGTAGTACTGAATAAAAAGATCATAAAACTCTATGATGACTGAAGATCGTTCCTTTGAGAAAACTCCCATTTCTTCTGAATCTAACAATTTGGCGTAGTCGGCAGGATCACAGAAGGTAACAAGGACAGACATTGAACACGGATTGCCTAAGGTGAATCGGTAAAGGTGTACGGCTCGATTGATAAGGGCAGAACACGGTCTACCCCAGAAACGGTAAAGGTGTACGACTTGATTGATAAGGGCGGAACACGGTCTACCTCAGTTGAATCGGTAAAGGTGTACGAGTTGGTTAACAAGGGCGGAACACGGGCTACCCCAGATAAAGTTACGGAATCTTTGTTAAAATTCCTCGGCACGTGTGGAGCTGTTTGAACCTTCTCGTGATTCTTAAAGAAAGAACCGGATTTGCAGAAGACCAGAAAACAAAGTGCGGTCAGACGTAATCTCGACGTAAGAAATATCTCTTTTGTTTGAGTTTGGATCCTTAGGAGACGTTATACAAGCGGGTTTTAGGTTTTAGAAAATTACCAAGTTTGAGAAGCCCATTCAGATCCTCGGGGTGTAATCCTCTATCGGCGTTGAAATTGCCTCGGGCCTCAAGAAAAATTGGTAAAAATGGTAGAAAAAAAAAGTGAAAAAAACACTTTACCCAAAGGAGGGCAGGCACCTCCGGACGCGTTTGAAACTGAAATGTTGAGCGAACTAACACAAATCTTCCAGAAAAATATGAACTTACTTAAGCTCCAGCAGACTTTGGAAAATAAATATAACATGGGAACAGGACAGTGGTCTTTACCCAATATACAAAAATTATGGGGAAAAACTACCCGCTCAAAGGGGAACGACCAGACAAGGTTGGCGATGATTGCCATGAGTCAGCTACGACAACGGAGTGAAATTATGCGTAATATTCAGTACGATACAGATATGAAGAAAGCAAAGGAACAATTAAATGCCATGGCAGAACAATTGAGTAAAAAGCAAGCTGAAATTGAAAAGCTTAAAACTGAACTGTTTAAGCAAAAGGAGAAGGGCGTAAAAACATCGAGCGCTCCATCGGTACCGTACCAATCAGTATATCCATCTTTAAATGCGTTGCATGCATCTATTCCATCTTTACCTCATGAGTATGCCAGTGATTATGAGTGTGATCCTTGGGACCCGTCGACTTGTCTACCGGACCCTTGGGGGGATGATAACCGTCCACCGCAATTGAGACCTATGATCACCCGATATCGTGCCCGGCGCAGACAGGGACCAGCAGGTCTGCCGGCAGCACGACCCGAAGAAGGGGCGAAAGTCGGTCCGGTGGGCGGGGCTCAGGCATTCGGAGCTGTTTGGGTACCTTTCCATGAACACCAACCTGCCGATCCGGACAGAATCGACAAATGGTCAAAAGCATTGCCAGATCCAAAGAAAGGGTCATTGAAAACATGGGAAGAGCTTAACCGAATACGTACCATCTATCGGCTGCATCCTCAAGAAGGTGTGCAAGTTTTGTCAGTAATGGCAACCGGTCGAAACGCCCAAGAATTGCAACAACAAGTTTTTACCGCGTTGGGCGAAAATGGAAATAATTTGAACGCTGGATGGGGAGCGATCAGACAATGGCTGAGAAATCAAGGTCCGGCCCGGGTGGACTGGAAGAAAATATCAGGCTGTACCCAAGAACCGACCGAAACCGTTGCTCAGTTTGATGAGCGCTTGAGGGCTGTGTGGATTGAACATTCGGGACTGGCTAACGACATGCAAAATGCAGACTTAGATGCTATCGAGGAGGGTCCTTTGAAACCATCTTTCATGGCCGGACTCAAAGGGGAAATATCAAAATTGGTAAAATTAACGTTGCCCCTGTGGGAAGAACAAGGAGTAACGTTCGTTCAGTTGGTTGCACGCTGTATCCAAGTCGATAGGGTCCAAGGGGTACAACTACGAGCATTTCAACGAGGAGAGAGAACTTCAGCGGGACAGTCATCCTTTGGACATAAACCTGGCAAATGCCGCAGATGTGGTAAAGAAGGTCACTGGGCTAAAACGTGCCGTGTTCGAATGAATGGGAGTGGCGGCAACTTTAAAGCGTTTTCAAATAAGCAAAACCAGGATGATGACTGTGATGAGATACATAAACCTCGATCAAATCGGGAGCGTTTTGAAAGTCTTTCCTCTCGAATGCAGAGAGCCCTGTTGAATGCCGCTGAAGAAATTAACAAATGCTGTAGGTCCTGCTTCTCGACAGGTGTCGACGGCTTGGGGAGATTCACCAAAGGGAGGACACGATTTGGTCCCGGGAGAACGAGTGTATATCAAGAAGATACATAAAAATCCGTTAGGTGCTAAGTGGGAAGGTCCCTACATGGTGTTGCTGACAACTCCTGCTGCAGTAAAAGTGGAAGGAAGGAAGGCTTGGATTCACGCGTCACATGTGAAACGCTCCACTGTTTAAGAACTTGTATTGTTTAAGCACTGTGTGTTTATAAGTTTTTTTTAAATGTTTAGAATACTTTCATTTCTGTCAATATGCATAGGGATGGTAACGGTAACTACGTCCCAACAGGGAGAAGCCCACGCTATCATTAAGCACAATGTGGCAGTTAATACCTATTTGTTAATGACACTTAAAACCTCCACTGCCACAAATCGTACAAAATGTTGGGTTTGTAAGATTCCCCATAGTACAGAGGAAGGTTTTCCAATAAGGGTTGTTCCTTTTAATGTCACAATGATGTTACAGTGGTTATTGTCTCAAAACAATATTGGTAATGTTACTGAATTGGAAATGGACACGAATGGGCCAGTTTTGCCCAAACAGCTGGAATCAGCTGGTTATTGCTCGACTCAGTTTTCGGGATGGTATCACCCCGACTATAAGGATACTTCACCAAGCCCTTCCCCCTTTATCTTAACAGTATTATGTTTGGATTGTTGTGACAGAGTCACAAAAGGGGGGATTGTGGGATTGTAGCAGTTTTGGGTGTGACTCTGTAACAACCTATATCCCCGATGAGTCTGAAAATATTACCACTAGTATCTCACATGCATAGAGAAGTAAATAGGCTTAGATACGGCGATCCCCTTCCGGCCTGGTGGAAAGCCTGGTTGGAGGGATGGGGAGCCTGGTTCATGCACGTGCTAGTTATTGTGATAGCATTGTTATTAATCTTTTGTGTAATAATACAATGTATAAAAGTTTGCCTTAATCGTTTGGGCTTCTGTTGCACCAGGTGTTTCGTTGTCGCTTTTACATAAGCAACATCAACAGTATTATGTTTAGATTGTTGTGACAGAGTCACAAAAGGGGGGATTGTTGGAATGTAGCAGTTTTGTGTGTGACTCTGTAACAACACGTTTGTGTTTATCTGGCAGTTTAGACTGATTTAGACCAGATAACTATGTATTGTAGAAATATAACAAGTGTGTGTGACCATTGGATCAGATAACTTTGTAGTGTAGAAAGATAACAAGTGTGTGTGACCATTGGATCAGATAACTTTGTAGTGTAGAAAGACAACAAAGTGTGTGTGACCATTGGATAACGCTCCTAATATGGGCATGTTGGTTGGGCAATACTATCTTAACTGATTGGGTCCTGTAGGACAAAGAAAGCAAACTGAGTATATATGTGTTGAATCCTCCAAGATTCAACGGTTCGAACTAACAAGTAACTATTCGAATCACAAGAGGAGTGCCTGTACTATAACTGGGATGTAGTACTGAATAAAAAGATCATAAAACTCTATGATGACTGAAGATCGTTCCTTTGAGAAAACTCCCATTTCTTCTGAATCTAACAGATATGATACAGTGATCCACTTGAACTAATACCATTGACTCACAGTCTATTGTCATGGAAAATCTTACTGACGTTAAGTGCTCCAACCAAATGTATTTGTGTGGTTTTTGTAATGTTACCATAACTAATTTTAAAGCCATTGACATGCCATACATTGCCATTTTCATTAGATTCCTCATGTGAGGAATATGATGATAAAGCCTTTATCCCCAAATAGAGATGAATCTGAAGTGACTGTATAGAGGGATATACAGCAGGACAGATACATTATTTCGCAAACAATATGCTTGGAGATAGGCTAAGGCCTATCTCTTAGCATATTATACAAGAGATTGACTCGGGTATAATGAACGGAGGAAGCTTGATGACCTCAGTATAGGTCTACCGATTTGACTGGCGAGAGCTGGAATCGGTAATTGAGAGGTGTCTGCAGGCCGCTAAAGCAATATTCTTGTGCTTCCCATCCAAAAGCATGAGAACATTGACAAACACACTTTTTACATCAAGTTTCAAACTACTAAATAGATCACAAGAAGAATAGTCGAAGAATTTATGTGCTTTGAAAGAGGGCAGAAACGCAAACTGTGAATTGAATAAAAGGAAAACATTTGGCAGATGGGGTTGGGGTACATGAGGAAAGCTGTTGTTTCCTCCTTCAACTACCAACCCCAGACCCTCCACTTTGACGTCCCCATTGGCCACTCCAAATCCCTCCCACTCCCTCCAACCTCCCTGTCCCCAGCTCGAGTCTGAAATAATGACTGTCCATTGCCATTTGACGTCCTCCTGACGTGGGGGGCGGAGGGAGTCAGTGTGAGGACAAGGTGGGAGGAACGGAGGGAGGGAGGTAGGGGAAGGGGTTGCAGGATGAGGATACAGAACATCAACAATTTGAAGACACAACATAAAACAATGGTGTTTGCAGTAGTGAGGATTAACAAGGGTATTTCGTCATCGTTGGCCATGAACTCCCTCAACAACCACATCTTCGAGTGGTTCCCCTGAGGATAGTGCGAAGACTTTTGCATGGGCTGGTCACCAGCTAGTCACTGGTTACTGGACTATTGTTGGTTGTTATTGTTTTTGATATTTATTTCTGTTTATAGTTCTTGTTTGATACCCCCACTCCCTGCTCCTTGTCCTCCCCCACCAACTCCATTTCTCCCCCTTTCTCTCCCCCCTTTACCCCTCCCATCCCTCTTCTCCTTTCTCCCCATTCTCCCTGATTTTAAGCCCTCACCACCTTTCCCCTTAACCACCTTGTCCCCCTTTTTCCTTCCTGAATTTACCTCACCCTCGCCTCCTCTCCCCCATTATCCACTTTTTCCCCTTTCTCGCCTGGCCCCACATCCACCACTGTTTATGCGGCACTGTTATGCACAATTTGGCTGCCGCATTACTCCGACAAATATACAAGCAATTTTCCTTCTTTCCTTCCCCCAACAACAATGCCCGCCCCCCCCCCCCCCCCCCCCCCGCTCTGGTCCCTACCTCTTCTCCCCACTTTCTTCCCTCTTGTCTGCTCCCTACCCCCCACCTACTCTGGTCCCAAACTTTGGACGTTGTTGTAATCTGTGAAGCGATCTGATACATCGATATGATGTGGAAAGTGTTATGTAAATGTAAGGATTATTAGTTTGTAACTGAAATAAATAATTTTATTGATTTAAATCAATTCAAATGATGCCTGCAGGTATTATGATAATGATGCTGCAAAGCAATGCTTACAAAAGAACAACAAAATTATATTTCTATATTGCAATTTACACCAGGAGGACATCCTTTCCTGTGGAAAGTGAGGGAATAATTCAGCTACTTTGAGTGGAATTGGAATAGACGTATCAGAAAGACATCCATTTTGATTTAAAACGGAAAAGTCCAGTAGCATATGCAGATAGGACAGATGAACTATCAGAACATCATCATTATTGTTATCACAACATCAGCATTTGCTTGGAGAACGTAGGCCAATGTCCACTTAATTGACCTTCATCAACTTCGAACTCGCAAGATATGTGATATTCCAAATTATGCACTCCAAATATCTCGAGATATCGTCTTTTATTTAGCAGAAATGTACGTAAGCTTTTCTTGCAACAAACTATGCTGTCTTTACACAGTCTTTGTAGGCAGTTTATTCCACAATAATACTACACACTGCATTTAGTAGTGTATGAAATTTTCAATAAAATGCAGCATTCTCAAATTAGTGTTGACTTTTTCCATGTTCTAACCTTTCGTGTTGACCCAACTCTTTTAAGAAATTTTGGTTTTCCTCCACATTTTGTTGTATCTAGCTAGTTCCTTGTGAATGTATCTGTGTGATATTGATGTCAACTTTGCCACGCTGGTATTGCCAATCTCACTTTAATTTGGAGGATGACCATACGAAGCAGCATGCACATGAAATTTGTGTCCCACATTTAAGATGGAAGTTGCTTCCATTGAATGATCCCATGATATACCTCTTAAAGTCTGTCACGCATTTCCTTGAGAAGTGTTGTTCATGAACTCAGTCAGCTAAGCTAGCTACCCACCTGTAATCTCGCTAGCAGTTCCCCTTTGCCACCATTTACCCTCTCAGGGCTTGCTACCTTGGCCTGTATTTGAGTGTATTGTTTGCTGAATAATACATCTGTCCTGAAATATAAAATAAACTTCTATATGGTCGCCTCAATTAACCTCTACTTGGGGATGAAGATTATGTTCCTCACACGAGTTAAATAATGGAAATGTATCCATGTCGGTAGCTTTAATATTAGTCATGGTAACATTACAACCACAACAAAATTACATTTGTTTAGCGGATTTCACGTCGGGTAGATGTCCACTACAGTAAACATCAAAAGTGCCTTTCCAGTAAGATTAAAAGCGCCATAAATACACAGATTAATAAACCCTTCCTCCCTTCAACTACTCTCCCTTCCAGCCTTACCATCAACGGCACACAAATTATTATCCCTCCACACGCTACTCCCCACACTTTCATATCCCTGCCCCACAGCCAAAAAAACATTTTCCCCTGAAATACACATCAATATCCCTCATCTACACAGCTCTTCCCAAATGTACATATATCCCTCTCCAGCAACACCAACCACCAGTCCAATTCCACCGTTAGAAACAAAAAATGTTGATTGATATTAAGCTGGTAAACTGTAAACTGGTTGGTAAGAAGCCAGTACACACCCTATTCTGCTGGCAATCAACTGGGAGAGGTGCCTTTTTACTTACTATTGATAATGAAGTGAGATGAGCTATTGTAATGGAATCTCACCGAGTGTCAGTGAGACACACTGGCTCATACATCTCACTGAAACATTCTGTTATGTTGTCCAGCAGGTGCTAACCTGATGGATGCTCAACAGCCAGTTGTGTGCAAGGAACTGTGGGAGATTCCCCATCCCAAGTTGAGGATAGTAAAGTACAAACTGTCGTCCAAATGTCTTAACTGTGAGTCAATTGTGTTGGATCAAAGGGCTCTGTCTGCACTGTATGCATGAAACTATTACATACGGTATTATTGTATTTGCTCAAAGCAGCATTTTGTGGGTTTTGAACTCCACTTCTCCTGGAAAGTTTTCAAATAGGAAAGGCATCTTTCAGAGCATTTGTGATTTTTCTACTGATCAGACCAAAATATCTCCCCACAATCCGCACATTTGTATAGTCTTTCATGTGTGTATTCTCTGGTGACTTTGGAGGCAACGTTTCCCTCTGAAACTCTTTCCACATTCAACATATTCATATGGTCTCTCTCCCGTGTGTAATCGATAGTGTACCTGCAGATGATCTAGTCTTGTGAAATTCTTTCCACATTCATATGGTCTATCTTCTGTGTGTGATCGATAGTGTACCTTGAGTTTATCTGATCTTATGAAACTCTTTCCACATTCAGCACATGTATATGGTCCCTCTTGTGTGTGTAATCGATGGTGTACGTTCAGATGGCTTGATGTTTTGAAACTCTTTCCACATTCTGCACATTTATATGGTCTCTGTCCTGTGCGTGATCGATAATGTACATTGAGACTGTCTGACCTTGTGAAACTCTTTCCACATTCAGCACATATATATTGTTTCTCCCCTGTATGTGTTCGCTGGTGTATGTATCCTAAATCTGTGCAGCTCTTCCCACATTGGGAACAATCATATAGTCTCTCTCCTGAGATGGATGGCAGGTGATCCTGCGGAGATCCTGTTTGAGAAACACCCTTTCCAACAACAACAACAAAACTTACATTTATATAGCGCCTTTCACGTCGAGAGGACATCCCAAGGCGCCGAACAGTCAGGTAGGACAAGAGCAAGGTGGGAAGGATCAGTGCAGGATAAAGCATAGTAGGAAAAGTAACTGCATATTAGTGGGCGAAACGTGGCAGCCAAATTGCGCACAGCAGTGTCCCACAATCAGTCACGGAAGTGGGACTAGGGGCAAAAGGGGGTAAAGAAGCAAAAGGGGAGGTGTCGAGGCAGGGGGAAGAAAGGCAGGAAAGTCGACTGTATACTTGTGGGCGAAACGCGGCAGCCAAATTGCGCACAGCAGTGTCCCCACAAACAATCGCGAAAATGGGGCCAGGGGAGAAACAGGGAAAAAAGGGTAAGGGGGGAGAGGGAGGGAAAGGTAGGATGGGTTAGGGTTAGGGAGGCAGAGGGGGGAGAAAGGGGGCAAGGAAGAGCGAGAGGGAAAGATGGGTGGGGGCAAGATCAGGAAGAGGGAAGAGGGAGGGAAGGGGAAAAGGGAGGAGAGAAAGTGTGCAAAGGGAGTGAGGGAAGAAGAAGATGGGGGCAGGGGTGGGGGGAATCAAACAACAATAATAAACAACAAAAGCAATAATATTAACAAAAACAGCAACAAACAATAACCAACAATCGTCCAGCAACCACTCCCTGTCCTCGCCGCCCGCCCGGACGATCCCTTAGATGGCGGGGGAAGAAAACAAACAAAAAATAGGGCGCGTTTTTCTCAACAGTACATGTGATGGATGAACAAAGATTTACCATACAAGCTGATTGTGTGTTTGATGTGTCTCCACGGAGCTCGGGTTGTTTTCTGCTGTGCTTCTGATGAAACTCAGCTCGTGTAAACACAGCATTACGCTGAGGTGAAGGGGGAGCCTCGGAATGATCCACTTCAGCTGCTGATTGGAAACAAGAAAGATTCATACAAGTGACATGAGTGTGTTTAGGAATTTCCAATTGACTAGTTTTGAATTAGTCCTTGCGATTGTATTATACCAGATCAAGTTAATCCTTCACTCTAATTACTGTCAAATAAGAACATAAGAATTAGGAGCAGGAGTAGGCCAATCGAGCCTGCTCCGCCATTGAATAAGATCATGGCTGATTTTCTCACGTAACTCTGATTACCTGACCTATCCCCATATCCCCTGATCCCTCTATTTTTCAAACATCTATCAGTCTCAGCCTTGAAGATGTTCAAGAACTGAGCATCTACAGCCTTCTGAGGTAGTGAATTCCATCAATTCGCTACCCTCTGAGTGAATAAATGTTTCCTCAACTCTGTTCTAAAAGGCTGAACCTTAACTTTAAGACTGTGTCCCCTGGTTATAGATTCTCCTACGAGGGGAAACAGTCCCTCAGTGCCTACTTTATCTAGCTCTTTAAGAATCTTATATGTTTCAATAAGATCCCCCCTAATTCTTCTGTACTCCAGAGAATACAGCCCTAGTATATTTAACCTATTCTCATAGGTCAGTCCCCTCATCCCAGGAACTAACCTAGTGAATCTACGCTGCACCCCTTCTAAGGCAAGTATGTCCTTTTTTAAATAAGGAGAACAAAACTGCACATAATACTCTAGGTGTGGTCTCACTAGAGCCCTATGCAGTTGCAGCAAAACTTCCCAACTCTTATACTCTAAACTTTTTGAAACGAATGCTAGCATGCCGTTCTCCTTCTTAGTTGCTTGCTGCAACTGCACACTAACTTTTTGGGACAATAATAGATTACATTTATATATCACCATTTATGCAGGTCAGTATGTGTCAGTGTCGGTCGCAAGCGTCTCACAAACAGCCATCGGGTGACTGAATGATTAATGAAGTGAATGCCTGGCGAGGACACTGGTAGAAATGTATATCAATGTGGGGAATGTTTTGCATAGTCTGAGTTGCCGCACTTCTGGTGAAATGTTCAACCAAGCTCCCCGGCCATATCTGTTCAGTTGGAACTTAAAAGATATCATGGAATGATTCCAAAAGAGAGGCGAGTTTCTCTCTCTCCCCCAGTGTCCTGGCTGTCAGGAACCAAGGTAACCTCCGCCCACCCACCCGCCCCCCGCCTCACCTCGCAGATCCTCTCCTCAAACGTTCGTTGTGAGGAGATGCTGGATTTCCTCGAGTCCAAAATTGAGAAAATCCGCTCTGCGGTTTCTTCCCCCCCACCACTCCACCACGTCCGCGCCCTCATCAGTTACCTCAACACCTATTCACCCCCCATTTCACACTTTCAACCCCACCACCCCGCTTTCAGTCACAAAAACAATCACCTCCATGAAACCCACCACGTGCTCATTGGACCCCATTCCCACCCCCCTCCTCCGCACCCAGCTCCATTTGTTAGCCCCACTCATTTCTGACACCATTAACCTTTCCCTCTCCTCAGGAACCGTCCCTACCTCCCTTAAAACAGCCACCATCACCACTATCATGAAGAAACCCTCCCTTGATGCGTCGCAACCATCAAGTTATCGACCCATCTCCAACCTCCCGTTTCTATCCAAGGTCCTTGAAAGAGTGGTTGCCTCCCAGCTCCGCTCTTTCCTTTCAAATCACTCACTTCTTGAACCCCTCCAATCAGGGTTCCGCCCTATCCACAGCACAGAAACTGCCCTGGTCAAGGTCACAAATGACATCCTAACCGCCTGTGACCAGGGCTCCCTCTGCCTCCTCGTCCTCCTTGACCTGTCTGCTGCGTTCGACACAGTCGATCACACCATCCTCCTACAACGTCTTTTCTCCCACCTCAACCTTCAAGGCACAGTCCTTGACTGGTTCCACTGTTATTTGACCCATCGTTTACATTTTGTTTCTTCCAATGGCTTTTCATCAAACCCCCGCACAGTTTCCCACGGCGTCCCTCAGGGCTCTGTCCTCGGTCCGCTTCTTTTCACCCTTTACACGCTCCCTCTGGGCGACGTCATCCGCAGACATGGGGTAAATTTCCACATGTATGCGGATGACACCCTGTTGTACCTTTCTGCCTCATCCCTCAACCCCCAGACGATCGATGTTCTGACAGCATATCTGTGCGACATCGAATCGTGGAAGAGAGACAACCTTTTGCAATTGAACGTGAGTAAGACCGAGGCCCTCCTGATTGGCTCAAGCCAGCGCCTCCGCACATCGGGCGCTGCCAGCCTCAACATTCAAGTCTGCACTCTCCACCTCACAAAGCCAATCAGGAACCTCGGCATCATGTTCGATCAAAAACTTTCCTTCCTCCCCCACATCCGCGCCTTGACCGGCACAGCCTATTTCCATCTGCGCAACATTGCCAGGCTCCGCAACTATCTTACCCCCCGCGCTGCCGAAACACTCGTGCACGCATACATCACCTCACGGCTGGACTACGGAAATTCTCTCCTCGTCGGCCTCCCCAGTTCCTCCATTCATAGGCTGCAGGCCATCCAAAACTCTGCAGCCCGTGTACTATCCCGCACCCACCTCCGTGATCACATAACCCACACCCTCGCCCGTCTCCACTGGCTCCCCATCCTTCAGAGGATCGAATTTAAGATCCTCGTCCTCACCTACAAGGCCTTACACGGCCTTGCCCCATCCTACCTAACCGATCTACTCTCCCCCTACACGCCCATCCGGACCCTCCGTTCAGCAGGACTTGGCCTGCTCCAAGCCCGCCGCCCGAACCGCCCCACCATCGGAGGCCGGGCCTTCAGCTTCTCCGCTCCCACCCTATGGAATGCCATCCCTCAATCCCTCCGTTTCGCCTCTTCCCTTTCCTCTTTCAAGGCCGATTTGAAGACTTTCCTCTTCGATCGTGCCTTTTGTTTCACCCCGAACTCTTTTACCTTCCCTTCGTGTTTCAGCCCTTCCCAAACACTCCCCTCCCAGCTCGGGTCACACGCCTCTTGTTTAGCGCCTTGGGACGTCCTCCCGACGTGTAAGGCGCTATATAAATGTAAGTTGTTGTTGTTGTTGTTTAGGGTGGTCACAGCGTAGTGACTGTGTGTTTAGGGGGGGGTCACAGTGTAGTGACTGTGTGCTTAGGGTGGTCACAGTGTAGTGACTGTGTGTTTAGGGGGGTCACAGTGTAGTGACTGTGTGATTAGGGGGTCACGTGTTAGTGACTGTGTTTTTAGGAGGGTCACAGTGTAGTGACTGTGTTGGAGGGACACAGTGTAGTGACTGTGTGTTTTGTGGGAGAGCGACTGAGAGAAACACAGAGAGAGAGAGAGAGAGAGAGAGTTGTGAGTGTCAGGCGGGTGGAGGAGGAGACACGGCTCGAGGTGAGGCCGGGAATGGAACCCGGGTCTGCGGCTCGCCAGGCGAGGGCTGTCACCCCTGAGCTACAGGCTCCACACCAGAGGGCAACGTGAGGGTCAGTCAGTCAGTCTCCATCACCAGCCACCTCATTAACTCACACCAACCAACCAGCCTCCCCGGCCAGTAACCCATCAGTCAGTCCATCCCCATCAACCCTCCCCTCACACTCACACTCACAACCCCTCACACTGACACACCCCTCACACTCACACCCGCTCACACACACACCCTCACACCTGCTCACACACTCACACACCTGCTCACACACACTCACACACCCCTCACACTCACACCTGCTCACATACACAACCCTTCACAAACACACCCTATCACACTCACACCCCTTCACAATCACACCCCGTCACACACACACTCATAATCCCTCACACTCATACACCATGCCTCACACTCACTCCTCCTCACACACACATTTACACTACACGACTTACCGTCCCTCACATTCACACCCCCCTCATACTCATACCCCTTCACAATCACACTCTATCACACACTCATACCGCCTCACACGCACCCCCCCCCCCCCCCCCCCCACACTCACAACCCTTCACAAACACACCCCATCACACACTCACACCACTCTCACAGTCACAGCCCTCCACAATCACACGTCACACACTCACACTACCCTCACACTCACTCCCGCTCACACTCACATCCCTTCACAATCACAGCCCGTCACACACTCTTACCCGGTCACACTCATACACCCTGCACACATGCCCCACACCAACACTCGCTCCTCCTCACACACACTTACACGACTTACTGTCCCTCACACTCATACCCCTTCACAATCAAACCCCGTCACACACTTATACCGCCTCACACTCACACACACAGTGCATCACACAGTTGAATGTGACAGAGGCTATGGGTGTGTGTGAGACACATGAGTGTGAGCGCTGCCTGGGCTCAGAGAGAGAGAGAGAGAGAGAGAGAGGAAAAGCCACATGTAAACAGAGATATAAACAAACAGCCTGGGTGTGAAACATGGCTGATCAGGAGAGAAACACAAACCCTCTGCAGAGAAGCCGGTGTGGCAATGTCCCCTCAAATAACACTGTGTGTGTCTCTCTGTGTATGTCTCTCTCTGTCCGTCTCTCTGTCTCTCTCTGTCTCTCCCTCTGCCTCAGTTGTTCTCTCTCTCTCTCTCTCTCTCTCTCTCACACAGACTCTCTCTCTCTGTCTCTCAGTCTCTGTCTCTCTCTGACTCCCCCTCTCTCACTCTCACTCTCTCTCTCTGTCCGTCTCTCTGTCTCTCTCTCTGTCTCAGTTGTTCTCTCTCTCTCTCTCACTCTCAGTCTCTCTCTCTCTCTGTCTCTCAGTCTCTGTCTCTCTCATTCTCTCTCACTCTCTCTCTCTCTCAGCCTCTCTCTCTCTCTGTCACTCTCTCAGTCTCCCTCTCTCTCTCTCAGTTTCTCTCCCTCTCTCTCTCTCCCTCAGTCTCTCTCTCTCTCTCTCTCTGTCCCCTTCTCTCTCTCCCTCAGTCTCTCTCACACTGTATTTCACTCCCTCTCTCAGTCCCTCTCTGTCTCAGTCTCGTTCAGATTCTCTCTCTGTCTCTCTATCTGTCTGTCTCTCTCTCTCTGTTTGTCTCTCTCTCTGTGTGTTTGTGTGTGTCTCTCTCTCTCTCTCTGTCTCTCTGTCTCAGTCTCTCTCTCTGTGTCTCTCTCTCTCTCTCTCTCTCTGTGTCTCTGTCTCTCTCAGTCTCTCTATCTCAGTCTCAGTCTCTCTCTCTCAGTCTCTCTCTCTCTCTCACTCCCCGTCTCTCATTCGCTCTCTATCAATCTCAGTCTCTCTCTCTCTTTCTCTCAGTCTCTCTCAGTCACGCTCTCTCTATCTCTGTCTCTCTCTCTCTCTCTCTCTGTCTCTCAGTCGCTGTCTCTCTCAGTCTCTCTCTGTCTCTCTGTCTCTGTCTCTCTCTCTCTCTCTCTCTCTGTCTCTCAGTCGCTGTCTCTCTCAGTCTCTCTCTGTCTCTCTCTCTCACTCCCCCTCTCTCATTCGCTCTCTCTCAATCTCAGTCTCTCCCTCCCTCCCTCTCTCTCTGTCTCCCTCTCTCTCTCTCAGTCTCTCTCTCTCTCGCTCTCTCTCTCTGTCTGTCTCTGAGTTCCTCTCTTTCCATCTCCCTCTCTGAGTCTCTCTCTCTCTCTCTCTTTCACACTCTCAATCAAAATCTCTCTCTCTCTCACAGTCTCTCTCTCTCTCTGTCTCAGTTGTTCTCTCTCTCTCACTCTCTCTCTCTCAGTCTCTGTCTCTCTCTGTCTCTCCCACTCAGTCTCTCTCTCATTCTCTCTCTCTGTCTCTCTCTGTCTCAGACCTGTGTGTGTGGGTCTCTCTCTCTCTCTCAGTCTCTCTCTCTCAATCTCTCTCTCTCTCCGTCTCTCTCTCTCTCCATCTCTCTCTCTCTCTCAGTCTCTCTCTCTCTCTCTCAGTCTCTCTCTCTCTCTCTCAGTCTCTCTCTCTCTGACTCGCTCTCTCTCTGTCTCTCTCTGAGTTCCTCTCTCTCTTTCCATCTCTCTCTCTGTCTCTCTCTCTGTCTCAGTTGTTCTCTCCCTCTCTCTCTCGCGCTCTCAGTCTCTCTCTCTCTCTGTCTTTCAGTCTCTGTGTCTCTCAGTCACTCTCTCTCACTTCCCGTCTCTCATTCACTCTCTCTCAACCTCCCTCTCTCTCTCGCGCTCCCTCCCCCTCTCTCTCTCTCTGTCCCACTCTCTCTCTCTCAGTCTCTCTCTCCCTCCCTCTCCCTCTCTCAGTCTCTCTTACTCTCTCTGTCTCTTTCACACTCTCAATCTCTCTCTCTCTGTCTCTCAGTCTCTCTCTCTATTTCTCTCTCTGAGTCTCTCTCTCTCTCTCACACTCTCTCTATCTCTCTCTCTCTCTCTCACACTCTCTCTATCTCCCTCTCTCTCCCTCCCTCTCTCAGTCCCTCTCAGTCTCAGTCCCTCTCAGTCTCAGTCTCTCTCGGTCTTTCTCTCTCTCACTCCCTCTCAGTTTCTCTCTCAGTTTCTCTCTCTCTGTCACTCTCAGTCTCACCCTCTCCCTCCCTCTCTCTCTCTCTCTCAGTCTCTCTCACACTCTCTTTCACTCCCTCTCTCAGTCCCTCTCTCCCTCAGTCTCTCTCACTCCCTCTCTGTCTCTCTCTCTCTCTCGATCTCTCCCTGTCTGTCTGTCTGTCTCTCTCCCTCCCTCTCTCTCAGTCTCTCTCTCTCTCTCTTTCTCTGTCTGTCTCTCTA